>JAEAOA010000546.1:0-600000 GCA_016746295.1 Potamilus streckersoni
CCCTATTACCATGATAATGAAATATTTTTGATATCTACAGTTGAGACATTAACAGTTGATAATGAGGTATAATACCACTTACCTTACTGGAATTCTAATGCTTAATTTAGTCCACAATCGCCACGCTCTGCTAAATCGTAATGATTTGGAAAATTGAGTCTGACATATCATTTTGCTTATTCTGGAAGATCATGTAATTAAATTTTACCTGTTACCTAGATATTTTGCAACAGGTGTTCTATTGTATTTGTTTGGAGGTCTAGAGGGGTGGGGAGAGGGGTTGTTGAGCTCGGATTCTTAGCGCAATTATTGATTGCAACAGGTGTTCTATTACGTTACCTAGGTATTTTGTATTTGTTTGGAGGTCTGGAGGGGTGGGGAGAGGGGTTGTTGAGCTCGGATTTTTACTTTCTCCTACTACTTATGTATGTATGTATGTATGTATGTATGTATGTATGTATGTATGTATGTATGTATGTATGTATGTATGTATGTATGTATGTATGTATGTATGTATGTATGTGTGTGTGTGTATGTATGTATGTATGTATGTATGTATGTATGTATGTATGTATGTATGTATGTATGTATGTATGTATGTATGTATGTATGTATGTATGTATGTATGTATGTATGTATGTATGTATGTATGTATGTATGTATGTATGTACGTATGTATGTCTGTATGTACGTATGTATGTATGTAATGTACATATTTATAATGTATGCATGCATCTGTAAATTGCAAAGTGCAACTTTCAGAGTAAAATCCCTTATTGTGAATTAAGTCTGAAATAATTCTGAAAGTTATATGACAAATCCATACGTATGGAATATTCCAAACAAATATACACACAAACACACACACACACAAACACACACACACACATATATATATATATATATATATATATATATATATATATATATATATATATATATATATATATATATATATATATATATATATATATATTGTCGTTATGAGCAGGCCAGAGAACAAGCCATCCCTTTACAACTTTTGCTTTTGTTTTGAACTATTAGCAGCAATTTTTAATTCTGTCATCTGTCAAACGTATGAATGAAGTCAGATGTACGATAATTTGTCTGTTCAATGGCTCATTTAATAACAGGTATTTAAAACAGAAGTCATTGTGTTCGTTTTCTAATTTATCTTTGTATTATGCAATTTTAACACAGTTTCTTGCTCTGTATCCCCGCTATGAAAGCTCTTTTGTAGCCTTATTTTTTATGTGCAGTGAATTTGTTATTAGTCTGTTAGGACGTAGCATTTTGTCAAATATATATGTTTTATAGTAGTAAGACTAAGATATCAACTTATTATATATGTACTTGTTTAGGTTTACTAACATGTATCAATAATAGCCTGCAGAAGTTTCATCGCCGTCCGCTTGGTATTTCTATTTCCGCCTCAAATAACCAATCACGATCGAAAAGAATACGGAAGTGAATGGAGTACAAATCTCAAACACTTGTAAGCTTAAATTTGTTAACACACCTCTAATAAAATTTGATATTATTCGATTTTGTCATCACCACATTAGAGCATGAACAATTAAAATAATTATGATACTTGATAATGGACACATATTTCTATTTTAATTTCCAATTTGATTTATTAAAACTACACTTTTGTTGCTCCTCTTTTCTCCATTATTCTGGTAGAGGGTGGATATAATGTTGAACCTTTTAAGGAAACACATTTTAATACATAATGAATATATATATATATATATATATATATATATATATATATATATATATATATATATATGTACGCTCGTATTTTATTTGTTTTACTTCTCATTCTTATTCTCGTTCTTGTTCTTCTTGTGATAATAATAATAATTATAATAATAATAATAATAATACTAATAATAATACTAATACCAATAATAATAATAATAATAATAATAATAATAATTATTATTATTATTATTATTATTATTATTATTATTATTATTATTATTATTATTATTATTATTATTATTATTATTATTATTATCATTATTATTATTATTATCATCATCATCGTTGTTCATGATGATAGTGTCATCATCATTATCATCATTATCATTATCATCATCAACAACAACATTTGTTTGGGCATCATATTCATGCTGTTATTACTGTTAAATTCATTTTAAGTTTTAACTATCGATGGAGTGTACAATAAACACTCTTTGTCAAATATTAACCAAATACACTTAATATACATTAGGCTTTATATATGCTTCAAACATCTATTTATAAATTTATATTGACCAGACTAATGATAGGCTTCAAAAGAAGGAACATATTCTCTTCTGAATTATTTTGAAATCTTACTTCATAAATAATTAGCTACCACATTTCTCCTGGAGTTTGATTCTTTCTTCGCAAATTGAAACACATGTATATAAACCAAACCAAGATGAGTCACAAACTATTCCCTCTGGTGTAATAGCCCTTTTAGTGGATTTATAATTTTACTGTTGAGATACGCTTGAATAAACTACTGTGAATGATATTACGGTTAATAAGCATAAAGGTGAAGTTCCAATTTAATAAACATTGATATGTTATAATCAGAATTTTGATCTTTCAGAAAAATATGCACGAAGGTATTTTTGTGGACAATGTAGACAATATTCTTTTTTTATATATATATATATATATATATATATATATATATATATATATATATATATATATATATATATATATATATATATATATATATATATATATATATATATATATATATATAGTACACTAAATGTTTTTATTCCGGCTTATTCGCGCTCAGAAGCTTGGTTGGTTTAGTGTTTTTTCTATAAAGTTATATTAGTGTAATCCTTAGGGAACTGAAATAAAAATGCCTTGTTCAAGTACACACCTCAAACGCAGATGGAGTCTGATCCAATCATAGGATGCCATTTCCAAGCAACTGGCGCATTTTCCTTGTCTAGTCTATTTTGTAGATTTGGAAGTAAGTTATAACAACACAATGTTATTCATTTCTGTTATAATCTCTGCGTTATGTCTAGCTTGCCATGATTGCTATTGTCTCTGTCCATTCATGCTAAACGTCTTTTCAAGCCTATTTCACTGACCTTTTTGGAATTGTCAAACTTTTAAAAAAAAAATACCGTCAATGGTACAATCTGCACCCATCCCGCCTCTAATAGTCTTCTATGTAGGCTGAATAACGTACATGTATGCGGTTTTGAACTAAACGTTTTCGCAGGAACAAGTATTTTCTTATCGAACATTTATGACTACGACATCTTCCTTCAGACCACCATAGCAGTAGCTTCTAATATTAAAATAGGAGCAAAGCATTGATACATATGGTAACGGACTGTTCGTTAGAACAAACATTATTCTTCAAAACCAGTATCTCTTTGATATGCAGTGGTCATTTAATTTAACCTTTTGACTCATATATCAACAGGCAGCGGCTATGTTGAAATTTGTACCACACTACAATGTTTATTTAAGGTGCTTAATCTGGAAGTGAAGATATGATGTAAATACATGTTTCTTCTATTACTCTAAGTAAATTTAACCTTTGATAACTTGTTTCATAATTCTGTTATATTTGTCCTTACATGAACGTCACCCACAAACACTGTTTAAGGCACTTGGGGGATTAAGCGAAAAGTATTTGCGGAATTAAAGTTTCTTCTTACAGTCACAGTGACCAGAATATTTATGAGTTGGCTCCGAAATTAGCAAGCCTTTTCCATGTCCCATTTCCAAGCTATCCAACACGTCTGGTAGCTGTCAATGGTGGATAAATCGAAAACTTGCGCACAAACAAAGAAATGTTATTACAAAGGCTGACTGGTGGACACGATGAGCACACAATGTGATCAGCTTGATAGTGAGTGTTTCCAAATGGAGCAATTCGAAGAAGTCTGGATACGGGGGAAGTGTCTGTCATAGTAAGAAAACATTCAATATATATTAGAGAATAAAGCGCTAACGTCATTTTGCAACATTTACATACACTTTGAAAAATTAAATATATTTTTAATACTTCTGATCGTTGTCTTTCCGTATATGGATTCTTCAATGAATGGTATATGTTCTTTTGAATTAACGCTGTGATGTATAGTAAGATTTGCCATTTAAATGGTAAGAAAAATGAAAACTGGTGAATTTGAAGTTATCTAATAATGGTATGTCGTTTTACTATCAAAGTTATAGTAGACATAACATAGGTCACTAGCAGTATGCAGGATATAGACAGGTCAAAGGTTACAAACGTAATTATGGACAGTAGCCTTGGAAGGCTTAAATCATTCTTAAGCTTAACTCATAACGTTGTCTGGTTCATCGTACGCTTTAGCCGCCTCAAGCTATACATAATTCAACCATATAATATAAAATTGACGGACGTGTGAACTGTACACGTGATCTATATTAACTTTGTGATCAATACTGGCTATTATACATACAACTTATCTCTAATTCATTAGTATCTTTAACTGACGAAATGTTTGCCAATTGGGAAGAGTGAAATAAATGTAGATCGTTTGAAGACCGTTTGAACAATTAAAGATTTAAATATAATATAGATTATGACTATGATGATATGGATCCAGAAACGAAAGAGAAAACAAAACACTATAATTGGAGTACAAAACCAAAGTATTACTTGTGCCGAATAAAACCCTTCGTATAAAGCGCTGAGTAGTCTCGTCATTCGATGTTCGTTGTTTTGCCCCAGCACTACCATGTGTGAAGACAGACAAAGCTGATGGCACCGCCACTATAACCAATCCAGATCCAGTTTGACATTCTTTCCATACTGATAATTTCTTTGCGAATATCAATGTTTTGTTGTGGAATGAGATATTTGGATTCGCTGTTATACATTTTTCTATGCTTTTGTCTACATCACTTTGATAGGCACTTCGACTTTTAAAGATATTCTCTTTCATGGTTTGTCCATTCTCCTCATTCGCCATCGTAATCAGCAGTCGTAATTTTTCATCTTTAATATCTGTAATAATATCATAACGGTTAAAAATTATAACTCTTCAGCTGCAATCATACTGAATTACTTTCAGGGCAGTAATCCCTACACCTTCCCCAAAGAAAGTTTTCAATTTAATATTAATCTCTTGTTACTCAGGTCTTTATACATGAAAGCAATGATACTATTTTGAGGTAGTCTATGGCAGAACATGATCTTCATTAGTCACGTGGTCTGGCCATCTTCTTTAAATATTCCTACATAAAGTGCAACAAAGAAATCATGATACCAGATTTGGTCATAGTGAAGTGTAAATGTAAGGTTCTTTGTAGCATGACATGATGCGTACTGAATTGGCCAGATATGTCCACAATTTCAACTATCATACCGATCTGATATCCAGCTTGCAGTTCTCACTCAAAGTTCAAGGAGGAACAGAAAATAACAAAAGAATGGTTAAATCGAAATATGAGTTAGATTGTCAAACCACAATTGATAGGAAATATCAAAATGGACATGTAGACATAAACAAAAAGTATATGAACAATATAAACATACTAAGAAAGGTGCGAATGCTTCTGAGCACTACATAAATGCGAATATCCATACATCCATCCATACATCCATACATGACGATCCGATGTCAGAGTGCTTAGAGCGTCCGCCTCCGATTATGCAGTTCGTGGGTTTGAACCCCAACCGAACAATTCCAAAGACTCATACCAATGGTACTAGCAGCAGAAAACTGCTTCACTGCATACATCGTAGCGACACGACTAATCAATTGGTTTGCTGGTTGGTTGGTTGGTTTAATTTTTACCACGCACCAGCTCCTTGAGGCTATTTAGCGCCATAAAAAGGTTATATCTTTCATTATGTACAAATCGTAAAAGCAAACAACAATGTTCAAGATGATAACAAAAAAATCTATAACTTATGATAAATGTTTACTTCCTTCAGGAAGTTTATAATATTGTAAATGCTAATTGTATCATAGAGCTCCCTCGTGTCTTGCGCATTGTAATATTGATTACGCGTAGTTTGGAGGTCTAAACATTCCAGCATCAAGTACTTTACAGTAAATGGCTCAATGCGAGATATGCACTCTTGTGGGTCTTCTCCTTGTAGTACGTACTAGTGGGTTAAATGAGTACAACCGATTCGAATTCTTGCAGTGACAAACTCCTCCCTACGGTCGGCTCTGTATGAAGGAGTCCATTCTCCTAGGGATGGCTTGATGAAATGAAATTTGTTATGCACGGCATCATTCCAAGATGCCTGCCATTTCTGACGTAAACAGTCTTTGATACTACGTTTAAAATCAGTATATGGTGTATTAAAATCTAATGGTTCTAATGATAATGAATTCGAATCGGTCGTACTCATTTAACCCACTACTACGTACTAAAAGGAGAAGACCCACAAGAGTGCATATCTTGCTTTGAGCAATTCTAATTTTAGCAGCGCGGTCTGCTTTATCATTAACTTTAATTCCAACATGGTTGGGTAACCAACATTATACTATATTGTGCAAGGTACTCAGAACAATTGTTTAATGAGAGTATTAGCTAATATTGAATTCTACAGTTTTCTATTATGTAGTGACTGAAGTACTGATAGTGAATCGGAGAATATTATGCTGTTTAAAATACTATTGTTTGTAATGTATTGCAATACAATGTCTATTGCTCTGATTTCGGCTGAAACAATTGACGTAAAATTTGACAAGCGAACTTTTGTTGTGTGCTTTTCACTAATGAAGGCTGCAGCAGCCTTTTTCTCATCTTTTGATCCATCAGTAAATATAATTGTATAATTTTCGAATTGGTAAAGGAAATCATGGTAAGATTTGTAGAAAATGTAAGGGTTTGCCTCCGATTTGTTTTCATCATGTAGCCTGGAAACTACCTTTGCTGCTGAAGTAGCCATGGGTGGTGTGGTTCGCAAGCGGTCATTTTCATAATTTTTGAAAGATCAATTTGAGTATGTTCAATGAATGGTGATATTACAATGCCAAAGGTAGGTGTGACGTTTGGTTTATTGTCATATAAGGGTTTTGATTTTGGTTCAAAATCAGCCGATAAAAGCTGTGTTCAGAGGGTTGGATCTTAATTTGATATCATACTGTGCGGAAAGCATTTCTCTACGTTGTGATGAGGGTGGTTCGTTCGCTTCAACGAGTAGTCTTTCACACGGGGATGTCTTAAATGCTCCCAGGGTAAGCCTTATTCTCTGATGATGGATTGGATCAAGCATCTTCAATTAGTACTTCCTTGCTGAACATTAGACAACGCAACCATAATCTAATTTCGAGCTGATAAATGTTCTGTATAAACTGAGTATGTCTCCTATAAGCACCACAGTCAATTATGCAGTATTACTTTAAGTAAATCAAGAGTCTTCAAACATTTAGCTTTTAAATTTGTAAGGTGTGAAATAAAAGTCATTTTTCTATCACACATAATACCTAAAAACAAAGTTCGTCAACAACTGGAATAGGTGTTCCGTCAAGCGTGAGTTTAGGTATTTCATGACGTCTTCGTAACTGACAGAAGTGCATACAGACAATTTTTTATTTCGAGAATTTGAAACCATTAGCATTGGACCAATTTGGAATCTTGTTTATATTTTGCTGTAATTGTCTTTCGATTGCATGCATGTGCTTGGATCGTTAACATATTAAAAGTCAACAACATATAGGGCGAAGAAATCCACACCTGGCGTCAGACACGTAGTGATGCTATTAATTTTTATGTTGAAAAGCTGCCCTGGGGAAAAATCGTCTCTAGATCGTGCATATCAGAGAGGGTGGAACACACTCGTACTTTGAATTACCTGTCTGAGAGGAAGTTTGATATGAACGAAGGCAGTCGGCCTTTTGGACCCAGATCATGCTGGTCATTTAGTATTTCGTACTTCCATGTTGTGTCATGGGCCTTTTCCAAATCAAATATAACCTGTACTAAATGTTACTTTTTGATGAAAGCATCGCGAATAAATGTTTCGAGTCTAACCAGATGATCATTGGTACTACGATGATAACGAAAGGAGATATTAAATTGTTGCTTTCTAAATACCATACAAGCCGAGAATTGATCATTCGTTCCGTTGTTTTGCATAAGCAGCTAGTTAATGATATAGGTCTGTAGTTGGTAGGATCTGCGCTACCTTTGCCTGATTTGGGAATTGGTATTACTGTTGCTTCTTTCTAAATGTTTGGTACATTACCAGTAATCCATAAATCATTGAAGATTTCCAGAAAACTGTTAAGGATGGTTCTGGAAGGTGTTTGAAAAACTGGTAATGTATATCGTAAGGTCCAGTGGATATATAATGGCCGTTATTCAAGAATTAATTAATTACGATAATGAAAACGGTTGGTTATTTGATGTGAAATTCAACCGTGTTTTTTATTTATGAGTTTGAAGTCTTCCGAAAGCTTCGGAATAATTTGATGATGATGAATTTTTGGAGAATAAATGAGCAAGTAGATTTGCTATTTCATGCTTGGTTTTCAAAATGTTTTTATTTAGCCTCAGATGTTGGAAGCAGTTGTATTTTCCCTTTCCATTTATTTTGCGGATCGTGTCCCAAAGTTTCTATATTGAGGAAGAGAGTTTGAGGTTGAAACATATTTTCTCCATGATGTTCGTTTATTTTTTTTAATCGTGCGGCGAGTTTTAGCCCGAACAATACGGTACTGAAGTAAATTTTCGGGCGTTGGACGATTATTAAATTGTTGCAGTGCTTCTAAGCATTGTCTAATGGCTTCTTTACATTCGTTAGTGAACCATGATTTTGGGGTTCTTTGACATTTTGGCGAGGACTTAGGAATGGATTCCTCTGCCATCTCAATTAAGACAGATGTAAATTGTCGAATTTGATCATCATCGTTAAATACGGTATTCCTGTTAAGTCCGGATGCACAGAGTGTTTCAAATTTTATTCATGGTTATTTAAATTCACTGTGATATCAATTGTGACATTGGAAAACAAATTGTTGAGTCGATACATGTGTACGTACATACATGTGTATGTACCTGTCCTGAGTGTAAGTAAGTCGTAGACTTGCTATTAAATAGACACAAGTCGTGTTTAGTTACAAAATCTTCAATCTTTTGGCCCCCTGTCGCTTTTGTAATTTGATCCTCATAAAATGTTATGGACATTAAAATCACCAAGTCAAATAAATGACGCGGAAAGTTGTTGAACAAGCATATCTATTTCATTTGGTGATAAGTTGGTGTCTGGTGGTTTGTAGATATAATAAAATGTAATCACTCGATGTAGAATGACACTTACAGCAATTAATTGCAAATTTGTATTTAGAGGGCTGATTTTATGTGGAGCTTTATTGTTACAGCAATATAAACCCTCCATGAGGCCCTGTCGACATTTTGTAGGTATGTATTAAATAGGAAGTAGTTTTTAAAATTCATATTATCCGCATTTTTTAAAAAAGGTTTCCTGAAGGCATGATTTAGCAGGATCATATTCATTTAAAAGCAGGAGAATATCATTTTAATTGGCTTTAAGTCCTCGACAATTCGATTGTATAATCGTGTTCTTCATTATTAATTTAGAATGGAGGGTTTGTATCTAGGTTAGACTTTTCGCGGAGAAGCTCTGCAGGGTTATTTTATCTAAAGGGAGTACGTGTGTGACAGTTTTGTTAGGTCTGGAGCTACATTGAGAACATGGTGCAGTATCTTCTTCATGCTCTCAATGTCCCCAAACCTATTATAGAGCTTGATGGGGTCTTCTGACCCCTTTTACTGCCTATTTCCTTGGGATCTCTTTTCCCCTTTGGGGATTTTAGACGTTGATTATTATTGAATGTTGTTTTGGTAGATGCCGTGGTTTTCTATGCTTGGTAATGGAGGGTGATATAGCGAGATGTTAACTCGGGTGGATTTGTCATAGGGAGATGTTAACTCGGGTGGATCAGTCTGTGTTTGAACCTCCTTCGTTGATTTTGGATTGTTTTTAACTATAAAGGAGAACGATGGGCAATGCAGGGTGGCTTTTGACTGTAAAAGCTTTCTTGCCTCTGGGTAGGGATTGTTGGATGTATATTTTGCCCTCTGAATTTCCTTCTCTTGTTTCCAGGTGTCACAATCCGTCGAATTGGCGTGGTGCTCTTTTCCGCAGTTGACACATTGCGGAGTGTCTCTACACTCAGATTTCTGGTGAGAATGATCTCCGCATCGGCCATATATTTGGCTGTTGTAGGCAGTTGGCTTCTTGAAGACCATATTTCTGACTCTTGTAACATTGAAGTGGGTTTGGAATGAATTCCATCAAATTTTACTTGCAGAAAGCCAACTTTGACCACACTCTGTTCTATTGGCTTGTTCATTGTGAGTATAATGGTATTGGTGTCCTGCAGGTTGTTGTTTCGTTTAATACGTATTCTAAGGACTGCAGCCCGATTTTAACGTTTCAACACCCTTTGGTGTACCAATTAATCCCACAATTGTTTTTTTTTCAATAACGAATTAGGAGACTACATTTAGCGGTGTCTACATTTGTGTCATCTGTCTACTGTATAACCAAGAAGCATGGACATTAATCCACATCGCATCATCCGAATCAGATCCTTTTTTGGTACGTTTGAATTGATTTTTTTTAGATTTCCATTTTGCTTTTTTGTGACTTCAGCTTCCCACCAACCAGGGAGACACTTTTCAAGTGCCAGGGAAACACAGGTGCTATACTCAGTCGGTAAAATTACCTCACGATTGACCCGTTAAGCCACCGCCTTCTAGGATGTCTCCAAAGATTGAGAAATGGAAAATTAAAGGGATAGACTGTATGGGCAACGGTGGTATCAAAAGAGATACAAGAAGAAAGATAAAGAACGAGAGAGAGAGAGAGAGAGAGAGAGAGAGAGAGAGAGAGAGAGAGAGAGAGAGAGAGAGAGAGAGAGTAACAAACAAGATCTAAAGATCACCAGCCGATTTGTCAAGACATGTCCCATCCCGACCATATCGGAAAGCCTCCGCTCAACTACCAGGATTGTTTTCTCCTCCGACATGGGTCGCATCCAACGGCAAACAGGTTGCCTTTACTTAGTCACCTCTTACGACACGTAGCATGGCACGTCGGGTCAATTTTACAACCTCGACCCACAGGGGGAACTAAACAATTGTTAAAGCTACAAACATACATACATTCATACATACATACATACATACATACATACATACATACATACATACATACATACATACATACATACATACATACATACATACATACATACATACATACATACATACATACATACATACATACAAACATACATACATACATACATACATACATACATACATACATACATACATACATACATACATACATACATACATACATACATACATACATACATACATACATACATACATAACTTTTAAATAAATAATTAAGTCTAATGAATATTTAAAATTAAAATTAGAATTTCTTTAAGTTGAAAACATTCTTGCAAAATTTTTGATGAATCTAAAGATAACATTCCAAAGAAAGATAGACGTAAATAATTTTTGAAACGAACATTTGAAAATATGTCTTCTATTCGAATTTCTAAAGCAAACAATCTCATTTTAAAAATTAAAAAGAAAATCTGAAATATAGTCGAATATGTACTTTAAACTAACAAACCCAAAACTGAACTAAAATACTGTAAATAAATTCGTTAATTTTAATTTTATTTAAGCTTTTAATAGTTTCAAATATTTTTCCAAATATTTTGTAAAATATAAAAATATAATTTGGCCTTCAAATTACGAAACAAGAGAAAAAGTTAGCATATTTTTTTAAAACTTATACAATTTTAAAATTAAAATGTACAAAAACATTAACAAATCGGAACAAATGAAACTTTTAAGCGTTTTAAAATAAGTTTAAACAAACATTGTAGTAAAAATTCAAAATGTAGCAAAATAACAAGATAGTATGAAGTTGTGACGAAAACAAGCATTTACATTAAAGCTTATGAATTAAGATTTTAGTAGATACTAAATGCATCTCCCTCTTCATCTACATGTGTTTGTACATGTCAGTATGTTTGTACATGTCAGTATGTATGAATACTGTGCATGAATACTATATTGTTGTGCTTCTTATTCCAGAAACCGCTCCAGTGGCCTAGTGGTTAGAGCGCCCGCCTCGGATGCGACAGGTCGTGGATTCGATCACCGGTCGAGTCATACCAAAGACTTACAAAAATGGTATTTACAGCTGCCTCGCTTGACGCTCAGCATTAAGAGGTTAGTGTTAGGACTGGTCGGCCTGGTGTCAGAATAATGTGACTGGGTGGGACATCATGTCACATGTCTGCGGCACGATGTCCCAGTGCTAGACATCACTATAAACTGCCACACTGCATACATCGTAGCGATATGACTGAAAAATTGTTAAAGCTACGTTACAAAATCATAATCACATTTTATTTCAGAAATACACACATACCAACACGCACATGCAGTGTGCTCTTTATTAATTTTCATTCTTAAACAATCTTTCTGTCGGTTAATGTATTGATGCATACGGATCAAAGCAGATCGTTGTCATGGATACACTTTGCCTCTTCGAGTTTTTCTTGTAATCATTTCGCGAGACAAGACAAGCAAGTTACAAACTGTTTTGTTAGGAAATGTTCATAATTTATTACACATGCGCACGCACGCAAACACATCCATCCATCCATACATACATGCATGCATACACACATTCTGTTATATATATATATATATATATATATATATATATATATATATATATATATATATATATATATATATATATATAAGGGGAAATCAGTACTGTTTTTGAAACAAAAGTAATCATAAAAGTTATACATGTCAAGAGATGTAAAAGAAAAAAAGCCCATTATCGTAACAACGTAGAAAAGTCTTCACGCAAAGATAATCTGTTTGCTATGAGCACTTAACTTTGACCTATGAATACAGTGGTTATCTGGAATTTAAAAAGTCATTGAGTGTCACATAATAAGACAATAAACGATAGCGATGCTTCATGTTATCATGCTAGTAGTGACTTGTGTTATCACAAATTCTCAAATCCCACAGTTGTCTTGATCCTGTAAACGTTTTAAACACTAATCTGACCTTGTTGCCATGGCAACCGAAACCATAATGACGATTTAATGCAAATTTCGTCAAGTATCCAGGGGGTTATAGTCCATGCACCTTCCCCAAAGTTATATTAATTTACAATTTGATAAAGAAGTGCTGGCAATTTTTGGATTATTTGGGAAATAAGCGAAAGTATTCCACGCTAAAAATGTATGCACATATACACCATCTAATATGCAATAATTGAATAAACAATGGTTGCAGCTTAAGTGAAAACGCAACCTGTGAAACAGGACACTTGTAGGATTTCATCAAATAATGGACAAAATGAAAAAAGCTTTTTAATACCAAGCTTTTCTTAAAACAAATTAGAGGTCAAGGTTATAATTAATCTAAACATTCTTTTAACTTATTTAACCAGCAAGAATGTTCAATTATCTGGTTATTTGTTTTCCATACTGCCGTTTATTAAAATCAAGAAAATTGACTTATTCAGCCAACATAGAAACGTAATTTTTGTGAAAGAAAAGTATATTTGACAATATATGATTGTCCGATTGAGCAGATTACTGATGGAAACAAAGAGACTCAAATGATCTCAATAATTCGATCAGTTTATTTGAATACATTGGAAATGTTTTGAAAATATATTGTATTTATCATGTGTTTCTTATAACAAGGCATCCATTTTCAGAAACAAGTAGTACCAGTGACGTGAAACATAAAAAATGCATTAATAATATAGATACTCATCTCTTCAAAACGTGCGTCAATTAGTCGACACGATTTACATTAAATTAACATTTTTATTTGATGTGATGTAAACTAAAGGTAGTCCTTTTTCTTTCCAGAATCGACTTATAATTCCATCTTATTCGCGAAGATCTGTTTAATTGATTGTGGTAGGTTATCCACGACAGCTTTCATATCACTAATACTCATTCCAGAAGCTGCAAAAGACGGGTAAACAATATCTTCGAGTCATGTTCACAGACAACAACAAAAAAAAAAAAACAAACAAAACAAATGCTATAAATATACAGATGTTTGCCAGTAGAAAATGTGCTAGATTCTCATTGTATGTGTGTATGTTTGTAAATATGCAATTAGGAAATTTTCTACATTTGGTTGATTCCAGTCCGGCGTGTGTGTGTGTGTGTGTGTGTGTGTGTGTGTGTGTGTGTGTGTGTGTGTGTGTGTGTGTGTGTGTGAGAGAGAGAGATACAATCGTTAGTTGCAGACTATTTGATTTCTGACTCGTATCATTTATTAATGAGGCAAAATCTCGTAGATGTTTTGTTTCCTCTAATCACGTGATCAATAAAGATTAATCAGTCTAGTTTTGTCTGATCTCTACAATCTGTCAAATATAGATAATATTTCGTGTTAATAGGTTGCAAAATACTCTTATGTTCGTTTTGGAACAGACCATAGAATCTATTGTCTTAAAACCCTCTGTCCACAATAAACTGTTCCTTACTTACCTTTATTTTATTTATGCAAATGCGTCGCATATGTCAAATCCTAGAGCATATACATTTTAAAAATACATTGATCCCAGTTAAAATGCATCTGTAATATTCAATATCTCTTTGACACTCGCTTGCACACAGTCTATTTAGGTTGTTCAGTTAACCATTCTATCCCTTATGCCTATCCTTCTCTCTTATTTTATGGATGACTTGTTCTAACTTGTCTAAAATTCCCAATAAATTAACCAAGACACCTTTACAATGGGAGTTTATGAATGGTTCCTAATCTATCTTGTGAATAAGATAAAATTATCTTTAACACTGGCATAAATTTATCCATTGGACGGGATTTAAACTAACATCCTCGTCTGTACCATATTATGTCTACTGATATTTCCTTTTGTATAATTCATTCTTACGCCCAAAGATCTCTTGAACTTCTTCTGATGGATTGTTCAAGGCCTGCTCGAGGTCATATATATTTATTCCTAATGCTGGAAAGAGACATAAAATAAAACGTTTAAAAATCATCGAGTCAAGTTGATAGACAACATTTTCTAAATCTATATATATAATAACGATGAGATTTTGTATGGGAGAACCTTTGTAGAAAGGCAACCACAAATTTGATGCTTCTCGCCATTCAGTATGTATGTATGTATGTATGTATGTATGTATGTATGTATGTATGTATGTATGTATGTATGTATGTATGTATGTATGTATGTATGTATGTATGTATGTATGTATGTATGTATGTATGTATGTATGTAGGATGGATGCATGGATGCATGGATGCATGGATGCATGAATTGATGGATGTAGGTAGGTAGGTATGTAGGTAGGTATAAACAAAGTTTTCAACAAATGGTTTATTTATTCAGTCAACTTGGCAATAATATGCTTAATTTTTGCCTGACAGGAATGTCTAGTTCCATTGCGGATCACATGCAAAAAATGGAAAATAGTGTTTGTCACACTTATATTCTTGACATTAATAAAACATATTTTAGTTTAGAAAAGAAACGTCACCAGTAAACGGGCGTTATTTATATGGAATTGTTTACCACCCTCATAAATTAGTCAGAATGTGAGGAACATAGAAGTAAGGCATGCATTCTGGTATACATACACGCAAGTAGCGACTGGAGTTGCTCCTTCATAGCGGGTGTGATGTTGTCCAATGCATACCTGAGGTCATCTAATTTCACTCTAACTAGAAAAGGTACATATCAATAAATCAATTATTAATATTATACATGAACAAGTTAACCTATCAGAGATCAAACAAGTAAACATTGAAACAATGCAGTTAAACTTCAATGTTCCTTCCTTTATCCGTTTGTCTTTTTAATTACTGGTTCATTCATTCTGTTTTTGGTTCACTCTTTTGTGCTCATATGTGGAAATAAATTGTACTTAGTTTTAACAAAATAGTGTTCGCAAACTTGATTAATTCTTTGAGTAAGAGAAATATGAACATTACACTTCATCAATATGATGTCACTTTTCCTATAATATGATGATATTATTAAATTTCTATCAAACTTAATGAAACTCAAGCGTTTAAGAGACCTTAATGGGATGACCTTACGTGAAAATACCTTCTATTGTTGGCACGATTCATTATTTTTCCATGCAAAATATTTATGTTCATAAACGTGACAGCTCTTTTTTGTTTGCCCCTCATTATTTGGTAATATCAAAACCTTCGCAAATGACTTTTCCCAAAATATTGATATTGATGTTATTAGCAATACAATTACTTATAGTAATCAGAAACTTACTAGAATCGTCTGACATGGAGAAATTTCCCGTTGTAAATATATTATCTGTAATGAAAATAAATAAAGCCTTAAGATTCATGGACGGAAAGGAAAACTAGAAAGTGGAGGAAGTTTTTTTTACATGATTGCATTTACTGGAATACATGCTGTGTGTTTTGCTTGATTTTGCTTAAGGTCGAAAAATAATTATTCCAAACATTATTCAATTAACGGCTATAACCGCTAATGACCCATTGGTTAGAGCGTTTGCCTCGGATGTGGGAGGTTGCAGGTTCGAACCCGTACCGAGTCATACCAAAGGCTTATAAAAATGATAGTAGCGTTAAGAGGTTAGTGTAAGGACTGGTGTCAGTATAATGTGATCAGGTGGGTCATGATGCTACATGTCTTAGGCATGGTATTCTTCTGCTAGACATAACTATAAACTGTCACACTGCAGACATCGTATCGGTATAACTCAAAAGTGTTAAATCTATGTTAATAATCCAAAGCACACATACACACCATTATTGAAATATCTTTTTTACTGTGTTCATTGGAAAGTTTGACTAGTCGCCACACTTGATAAAATAAACGGAATGATAACATAAATAAAAGAGAAAAAGTGAAATATTACAATATTTTGTTCAAACAATGAAACTGACATAGTATATCTAAGTGAATTATATCCAGTATGTCTTTCAGGCCATTACCTTTTTGAATGTAATATGAGAAGAAATCAGAAACATGATAATAGAAGAAACACCTACTTTGAGCATAGGCCACACACACTAATATCAGTAGTACAAATAGGAATTTCATTCTGAAATAAAATATAAATGCATTAATCATCATGTATAATACATACAACAATTAGCATTTAATTTATAATACCTGCATAGGTGCATTTGTGTCGCAAGGGTATCTTGACAAACTGCATTTAATATTCGTCTTTAGTTTCGATGGTGTACGTTAGTCCAAGCCCGACATACTGTAGATATTTCTTTATATTATTTTCGCCTTTTATGTGTGCCAAAAATGTAAACCAATTTTACTTTTCAATGTTTCAAAGGTGCAGGTCTTTATTTTCATAATTTCAGATAATGTTAAATTAGACATGACTAATGCATAATAACAGAACTTTGAGCCCGTATGAATAGAACAAATGGTTTCAGAGGCACTATATAGACGTTAGCGATTAAAGAGAATATTAATTCATTGTTGCATATACAATTTTAATTCTCAGTAACAACGATTCAAGTGATAAAAATGATTAATTACAGAATGATCATGATAATTTAGATTAAAGAAACAATATGCATCAATATGGACATTAAACAATATGCCAACGGCAGAGGAAACGAAATCAAGAAACTGTATGCAATTAACATAAGGATTCTTTTAAATGGGGAAAAAGAGTGGAGTATAAATTTATAATTGCAATACTGTACACCCGGAGGAGAAAACTTAGGTTGTATATTTGTCTGCAGAAAAATCGCAATGAAGTTAAAAATTAGGTTAAATAACATCGCCTCTGCAGGTAAAAATGTTTATTATATTAGGTTTTTTCTTTTAGTAATAATCGCGTGTTTGAAAAGAAATGCAAATCAGTTACGAAAAGGTGAAAAAGATATCATGATTTCATGTGATGCAATTCTTACTAGTGTAATTGGTATATGTTTGAGGATGCATATGTCGGAAAAAAATGAAAAATATAGTTTTCCAACTAACACAAACTTTCAACAATAAAACGTAATTATTGTTTCGAAAATAAAATAATCTATACTTTATAGAACCTAAAAGGCAGTATATATGTCCATATAAGCCTACCTGTTTCATATACCTTCCCGCAAATCAAGGAATTATTTATACTAAGTGGTCCCAAAATATCATTTATATACAGCCAGCTTTACTGCGGCTGTCAATACATCACAATCAAAAATATAAATATTCTTTTGTGATAGGTACGACGGCTTGTGGAGGAAGTTAGAGAGGTAAATATATAGCTGTAGGCAGCTTATACGTGGCGATTTGTAACACTAGATGGTTGAAAACTATTTTGGATCGATTATGTATATTCAAAAAATACATGGGAAATATTTCAAATCTAGAATCACCATTATACAGCGTTGTCAGCTAAGTTATCTCTGTTACACAATACAGTTTGGCGATTAATGGGTAACTGTCAGTGAAGCAAATGAATGGCAGTGAAATAAATCTTGTTCGAGCAAAGGTATTTAACAGTTTGAGCTGAAAGACAAAATGTAAAATCAATAATTTGTAGCATAACTACTCTTGATAGAAAAGTCTAGTAAGCGTAGTTAAACCTCGTACATGATAATGAGTTTGATCAGGACATTTAATATTCAGAATCAAATATTGATAGTACATTTACAAAATTTATACAAACTCCTTAGCTGACTTGAGGAAGTTATTAAAAAACCGGAATTATACATTTAATAAAGAATATTTTATTAACATATTAGAAACAGCTAAATGGCCAGTAGTACTGACAATTACAAATATAAGCGCCTGTTAATCCTTACTCTTTCATTTACACAACTTTTGAGCACATTATTAATCTTCCATTAAGGGCAGGTAAAACTAGTAACATATGGAACATGCATGCGTTTCAGCTAGGTGTAAGAACGATAGTAAATTCGTTCCAGGTACGTATGGTCGAGTATCTATTCTGCTACTAATTTCTAATGATTTAAAGAGAATTCTTCATTCTAAGCTCAACTGTTATTTAGCAGATGACGATGTTATCTCCGCTATCTACTCTAGTTTTATGAAAAGGTACATTACAGAAATAAACCGGATGGAGTTAGGTCCAGCAAAGGCGCATAATATGTGATTGAAAAATAAATTTATAATCCAAATTGATGATTGAACATCCACCAAATCGGTATATATTACTTCCAACTCATAAGGTAAACCATGACAACTGAAACCTCTACGTTACTTATGCACATCGTTCACCAATGGATTTAAAAATGATACAGTTCCTTAATGAATACGATCAAAGCATGGGGTTAACATATATGATTTATATTGAACTTATTAACAACTATGATATATTGACTAGTTTGTAATGGTATATAAGACGATATATTAGATTGTCCCGCAAAGTCGTGTGCATATGGTCGTCAATGAAAAGAAGGAACAAAAAATATTTGCTTTCACTGTTCCTAACTTGGTTCCTGGCATAGTCGTTGATAAGTGTTGTAAATGATTCGTCAGAGGATGTTAACAAAGTTCAAGAATAAGATTCAATAGATGTTACAAGATCTGAAGTAAACAAGACTTGATATCTAAAATTCATAACATAACGTTAAATTAGTTGAAGCAGAGAAATCGTAATTGTGGATGAAGGGGATATAACATCACGTGGACGAAGTGGGATGACGACAGACTTTGCGACTACATGCCTTTTGAATAGATATTCTTAACGTCCTGTATAGAAGCATATGCAGGGTCTCTTAAACGTTACACACTCATTCGTACTACAAACAAATTTATTATTATTATTATTATTATTATTATTATTATTATTATTATTATTATTATTATTATTATTATTATTATTATTATTATTATTATTATTATTATTAAGTTATATTTGTACAAAATAAATATTGAAGATATAGCAAATTTGATAGTAAAATATTGTTGGATGTCATTATATGTGCTACATTTTCAAATGTAGCAAAAGCATAATGGAATTAATGCGGTCATATGTGACGAAAATAATTATTAAATATGCAAGCAATATCAGGTTTCGTTTAGAGTATGGGATCTAATTGGCCGGTAATTTGTCATAGAAATGTAAAACTCAAACATATACATACATTTTCAAAAACGTGAGAATTTCTAATCGTTTTTGCTCCGTCCTTGCTTTGCGCATGTGTGTTTATATAAAACGTGCATTGTGATATAATTATTTCGATTAGTACTTTAGCTCTTTTGTAGGTCTGTCAGTACGCGGACGTTAATGTATTTTATGCTTGAGAGGATCTATCTATCTATCTATCTATCTATCTATCTATCTATCTATCTATCTATCTATCTATCTATCTATCTATCTATCTATCTATCTATCTATCTATCAATCTATCTATCTATCTATCTATCTATCTATCTATCTGTATGTCTGTCTGTCTGTCCGTCCTTCTATCTGTCTGTCTGTCTGTCTCTATATCTGTCTGGCTGTCCGTCCTACTATCTGTCTGTCTGTCCGTCTGTCTCTATATCTGTCTGTCTGTCTGTCTGTTTATCATTTATCTAATATGCGGGTCATACTTAATTCAGCATCATCAGCTTTCATATAACCTATATCAACATTTCTCTTTTCCATCCATATAATTTGGAAACGTTTACATTATGAACTTCTCTATTAAGATGTTCTGAATACTACTTCTATATACATTATATTTAATAAATCAATCTAGCAATTTCTATTCCAATCTTTTGATCAAATTTCCGATATATTTTAGAACTCTGCATTGTCAATTCAATATCGTTTTTAGTCTCTGTGAATGTGCTGCTATTCACGCGTTTGGCTGATCCTTTTCTATTTGTTATTTAAGTGTAGCCAATTTTGATTATCTTAGTCGTTTATCGACCATACTGTTTGCTTTTATGCAAAAGCATGAAACTTTATGCTTTACAGAACGTACATTTGTCCCCAAATCATTTATGTTTGTGTTTAAATCATGCTTATAGATTTGGATCACAAAGAGATACACCTTGTAATGGTTTTTCTTGTTACCTGATTGGTGCGCTTTGCGAGAACATTCCCACTAGCTGATATTGCATATCATTCATGTCACGTGAATTAAATACAATATACGTTTAACAGTCTGAAATACACTTAACGTTGAATGATATACATAACTGTTTGTAAAAGATTAAAATTGTGGTGAAATTTTGGAAATATGACTGAAAAGTTCTTCAGTATTTTTCAGTATTATTTATTTTAGTGTTTGATGGCTGGTATTGCGGCATTCACACTATTTCAAGGAACAATTTAATCGCATGATTCGATTCTATCCATTATTTTAATAAAAATAATTGGACTAAACCTATAATTTGATTCATCACATTCATTGTATAGAATCTTAAAAATCTTACCTATTGTAGCACCTATCACATTAGGTTTCTTCTTGATTGAAATATCATTGCAATTGGAATATATGTTGCATAAATAAAGAAATAAATACATAAATTCAACGAGAGATCGTATATATGAAACGTATGCCTATGATCAGTCCAGCAGAAAGTGAGAGAAATGAAGCTAGTACTTTTCCGTTTGTTATATTCTGGAAAATACTAAGTGAAGACGAAATTTGAAATAATTGGTTAGGAGCATTTCTTAGTTCAAAGGAGATATCTAAGAATTCTGATTATTTAAATAATTTCTCTTTAGGAACGCTGCTTCATTGCCTTCAAAACAGGAATCGACAATTTCGGGTAGTTAGGAATATTTTTAGACAGTACTTAGCTAAGCGGCAAAAAGTGGGCTATGTAGAGCATTTTAATTAGAATCGTTCAAGCAAATTAGTTAGACTCTAAGAGACCGTTACCTAGTTAAGGGCTAGCATGCTTCGAAATTTCTTGCTACAGAAGGTGGCCGATCATTTATTTTCTTTTGCCCCTTGCGTCCCAAGAATGCACCATCTCTACCGTAATGTACATTATCACTATTTGTGCTTCAGCAATAAATTTAAACGTATTTATAATGTGGAAGTGGTAGTACATATTGGGCAAGAGAGTGCAATGCAATTTTAAAACAAATATATATATATATATATATATATATATATATATATATATATATATATATATATATATATATATATATATATATATATATATATATATATATATATATATATATATATATATGTTGAACTCGGCATCTCTTGGGCGTGTGCACCAATTATCCACATCTATGGCATTTCCGATGGAAGATATGGTACAACGGTACCAATTGTACAACCCCAGGTGGGAGGAGCTTAAGGTGTAGGGAACATTGCATTCAGAAATAAACGACAAAACTAGCTGTGATTGGTGCATTATGTTAGAGTTGTACTTTCTGTTAGGCTTTAAAAAAAGTTGAGACTCTTGGCAACATGTGAAATTATGTTAATTCATATCTAGATCACATTTTGTATTTTTTAAGATTTTTTTTTTAAATGTGATACACATGACTGAAAATGTGTCCGGTGTAACTAGACAACTCTTACCCTGTCTAATTCCAGCAGAGTTATCTCTCTTAAATGCAATGAAGTACCTATTTTCGATGTTATCAAATTAACAATCTAACATTGTTCTCTGTGACAGTGTGTGACATGCATGCTGAGGTAGGATAGAAAGTATATCTATTTCGCATAACATTAGCATTGCGGTCTATGGAAAAGCAATTGGTACCGTGATACCTAAAGGGAAGAACAGCCTCCCAGCGTATCAATAGAAACGCATACATGTTTGCGGCATTTATGAACTGTACTAGTTTGTTGTAGGAAAACTAATGTATGCTGAACATTTCTGGTCAAATATTGGCAATCTTTTAAGAATAAAATGTATGAAATCTTAAGAAAATAACACAAGATGACTTAGGATTAGGGCTTTTGATGTGACAGACATAGACTTATATTGCCTGATGGTGATGTTTTCATTTTTGTGTTGTCAGCTCCAAGATTGGCTAAGATGCAACAAAGTAAGTTATGTAAACATATTATAGTAGATTTTGGCCAAATATTGACTATTTTACCTGTCAAATATTATAAATCATGCAAATTAAAACAACAGGTCCAATATTATTGAGTGGTAACCATATTAGTCACATATTGCCCATTCCTTCCATTCAAGTAATCACTGTTATTCAAACTTTGCATCCCATCGCAAGAATCCAATTGGCATGGGATCATATCCGCATGTCTATGGAAGGCTGTACTCCACATGTTGGCATTGTAGACAACATGAAATCAAATAAGCCGCCTCACCTTAAAGAATAATATTACATCACTCTTGAGGACTCCATTACATACAGAAGCCTGAATATTAGGTTCCCACATATCAATAGTGTATTTCTTGGGATAATTTAATTGCATTGTTAATACATGTGTTAATAATGCCATCTCTATTACATAGATAATATATTTAATGAAATAAAATGACCACACCTTATGTATATAAATCAGTTATCTCCCTTACACCAGACATAACAATTCAATAAATAGAAACTTACATTTTCAGTGATTGGTTATAAAAATAAAGAGAAGATTTGTGAAATACTATATTAGCCCTCAGTCTTGATAAAACTATAAGTAGAAGCAATTTAATAATTTCTCACAGTAACTTTTACACGTTTAAAACCAGATAAGTGATGTTTTGTTTGGTTTAGGTATTTTTCTGCATAAGTTTATCCAGTTTCTGTTCAATTCTTATATAAAAGAAATGTAAATTATATGCATCTATATCTTCTAAATTATTCACCCTTATGTTTTAGATGGGAATGAACACCACTTCACTTGAAATTTCATTGCATGTGATATTGTATCACTGGTGCCTTCGGACTGTCCTTGGACCAATGGGGTACTGCCTCCATATATTTGTCCAAGGTAAGGTCATGAAACGTTTGCTTCTCATTTTTTTTTCATTGCTGCTTTTGTCTCCTTTTTTTCCTTTATCATAAGTTACGGCTCTCTTTTAGATACACACTTTCCTCCTGTTTTAACCCCATTTGACTCACTTTACTTATTATTTATCTTTGGCATTTTTCTATATTTTATTCCCCAAATTTCACCCCTAATGCATAATAACCATTTAAAAGTTGTGAATATACTATATTTGGTGATAGATTGGCTTATTGCATTAATTTTATTCACTACACTAAGGAGGGAAGGTTTCTATTTGTGTTACCAAGAGGATGGGTAGGTTGACCTTTGTATGAGGACTGGAGGTTAGTGACCTCATGTATCTGCAGACAGGGTAAAGTGTTGATTGCTTATACATTATAATAAGATTGGTTATGTCCACCTGTCTCTGGTGTTAAGTTCTGCATCTACCAAACAAAGATAAAGTCCTTTAGTTTAGGTGAATTGTACTTAATGAAGTAGAAGAGGTATGTACTGTTCAGTACACTGACCTTTGACCTAATTATTACATAATATGATAGGATGTGATTTATCCCATATCACTCATCTGAAGTTCAGTAAGTGTTGGTGTGAATAAAACACAACTCATAGTTAAAACAAATCATTTTATTCCAAAAATTTGGTTTGTTAGTAAAGCACACATATGAAAACAGCAGCTGAAAAAGTTCAAAAACAATTACATACACATTAATATAAAACACAGCTAAGGTACCTCATAAAATTGTTTCTGACAAGCGAGACTAAGTACATTTGTTACTTGTACAGTCCCAAGCTATATCAAAGGTTAATGAAAAAATTAAGGTTGGCTATAGGTATAACGGTACCAATTGTACAACCCCAGGTGGGAGGAGCTTAAGGTGTAGGGAACATTGCATTCAGAAATAAATGACAAAACTAGCTGTGATTGGTGCATTATGTAAGAGTTGTTCTTTCTGTTTGGCTTTTAAAAAAGTTGAGACTCTTGGCAACATGTGAAATTATGTTAATTCATATCTAGATCACATTTTGTATTTTTTAAGATTTTTTTTAAAAATGTGATACACATGACTGAAAATGTGTCCGGTGTAACTAGACAACTCTTACCCCTGTCGAGTTCCAGCAGAGTTATTTCTCTTAAATGCAATGAAGTACCTATTCTCGATGTTATCAAATTAACAATCTAACATTGTTCTCTGTGACAGTGTGTGACATGCATGCTGAGGTAGGATAGAAAGAATATTTTTTTCGCAAAACAGTAGCATTGCGGTCTATGGAAAAGCAATTGGTACCGTGATACCATATAGAATTTGAACCACGTGTTTGCTAAGAACCCATATCAAAAGAATATTGTTTGATGGTATATAGTTTGTCTCTTTCAATTTCCAGTATTGTGTTCCCATTTGTTATTTTGTATCCCTGGATAGTGTCTAATCTCGCATTATATACTTGGGGTTTAAACTTCTTTTGGAATTTTGCAACCGTTGCTTCCAATGGAAATTGCATGAATATGTCCACTATGCGCAGTTTTACTGTCCTCTTTTTGATTTATCTCAGGAAATGTTCTGTTTTTTATAGTAATTGTTCCCCATTCTATTTCCATTTCTTCATATGACATAACTGGTTCAGTTCCCTTCGGTCTTATTTGTACTGAAACTTTCAGTTAACAGTACAAAGTCTTTATTTCGTATGCGGAAAGCCGACATCACTCCACCTAATGTAGGTCTCTTATTTACTGTTATCCTTGTTGTGTCTACTTCTTGCTTTCCTTTGCTATATGTACACATCAGGAAAGAAACTTCTGATGTATCTATTATTTCTCTGTAAAAATGGTTTTCCAGTTAGGTCAACTGTTTGTTAGACGCCATCTTGGTTTATTCGTCCTCCTCGTGCACTGAATTGTATTATCTTTCAAGCTGATTGTTTGTTTTTCTTACATTTATATTTGTGTACTATAAAGTATAGTGTTTCATGATTCCTTTGTTCCTCCTTGTCCAAGTTAAGTACAGAATTGAATCTGCTTTGTCATGGCCATGTTTTGGTTTGCCTCTTTACTTCAGTCGTCAAAAAGGATTTTGAGAATGGCCATTTTCAGATTGGTAACTTCTTGATCTTAGTTGTTAAAGAGGATTTTGAGAGCGAAAGTTTACGAGCCGCAGTTTTATATAATTAGTATGCTCACCGCCGAACATATTACATACGTGGACAAATCACTCAGTATAACATTGGTAATAGCTTAGGGGTATTTTGTCACTCTACTTTTAAATCTCCTCCATACATGACCATTAACTGTCGATCTAAATACGGGAGTGAAGACTTTATAGACCTCAGGTACTCCTATCATCAAAATATATAGTTGATTTGCTTTTGTATAATCAACTGTGGACAGCAGGATGCTACTGCAGTATGTTTACTTAATCTTACAACTTTTCATCATTAGTCACAATTTTCAGGAATATTAACAATTCCGGAAACTTTTCTTTAATTTTTGTCAGCTACCTCATGTTTTAAAAACAAGACAGGTAAATATCATGGAAAATGAAAAAAGACTGAAATATATATATATATATATATATATATATATATATATATATATATATATATATATATATATATATATATATATATATATATATATATATATATATATATATATATATATATATGTATGACATTCTTTTGTGTTGAGGTAAATATAATTACCTTTTAATGATGTATTCCTAGATCAAATTTCCATGCAATAGTACTTGAAAAAGAAACACACACTAACATACACAAACACACACACACACACACATATATATATATATATATATATATATATATATATATATATATATATATATATATATATATATATATATATATATATATATATATATATATATATATATATATACACACATACTTGTCAGCAGTTTTAGTTCTGGCGCACTTCTCTTTGCAACTGCATTCTGTATTAAACAATAACAAAAACGAAAATTGCTATATCACTTGTATGTACAACTAAATTTGCGTTTCAGAGCTATGTGTCCTCAGTACTGTATTATGAAATAAAATTATACGTTGATTGAATAATTTTTACAGCTATGATATTTAACGAAGCATTGAATTATCATGTCTAATGCATTTCATGATAAATTTTCTGTACTATTGTATTTCTGGTCACCATTTCTTTCTACAATATTCGAAGAAATAGGGCGAAAAAAAATTTGGTAACTTCTTTAGAGAGAAAATGTGGAGTTCAAAGTAGATATGAATTAGCATAAGCATATAGCAGCCTATAAACGCATAGTAGTAAACCGAGAAGTGATAAGGGCTGTCCACAATCTCCGCTGTCCTACGTGAAGATCGGACGACGACCGCTTAAGGGTCATGTTTTGGTGACCTTTGAATCAACCAATGGAAATGCAGCTTTCAAAAATCTAACATTGAATCAAATCGTTTGGTAAAAATGTTTGCTCTTCATCTAAACTGCTAAGGCTCCATACGCGAAGGTATAACACGTCATCTGATTGTCTGATACAATTAGGGATTATTGTAATAACATAGGTTACCAGAACACGACCCCTATGCAGTTACGGTTGGATCTTCATTAATAACAGCGGAGATCTGATTTTAATCAGAATGGGTCTGTCCATAAAACAACTCAGGAAAATTCACTTTGAGTCCGAATGAAGGAGAGAAAGCGCTTGAGGGAGGAAGAAAGAGCAAAATTGCGAGTGGGAAAGGAAAGGCGGCGGTGGTGGTGCGTGAGGTGTTTAGCGATCAATGGAAAGAAAAAGAAGAGACCGGGCGAGTTTAAAGCAAACAAACAAAAGTGTAAATGGAATACATGCAAATATGAAAGCCACGATGAATAATATAGCGCGGGATACAGTGACATAAACGGACGGAAAGAGGTCAATTCAACGAGCGAAGTCGACAGGATGCAACTGAAGAAGCAAAGCAAAAGGTAGCGACTGAGACGCGAAAATGGAAAGAGAGGAAATTAAATGAGGGTTAC
Organism: Potamilus streckersoni; assembly: GCA_016746295.1. Classification (NCBI taxonomy): domain Eukaryota; kingdom Metazoa; phylum Mollusca; class Bivalvia; order Unionida; family Unionidae; genus Potamilus; species Potamilus streckersoni. Next base: position 27,965 of record JAEAOA010000546.1, read on the forward strand.
AGTGAGTAACGAAGAGAGCAAGTAGAGACTAAGAAGAATAAAATAAAGTTAGCGGAGGATAGATCAGGCAAGTGAAGCGAGAGAGAGAGAGAGAGAGACAGAGAGAGAGAGAGAGAGAGAGAGAGAGAGAGAGAGAGAGAGAGTAGAATGAAAAAGAAAAAAAAACAAACATTCAAATAAGCATGCAAAGTCACTATTAGAGACTTTAGCATAGTGTTTCAGCTACTAAAGAAAACAAGTTTACCGAGGCTTTGAAAGAAGAAAGTGGATTAGAATTACGTATCTTCTGGAGCAAGGAATTCCAGACACTAGGTGCTTACACAGTGACTGGAATGAGTTTTGGAAAGGGTTGGTTCTCGACCACATAGTCTGGAGATAGTTGTTAGTTGTTGATCACACATTATACTCAGTATTTAATGATCTTTCAATTAGGTTAAAGATATATCCGGTTCCTTTAAAATAGATAACAAGAGTTTCCATTGATAGCCATTGTGAAGATGAGACTAAATGCGAAATTTGGGTGGCGCTTTTCAGAAGTATGTCCATTCTTAGTTCCTTATAATTTCAAGTGGCTTGGGAGGAAGAAATTTCGACAGAGTTGTTCTGATGATTGCCAGTACACATACAGAATCCATGTGTTTTCCAGTTGAAATGTTCATCAATGTAGATACCCAGAAGATTTTGATTTTAATGGAGACACGTCTTTACAATTTTGTGTAAGAAGTTAGCAGATAATCATGTTAGCTTTGTCATTCATTTTGTTTTAGAGGCATTATTATACATTCTGCTTTTCTGACACTTCACTTATTTAGTTCTGAGTTCGTTGTGTAGTTTGTTTTTTGATGGAGGAATGATATCTATCAGATGAACTCAGTGTAGATTCGTCAGCGAAAAGAGCGCACTAGATACAAAGTAAGGTGATTGATAATCAACGGGAAAATGTGTCTAAATATAGATCTTTGATGACCATCACTAAATATCTTTGTGACTTCACTCCGAAAATGATTATGTCCCAAATTATTTCATTCTAATATGTAAACTGGCAATCTTTACCCAATAAGCATAAATGTGTGATGAATTTTGTCGCAGTCGTTGATCCTTTAATTTTTTCTTGAAAATACGGGATTCGGTATTATTAACAAATGCAGCAACAGTGCTGTGACCGCAGAATAAAAGATGCATTTTATGTGCAACACTGCATTGGAATCAAGAAACTGGCCTAAATATTAACACAACTAATCTGACCCTCTTTTCAGTCGCGTCCGCGTCTGTACCCTTTTCAACTTCTACCTAACTTAAAGATCGAACAATGAAAAACAAAAGAAGAGACAGGACGAGGACGGACGTGTTTTTTCTTAGCTCTCGGATTTAAGGATAATATTGGATGATTCACTTCACAATAAGGATAGTGCACTAGGAAACTAAGGTAAAGTAAATTCTACTTAACTACTAAACTACTAAATTGATAAAAATCTATTACAATTCTAATATAAATTAATTGTAGTTACAAAATCCACGATGAACGAATTACTCAAGCCAACTAGTACTGAAATTTATCAACCAAACTACTATTTTTTACTACTAACGATTTAAATATAATCCCCTTCCCAATTCTACAAATTTTATACCATTACAGAAAAAATGAAAACTATTAATTAAAGAATCCCTCTATTCCTTTGTTCTCACGGAAAATTCCTTTGTTCCTTTGTTCCTATGGAAATAAACACGTGGGCGGCCGAAGCATGCTGAACAGTGATACTACCTCAACATATTAACCTCAAATAATATATTAGAAACACTTAATTGCACATTCTTACATGAATATTCAGTTAAAGTTTTTTAAAAAAAATATTATACTAAAAATATATACATAATATAAACAGTCAAAATATAGATTGAACAGTATTACTACTCCCCCAACTCAACCTTAAACAACATAATATATATATATATATATATATATATATATATATATATATATATATATATATATATATATATATTTAAGCATACAAACAGTATATGGAAATACAGGTAAGGTTGAGGGAAATAAATTTAATTTAAAAATATATACATAATATGGGCGCTTAGGGTAGGGGCGGAATAGAGATACTTTATCTCATCAGTAGACCGCAACAATATATTAGGAATACTCTTGAAAAAAATAAATAAAAAAAATAAAAATAATAATAAAAAAATAATAATAACTTGTTGATTGATGAAGATGGGAGATGGTGGTAATAATAATAATAATAATAATAATAATAATAATATAATAATAATAATAATAATAATAATAATAATAATAATAATAATAATAATAATAATAATAATAACATCAATAATAATCACATTCATATTAAACTCCAACCGACAGCAAATTCCCCTTTCAACATCCAGGGCTTATTAATATACCAACTTACAAATCAGGTAGTGCGAAATACATAAGGCCTTAAACAAAGACTACATCTGATTGGCCGAATAAAGCCACAATCGAAAACCGCAAAAAACATGATACCTTGAGTTAACAGAAGGATTGAAAACCAAAATCTACACCAACCAATCAAAATCTGGCACTCGAATGACGTAAATAGAACCAACTGTGGTCAAATGCACCACATAACTATTAATAAGTAAACGCTATTTTTCAAATTACGAAAACAAATTACAATAGAACTGAATCATCCATTATTATTCAGTAAATAATATAACATAAAGAAGAAAACTGAGAACCACACAGAGAGGAGAGGGATGAAAACAACAAGATAGCTGAATCACACCTACTGAAAATTCTTAAAATATTCAAATAAAGGGAATCTATAAGCCGGTATTGAAACCCTAATAACCCATCCCCGCATACAAACACCAAATCACTCGCAAACATCATGCCTAGTCTATATCATAAAACAGGCGCTAGGACTCATACTAGCACAAGCCTGGGTGGATCCTGAAACCTATAAGCACTGTATAGGCTAAGATTTCCCACCATGATAAGGACATATAGGTCAAGACCTATAAACAAGGGTAACTCAGGAACCTCCCCCCCCCGATATCCCTAACTCCCAGGAGCGGAGTAGACCGAGTGACCGAAATAGCGTATAATCTACTCCACGAGTAAAAAAAAAAGAGAGAAAAAAAAAGAGAAAAATGAAAAGAAAAAAAAAGAAAAAGAAAAAAAAAATTTAATAATAAATAAATATATATAATAATCCCCATAGTCGTTCTAATGATAGGGGGATTAAATGAAAAGATTACATTTCATCAAAGCCAATTAATATACTGGAAGCTCTACCAGTGTATGTCCGAGGCGGAGAATTGGAGCCGACCAACTCTCAAACATGTAAGGCAGGGTGATACAGTCAGCTCCTATTGGATACAACGAAGGAGGGAAGTAACCACAATTAGAACAAGATGGCGGATTCAACAGACAAGAAGAGGGATGATGCGGGTCCAGCCCAAATCCGACAACCCCAGGAAGCAATACCAGCACTACCCTGAGGGTAGAATGAAAAGATTACAAATTTTTATTGCCAATAAAGAAAAGCACAAAATTGCCTTTCAATCCAAAAGGGATAGTTAGTCAGCTCCAGCTAACATCCCAAAAGCCTAACCCAGCACACACACAGACTACACTTCAAAACAAATCAAGAGACCAGGCAGTACTAACCACCTCCCCACTGCTGTCTCAAAACCCCAACCCTGGTACGGACAACGATCTGCGATGAACAGTCCGGGCCGCGCGGCCAACTGTTCGAAACGAAAAACCAACAACTTATGTCTTCACTTTGGCTCTGAGGACCTACAGCCCAAACAAGATCTTTTGGCAAGGCGGTCAAAATTACACAACCATACAAACCAAAGCGGTGATAAATCTAATAAATAGGCGGCAAACGCCTAAAGATTGGTATTTTTTTTACAAACATAAGTACGCCAAGTACGCAAAATTCCAATTACAAATATTTATTCCAAATTCACAACTCAGGCTCATAAGGACAATTGCACAGGTGGCTTACACAACATTGACATAGGGATACCAATAGGAAAAACTGGTATATATTTGACAAAAAAAATCCACCCAATTGAAATAAAATTGGGTGGATAATAACTTGGGGACTTTGGTGGTGCGGGAGTGGCGGACTGGGTTGGAGAGTGGATTGCGGTTCTGTCATTTCTGGAGCTTAAGATTGGGAATCACAATAGATACGATACGGGTCTTTTTTTGAGGTCCCTGATCTCTAGGGGTCAAGAAAAGGCCTAGCACCAAAGGCCAAGCGTCCTCCAGGGGGGACCACAGACCACGCCCGGGACTGTGGCATACTCCCCAGAGGGACTGCAGTCCATGCCCGGGACTGTAAGCAGTCGTATAAGCCTCAGGGCAGCAAGGAACTTAAACGAGAATACAATACAATTCAGATCGAACAATATTACTGTGTGAGAAAGCTTGCCAGCAGCTTTTCGTGGGTCCGTGGTTCTTTCCGGCGATTTCCCGGTTTCCTCCTCCACGGGAAGACCCAGCTCAGGGCCAAGCGCCGTCTTAAAGGAACTGTCGCCCAGCCTGGGGCCGTAAACAGTAGCAGAATGCCAAGTAGTGCAATACCCGACTGTAATACCTAGTCAGTCACTGCGGGTCTGCCGTGCGTCTGATTAATAACGTGTACTAATTCCTGAAAGGCCCATCAATAGGGCCAAGTACCCTCTTAAAGGAACCGCCTATCAGCACGTGGCCGCAATAAGTCGCATTATCCGCCTGAGGCAATGCACGGTTATAATCCTAATCAGTCAGTCGCTCGGGCTCATACCGGAAGGAACCATAGCAAATACTTTAAATAATCCATAATCGTAAGAGGGATTAGATTACAACGAAGACATTAAGAGGACTTTATTTATTAATAGGTTTATTTATATTCTGACTGAAAAATAACACCAAACTCGAGAGCATAAATTCCAGTAATGAGTTAAAAAATGATGCGTGACCTGATATAAGGAAAATGATATTATTTACTAACTTGAAAGAAACTCAACTATTCAGCTTTAACAAGTAGTTAGCAAGCATGAATACATATAAATTAAACAAGTATGATTGTTTTAAAGATCTATTATGAATGATGAATTTTTAGAATCAAACAATTTAGTTATACATAAAATAAAGAACGATTAATCTTTCCTTAGGATGATAATGTAATGGGTGTAAACAACTATGTGGTAGACATATTTCAGACATTACAAAGGAAGAAGGCACTTTTGACCGGATATGCATTTTTCTGTATTGGCTACGATCACATTGATCAGCAATAAAGTTTGTCTTGTTTTAAAATTGCACATTTATTGGCATTTTGCTTGTATTCATCCCTCGCTCCTTCTATTTCTCTCTCAAATAAATTGTCTATACTCTTGCAATTTTAAGCACGTAGATATATTCTATTTATAATGTTTTTTGAATCTGGAGTAAATGTAATCAAAACTAATTTACTGATAACAATTTTCCAAGATGTGTAATTACTGTATAGAAAAAGGATTTATCATATCGAATTGCATTCTAGTCCTGTCACATTTCATTACCATTTCCTGTAAACAGCCATTTGTGGTCAGCATAAATGTAACACAATGTTTATAACGTTTAATGCACTTTAATGGCTTTTTTTAAATATATAATAAATAGAGACTATTTGCTTTAATTACGTTAATACCGGAGATATATTTCATCAAGCATATTATACTTTACTGAGTGGGCGAAGGTGAAATTTAAAAATATATAGTTTTGTATAAATCCGGTATTTACAGAGAAAAATAAAAAAAAATCATTATTTACCTAACTATTTCCAGAATCGTAATTTTGAAGATTAAACTAGCTTTATGTTCAACACGCTCACCCACACATGCTTTACCTAAATTCATCTCACTTTTAAAGGCTATACGTATAAATGTATTCAGCTTAAAAAGGCGGTAGAATTGAATTAACATAATCTGTTGCAGTAAATTAGTTTTGCCATTTGGCAAACTATTAGACCCTATCTGAAAACAATGGCAGTCCGTTTCATGAATGCATCGCTGCGGGTGTGACGTTTCTGTCCAGGAAGAAAGCGGGAAATAAGTTTAGAGAGACGCAAACGGCACATCATCAGATGTCATTATCAGAGATTAATTTTCCTGTATGAAATGTACGGCAGTTTCTGTTTATTTATTCTAGCTCACAAATTATTCGTTTTTGTTGTTGCAGGCACAAGGCACACAAAATCATGGCATGATGGGAAATCTTATATTTTCACATGTGAAGATAGAAGGACACATTTTTCACATGTGAAAATATCAGCATATTGTTTCACGTAAGAGAATAGTGATGCAAAATATGACCATTATTTCACCAATATCTCTAGATTTCACACTTTGCTATTCAATCCTTTGTTTATGCCCTGAAATAATTTTGGTTGATTTGATGTCAGTAGTAACGGCCTACATTTTTCCATACAAGGGGCAACACTTGCTTTTTATATTGCCTTTCTAAAAGAGTTAGTTCCCTTACATATGTAACGCCTTCCCTTTCACTGCAATACAATATGAAGTCTAGAGATGATGCTATATAGCTGATCATGTATACATTTTTGATACTGTAGTGGAGATTATGACACATGTCATGTTGAATAGCTTACATATTGAGTCAACTACGAAGAAAAATATACTTTATTCAGAAATCTTTATTATGGAGAATATGAACCTTGTTATTCACATCGTCCATAACAGAGCGGGGCTGATATTATGTTTGCGCATTTGTTCGATTCTAAATTGGGAGTTTACTTAATACTTATATTTTCTATGACTTGTCAGCTTAAAACACTCTTCTCATGAACAAAAGATGAAGCGTAAAGTTGCGCGTGCTGTTGCGTCAATAGCAATATGGCTACAATTGGTACGCGTAGAGAACTGGTATCCTGCCAGTAGATGCTTTTACCGATCTTTTGCTTCCTCCATTCCACGGACCCGAATACATCAACACAATTAAACGAAAATATAATTCAACGAGCAATGGAGGAACGTGGAAGCCGAGTGAAAAGGCGGTGGATACCTTCGTTTGTCTCTCCCAACAGAAATTCAAAAACTTTTTAACATATGCCTACAGTACATGAATTAGTTAATGAAACATATTGAACTCAAAGAAAGTAAATCCCACCAAAATAGAAGAAAAAAATCCTTTAAGATATGTTTACATTACACGAATTAATTGCAAAGAAATATCGGACTGAGTCATAAAAATAAATCCCACCAAATGATATCTAGGAAATTATATCACTACATGGGACATAAACATAGAAGAAAGATGAATGGAGGCGTAAAATAGTAACGGAACGTTAATAATATAGCAATAGTTTTTCAATAGTTTTTAGAAAAATGAAGAAGAGAAAAGGTACGTGGTAAAAGGAAAGAAAGAGAATGAGAAATTGAAAAGAAAAGATCGAATGTGATGAGAGAATGAATTGGTAACTTTGAAATACAATTCTTTTCACGTTGGTTTTACTTAGCATCTTTCGACACGACACTCCGCAACCCATTCCTCCTAAGCACGACAACAACAATAACACAAACACCCAAACAAGAAAAGAACAAATTAAGAGAAATTAAACATCAACTCCACCCTAGCCGACCGCAAGAAAAAAGATTGTTGCCAAAAAAAAAAAAGAACAAAATTTAGGCACATCGCTCGGGGAACATGACAATAAGCCGTTGATGTGGTTGACAATATTAAGATATTTTCGACGCTAGACGTAGTGGAGACGGGAACGAGAAGAACATAACTGACAAACAACAACAACAAAAAAAAATACGGCGACGACGCCAAGAGAAGCGACAGGAAACATATATATGAAAGAGTGGCCCCCGTTTCACAACTTTCTACGTCATTATATGTCTTGGAGAAACACAGCATCCCGGAATGAATCCCACCGCCGACAATTTTAAACTAAATCAGCAACACTGGTTCCACGGAATTCCTGAAAATGAATTGATTCATTCCCATATAGATACCACTCTATAGGTATGTATCTTTTACAATACAGTACATTGTTGATTACCTGGCCATATCAGTAACGAAGGAGCTCATGCTGCTAAATTGGCTATATCTCTACAACCATAGGGTGATAAATGCTATACACCAATTTCAAACTTGGTTTCAAAAGCTCTTTATTAAGTGTCAGATACCATGCATTGATGATGTCAATAAAAAGCTCCATGTAATCAAGCATGCCTTAGGCGAATGGTCTCTTTCCTACATAACCATCCGTATGGACGATGTAAACAGTACAGGAATTAGAATTGGTGATTTATATAATCAATTCACACACAGTAAAGCGAGAGGACCCGGATGAGTGCGTTTCTTGCAATGAATCGTTCACCGTGAAATACTTTATGATAGATTGTTTCGATCTCCAAACTACACGCTATCGTTACTACAATGTTCAGCGCATGAAATTGCTTTAAGATACGGTAAATTTATCTTTTAATTTTGGCGCTGTGTGGACTTAGTTTGCTTATGTGCCGTACAAGCAAATTCGTGTTCAGTATCGGTCTCTCCTCTCCCTCCCCTGGTGTTCCTGATATTGAATGCCTCGTGTAGGCTCAGTCCTCTTTCTGGATACTAGATATTAATAAGTACAGTTTGAAAGTCCTTATTTATGTTGATTCGTCTAAGACATTAATTATACATTCAAAGCCTGGTCATTTATGAAAACCAGTTTGACCGGTCGTTCAAAGAATACATCTGTATATGTCAACTTCTTCATGAATAATAGGGTTCTTTTTTCATATTTGACTCCCAACTTAGTGTCTATTGTTTAACGTTTTATAAGTCTATGTTATTTCGACATAAAATTTACATTTTTGTTCGAATATATGCATGTAAACTCGAAAGAATTAACAGAAATAATTCTATGATTCTCTGCTGTAATCTGTAAACGAAACAAAGTCATAAATGAACTGACCACGTTTAAATTCTGGATAGTGCCAATGAAACAACAACGCCGATAAATACTGCGAAAAATTTGCAATCGTCCAAACCCCTCAAAACTTTAAGTAAATACAAAATAGTCTGGGCTATACGTCGCCAAATAAGTAAAGAATGTAAAATAGAATCATCGGAAAAATATGTTTCTACTTTGAACTATAGTTTTCTTTTAAAGCAAGCACGGGATAACATCTGAGAAATAATGACCAGGAAAACAATCCCTTCTGACAGCGAAAGTTAATAAAATGCATCCCCAGTTAATTATTCAGCAGATTCTTGAACGCTGAAATGTTAAAAACAGAATATTATTTAAGTTTACATCAAATAATTCAGAAAAATACAACCAACAGTTGTTACTTCTAGAAATTAAAGAAACTCTAAACAAGGCCCATGATACATACGTTAGGCCTGACAATTCATAATTCAAGTTTACGGATAACCTTGTTACCATCGTTACCAGCCCTTTAGAAACTTTTCAGTGATGATAGATCCCTGTTAAAATACCAAAATATTGAGGCGATGCTACGGTAATACACGTTCAAGAACAAGGTAAGGATAACACAAATCATACCAACTACTCTCTCAATTCCTTGACTAGATGTTTACGTAAAACAATAGAACAAAGGCCTAATGCAAGCCTTTTTTGATATTTGGAGAATAACAATTCAATATCTCTGCTCGAAATTGGTGTCCGATATATAAATAGTACCAATGATCGTCTGAATAGACTTGAAACGTTCAATCTGGATGATTTTATCAGGAACAGACATTTAATAGCTGTTTTCTTCGATTTGGAAGAGGCCTTTGATGTCACATGGAATCACAGAATAGTGAATGACATTCACGATCTGGTTCTGAAAGATCGTATAAGCACTTTCATTTTGAAGTTTATACAAATACGGAATTTAACGTTCTAGTGGTGTTATGTTTATTTAATTTGCATTGTTTGTTAGTTTAATTCAATTTGTGTGATTTCATTACGTGCTTTTTTAATGTAACATTGTATGCTAGAATAAATCTTGAAATTGTTTTATATTTTATTCTGTAAACAACTCCACCATAGTTAAACTATTATCTATGTGCATATTCTTAATATCAGGATTACCATTAATATAATTAAATATGTATATTTGGGTCACGTGAAGATTATTGAAGGGAAAATTGATTCGTGATTTAAAGATGTAGCACAATCAAGATGTATTTTATTTTGTGAACAGTAATCATGGCTGGAAATAATTTCTTCAAATTAATGAGTTCAAATGGTTAGTTTTGTTGGAAATACAAAAGTGCGCTGATAAATTTCTTCAGCTGAGACATTCACTTGAATTTGTATTGACTTCAAACCTGGTATTATATTACTGTGATGAAACAAAAGACTGTTGACACATCAGCATTATACAAGCTACAACAGACAGATCAACACCTTCACTTTTAAAGTTAATTTTGACTTCAATTAAACTTTAATCAAAACTTTAAAATTATTTGGACTTTTGTGTCTATAAGTCTAGGATTTTTTTTTGGAATACTTCGCTTCATTGTAAATATCAGAGAGAGTGGATAACACTGTTACGGGTCAATGGTTTTAAAATAAGTAAGAAAAATGAATGAAAAGCAACAAGCTTTGTAAAATTAAACATACAATTTATTTCCTTAGAATATAAAGTTAAAATGAAAAAGTAGAACTGACGCTATTGTTAATTAAATCACAAGGTACTCTTTTTAACATACCTCTTGCTACGTATATGTGATTGAATTGCTTGTGTGTAAGGTTTAAAATTCTTTTTATTTCATTTTTGTTTCATTGGATTTAATTGTAATGAATGTTTTTCTTTGATTTGGAATTCTTTTTTTGTAGTGAGATATATTTTTATCACAAAGTTTGTTTATTCAAGACGAAGATGTATTACGTGAGAATTAACATGGATACCATCTTACCCTGGTATTAGTGTCAACAAGAAGTTAGAATGATTGGTTGTTATCACAGGCGGCTTCCTTTCTGTGCGTGATCACTGTTAGAAAACAGCCTTTTTATGATTAGTTTTTAATTGGGTTGATACTGACGGACGTGACAAAAATAGCGTAGTAAGAGACCACATGACCAATCTCGTGAGACTTCAAATGAGGTATTGGGGTTTTAAATAGGTAATTCTAATATTTTTTCGGACAGTCATTCAAGACCTTGCACGAAAAAGATGCATTTTTGAAATTTGTTGCTAAGATTGTTTAGTCTTCGTTTGATTTTTTGGATTTAATAATTTATTCCTCTGATGATTCAATAAGCTGACTCTTTTTTAAAAAATAATTGTGAAAGACATTCGTCTAAACTTATTCAGGAATTAATCTGAAACGAAGACTGATTCAAGTGAGGAAGTTTTGTTATACATATATTGGACTACATCCGACGTTATCGCCTTCCACATTTGTACGTCGTCGAGACACGAAACTGGATTCGTATAGGACTATTTAGTGACAGGACGTGTGTTTTCATTCTTAGGAACAAATTTTTGATTATTTTCACAGACTGTAAGTCCTATTGACCAATTGGTATTTGTTTTCTAGGAGAAATAAAATGTTTTGTTACATTATAAAAAGCTTGCTGGCATTCGCTCTTTCTTTGCTACTGAGTACGAGCCCGTGTCACGTAACAAACTTGATGATATCAATAAAGGATTGGTTCGCGGTGTATAATGATATCTATATGTTAATGATATTCTAATATTTTATCAATCGAAACTCGTGCTTACAATTAAAAGACAATTGCAAAAGATATAAACAAGATTCAAACTTGAAGTCAGGAAAAATATTCTCTGTATCATAGGCAAGGTAATTGATTCTTCGCTCAATATTATGATGGTCATCTTGGATTTAAGTGCTTCTACTATCTTATGTCTATAGACGACAGCCTTTCCATACATTCTCATACTAGCAGTGATGGTGTGATGAATTGTCGCTACAATTATTATATCTTCATAGTCAACAGTACCGTTATACAATAATAAACCTACAACGGTTAAAACGTTAAATTCTGATAGGAACCTAAAACTTTATCATAATAATAAATGTCCGTAGATACCCATTATATCTCCCAAACCGTATCGGCCACCGTTTTATTAATCAAGCAGATGTTTTCTATATGAACTTAGGACAATTTATGATTCACGTTGGAAAAAGTGAATAAGATATTTTGAACATTGTTTTTTGAATACATTTACAACTATTTTGAAAAGTTTTTGTTACAAGTAACACATCTTCAGAAACAAGCATATTGACTAATCCGAAGCGTTAAAGACCAAAAAAAACGGAGGTAATCGTATCTACAGTATGTAATTTAACTATATGACTGACATGAAATTGACATTTTTATCTTGATATTAAATCACACTGTGTTAGCCCTTAGAATACATTTATAATTCGTCCTCACTCTCGACAAGCAGTTTTCTCGTTATTCAAGGATTCCCACCAGAGTTTGCATATTTCTAATGCTTATTCCGTAAGCTGCAAAAGTTGAGTCAACGTAATATATTGGAGTCTTGTTTGAAGACAACATTATCTAATTATAAAAAAAATACTCAATCAATATTATGATATCTAATGACAAAATATGTGGTGCCATCCGAAGTCGGTTACAATTATTTTGATTGTATGTATGTATGTACCCAGCTAACAGACAACGTTTTCACAACGTTGCTGTTTGGTTGTATTCTGGTTACGTTGGAAATTAACGTTTTGGCAACGTTAATACAACGTCACACATGAACATGATCTAAATTAGTAATCTGATCTAAAAATATAGTGAACTACAAATGGTATGTATATGCATTGATTCTGATAGAATTGACAAGAAATAATATATTTTTACAAAGGTAATATATAACGTGTTTTCAACGTGGTACTAACCTTGTGGTTAACTTTTCCGTGTCAGGGTAACAATTGTAGTTTCGTAGTTTATTCATTTTTATTTTCAAAACTAATAAATATAAGAGGGTTTCAACTTTTGCAGCAAAATATTTTACTCGTCGGTTTTTCTCAATCAAAAACATGTGATAAAGTCTTTGCGTTGACAATATTCTACGTATCTACGATCCGAGGTCTAGCTTATCGGGTACGGTAGTTGTTGCAGAGACGAATCTCCAGTTTCGAGCTATTTTGAACTACGAAGGTATGAACTTTAAATAGTTAACATAAAATCAAATTTTTTTGTTGCAAAAAAAAATAACGTTTGGTTATTGGTTGATGCCATTGTGCAGATGTATACTGCTACGATCTAGGCGAGGCAGTGTCATTCCATGACCTCAATCGCATTTTCAAACAAAGAAAATGGGTCAACTATCGGCCAACATGTTCAGCTTATGAAATTACCTAACTGTTTGGCATATTTCTGTGACTTTTATCCGATTCGTATCAAGTAAATTATATTGTTACACTGGTACATTTTTGGAAAGAAAAATATCGAGATAGTATAGGTTTTTGTGGTAAAATGCCATCTGTTAGGCTAACATTTCGAATCACGCGCTCTTGGTTAAAGAGCGTAAGATTTATCGTTCTTGACTAAAACTTTTTTTTTTAAATAGCAAGTAATACAAATAGAAATCAATCACAACTGAAATTTAAATTAATTTATGTTAAAACATATGTTTACATATGCTGATATACTTAGATGTAAAAAAATAAAACGCATCTTAAAGGTAATTAAATTTTGACAATTACTGACATGAATTACAGTTGTAAATAATGTAATATTGGCATGATTTCAGTGATAATTATGTACATGAACTTTTTTGCAATTAATAAACACATCACATGTGAATAACATCTGTCATCAGCTATGCAGCATATTTACTAATTCATAAATGGGTGTTCTTACTTTCACTGGAAATTGATGGGTGTATGTCATTTGTGTGATTGGGGATTTTACTTAATATAATCTTTTATTTCATTTACAACTCTCTAAATATGAGTAACTCAGTTATACACTGTATTCATGAATTTAATTCTAATCTAAGGTAGTATAACTGTTTTATATTACAAAATGTTGGGTAAATGTGTGACAGTACAAAAACTGCATTTTGCAGCATTTAAAAGCATTTGTTCAATGCACATCAGACTCGTCACTTCAGTTGATAATAGTCTAGTCATCTTGTAGACATTATAAATGTTAGTGTTCAGTACTAACTCCATGAACATTGAGTCAACACCAAAATTTGTTTGGAAATGGAAGATTATGACATGAAAGCATAAGTTTCTGTTGCTCAGACACATTTCTGAACATTGTGAACATTAGTTAAATTATAGATTATAAAACATACTGTACAAGACTTGTGCATGTAAACAATATTTACAATGGGTTCTTTTTTTTTACAGATGTGTCTACTCTGTTCATGACTCCATTGGATTTTTGTATTTTCCTTTCTTAGGTATACCAGTGTCATCTCTAAGTCTGACACCAAAACCATCCTCATTGAATCCAACATTACAGATACCAGTAATGAATCAAGACATCCAGGGAGTAACAAAATACAGAATTACACTGACAGTAAGTTTTATTTTTTTTCAAATAAATTTTACTAAAAACAAGTATTTTACTTCATAAATAGTTTTAATTGTTGTACCTGTTTACTATACAGATATTTACAAGGAGTTAATAGCAATGATTTTGATCTTTCAAAACAGATGCTTATAGTATCATAAATCTCTTACAGATTTCCGGCTCAGTGTACTTATGAAACTGGACACAATTATTGAGAATCAGCAGACGCTGTTGGCCCTCCAATGGAAAGTTTTAGTTAACACACATGACCCAGACACAGAATGTACAGACGAAATGCTTGTAATGCCATGAGATTCAATGGAGGAACTAGAGGGCGAGAGGATGGAGGAGAATAGAGAATTCACCAAGATGATGGTAAGTTGGGGCCTTACTTTCTCATATAAAACTGTTATCGTGTCTATAACCTTTATTTACTGTTGTGAACCTCAATATGCATCCTACAAGTACTGGGGCACCTGCATAATTATTTTTAAGTGGTGGGGGAGAACATGTGGTTTTACAGATCTAGGCCAAAACATGTTTAGAGATGAACATGTACAGGGTTTTAGTACATATACACTGATACATATTTTTGGCTATTTTAATTAAGTCTTAGAGTGAATATCATGTATGCAGTTAAATGATTCGTTGTGGTTAATTTGTTCTATAATTGCTGTTATTACATTGTGTTGCATAGTTGCTGTTGTCAAACTGTTTCAGGTTCGAGCAAACAATATTGAATGCAAAATACATGTAAAAAAACCTATTAAACCATATGTTGTCACATTATTATTATTATTATTATTATTATTATTATTATTATTATTATTATTATTATTATTATTATTATTATTATTATTTTCAGATATAGTATTAGAGCTCCCTTGATGTGTATAATATTGGGGATAGTGTCTGCAGGATGATGAAAAAGCTAGGAAAAAAAAGACAGTGGTCAGAGTATAGGCTAAATGAACGTAAAAGGAAAAACCATTTCAAGAGCTTCTGATTTGCTGGCTTTTGATAAGTATGTATGACTTGATTTTCAGTTGTCTGCTTTTCATGTGACTTGCCAGAGATTTGTAAATGAATGGATACATTACATGTTTCTTCACACACATATACTGCAATTACTTGTATTTGAAGTAACTTGAGACCAAATTTCAAAGTCTGTTTTATAAATACTCCATTAATTATTGCTGGTATTTAGAATAAAGAAATGTGTCCTTTGTTGTGAAACTCCTTTTAAAACATTGTGTTACTTTTGCAGAATCCTGCTTGAAAATAATGGCAAAGCAAAAAATAATGAAATTGAAGAGGTCATATAGGAGACTCTATAATATGCAATAAAATAAACCACTGACCTATGTATATGCTGTAAATGCTGTGGCACGAATCGTACAAGTTGAAATTAACAAATAATTGATACTTAAGGATCATCCATAAAGGATGTCTACAAAACATACTGTAATACAAGCAGAAAGCCTAAAGCAGCTGTTCAACACAATACCATAACAGAATATACTAGCTTGCTGACATCCCCAAGGTCCTTTACACCCCCTCCCCCTTGTCTGCATTTGACCAACCCTTCCCTCCATCTGTGCAGACATCCTTTATGGATAATCCTTAACGCTGGTTAATGTGACTTTTAAATATATAAGCATTGCTGAGATGATATTTGACTTTGTTTAAGCATTAAAATTATTTTTTAATTTGCATGTACCTGAGGAGAAGAAACATAAACTTTAGAGTGGAGGAGGAGACTGATTCTGATTCCTAATCTTAATTAAATCTTGAAAATAAACAAAAAGTGATATTAAAATGTATATTGTATTGTTTCTTTTTTCATTTTTGTCTCTTAAAAACTACTGTCTGAACCTTCAGTGTGTAAATTCAGAGTTATTCCTTAGCAGGCAAAAGTCGTGTGATTTAACTGTCTACTTTTACTTTACACCCCGTACTTTTAAAAAAAATTAATTATCCCCATTCAGGTAGGTCCTCCATAACCCCGGTCTACTTTGTCAACTCACCTGTCCCATTTAAATAAAAAGGAAGGCCCTGCTGTAAAGCTTGTTAGGAATAGTACCCAACAAGAGGATTTGATACTATGAACAAAAAGCAATGTTTGTATATAAGCCATGTTAGAAAACCTTCACACTTGCACTGAAACAGATTGCATACTTCAGAATGGACATATTATATAATATGTATTGTTCCTAATTTTATTATTCTTTTTCAGTGTATGTACAGATAAACAAAAATTCTAGACTATATTGTGCAGAGTGCATTTTTATATATGCTACTTTAAACTAATTTTTGATAACTGACATATCATTACATGCAGAGTGCCATTCGTACAATGTTGGAACAATTAGTGTACCCTGGCATATTATTATTATTATTGTCAAATGACTGGTGATGTTTGGTTTGTCAAGTCGGTGCAGAACTGACAGCTGATTGGTGACAATAGCAGTCTTGAAATTCCTGCTATTGCAACTCCTAGATGGATGGCAATGTTCACATTTTTGTAGTGTTTTCGATTTGGACATTCTTGCCAGCAGTGGGGAATGTGAGTTTCAGAAACACAACCAGCTTTCATATGATTTCCATATAGATTTGCAATGTTGTGAAAATGTTGTAGGAAGGTTATTTTATAACGTTAAACAACAACGTTGTAGCAACGTTCCTGCTAGTTCACCAAATCACGTTGCCACAATGTTATATGACAACGTTGCCACAACCTTACTGCAACATTGCTGCAACGTTGTTGCAACGTGGAATTGTTAGCTGGGTATGTATTGTGGAAGAACTATTTAATAAATATTGTAATATGTATTGTATGTATTTTCAACATAAATAAATTTACATGTTGTATCTTTAGAATATATATATATATATATATATATATATATATATATATATATATATATATATATATATATATATATATATATATATATATATATATATATATATATATATATATATAAAGTGCGATTCCAGGCTCAAGAAGAGTGTCATGTCTATTTCTTACAGATTCTTGGTACCTTCTCGTAGCCAAAGCTCCCCGCAAAAAGATGTAACCGTATCTACACCATCATAAGTGACGCCTTATTCTTATGAATGCTGAACTTTCTACCTTCTCGTAACTAGACACGAGAAGAAGGTTATGATAGAAAACGTCTAAACAACTCCAGACTTTTCTTATCATAATATATGTATGTATGTATGTATGTATGTATGTATGTATGTATGTATGTATGTATGTATGTATGTATGTATGTATGTATGTATGTCTGCCTGTCTGTCTGTCTGTATGCATGTATGCATCGATGCATGCATGGATGCATGTATGTATGTATGTATGTATGTATGTATGTATGTATGTCTGCCTGTCTGTCTGTCTGTCTGTATGTATGTATGTATGCATCGATGCATGCATGGATGTATGTATGTATGTATGTATGTATGTATGTATGTATGTATGTATGTATGTATGTATGTATGTATGTATGTATGTATGTATGTATGTTGGTTTGTATGTATGTATGTATGTATGTATGTATGTATGTATGTATGTATGTATGTATGTATGTATGTATGTATGTATGTATGTATGTATGTATGTGCGTCAGATCAATCAATCAATCAAATATTCTGAAACGGGTTGCTTACAGTCCTGCGTTGACGTATGTTTATATATATATATATATATATATATATATATATATATATATATATATATATATATATATATATATATATATATACACACAGACGTGAACGCCGGACTGAAAGCAACATAATACAACATAATACAATATAAAACAAATAATATGGCGAATAACAGTCCTTTCAAGTGCAATGGATCCAGTAAAGGATCACGTGTTTCAGGATTGATTACGATAAATGCCATAAAGTGACAAGGAACAGTGCAAACACTAGTATCAAACTGACCTAAGTGCTTTCGACTCTTAATGAGTCTTTTTCAAAGGCAAATACAAAATATAGAAAAACAAATAAAATAACAGAACCGTTGTCTTTGCAAAACTTTTCATGACTATTTTTACAGAATGAGAGATTTAAATTTATTATATTGCGACTAGTTTATTTAAACTTGTTGCACATGCTGGAAAATATTTTTTATTTCCCGAGAAATCGATGAGCTATACCGACATTTGTGGCGATAAAAAAGTGTAAAACCTGTCAATATACGATAGAGACCATGTCATTTTCTAGCACAGTGGCTAGAGAAAAACTGAACATACATGCTTGAAACAAAACGTGCGAAACAGAATGTAATTTATCTCGTCACATGTAGATCTGTAGCGTCGAGATACTGAAAAAGCTACACAAAAGGATCAATTTTCATAGATCTGATTAGATGACAAAGAAGCTGTACATAAGCCCAGTCGCAGAACATTTCTTCTCCCCTGGCCACACTTTCAGTGCTAGAACACTTATTGCAATTGCATACAACCCCAACTAGAATTTGGAAACAAGGAAAGAAAAGGAATTTTACTGGATACGCCGCCTCAAAACATTGAAATCAAGAGGTTTAAACCAGGAAGACTTGAAATAGACATCCACGCACAAATAAAATTATCTTCCAGTAGCTGACATTTTCTTTTAAATAATTCTCTAAATTTGCTTATAACACAACATTAATACGACAGAAGCAATGAAATATCCGGGATATAATTTGCACTTATATATATTTACCAAAAAAAACCCCAAATGTCGCCAACCTTCATAGATTTATATGTTGATGTTGAACGGTACAGACAGTGTCATAAAACTACAGTACTAATAATAATTAAAAACAGTTCCTGTAAAGTTAAACATTTAAGAAGCGTAACATTTGCTTTATACAAGAAATCTCAGAAGTTGCGATTTGATTGGTTGGTTTACTAGTTTGGTGAGTATTTAACCTAACAACATTATAGATACATCGTGCTAGGCAAACGAAGTTAAAATGACTTTCTCACCGCTCCGGTATCCTAGTGGTTGGTGCGTCCATCTCGGATGCCTTACGTGGTAGATTCGATCCCCGGCCGAGTCATACCAAAGATTAAAAAAAAATGGTAATGATTATAGCTGCTTCGCTTGGCGTTTGGCATTAAGAGGTTAGTTTTGGGACTGGTCGGCTTGGTGTCAGGATAATGTGAGTGGGTGGGACACTAAGCTATATGTCTGTGGCACGATGCCTCATTGCTAGCTTAAATATAAACTGTAACACTGCAGACATCGTAGCGATACCACAGGGGTTGGTATCGTTGCTGATAATGTATCGGTCATACATGTACTATATAATATATATTGAATAGTACATATATGACCGGAAAATTATCAGCAACGATACAAGCCCCTGTGAGCGATATGGCTAAAAACTTTTTAAATCTACCTTAACAATCCATATTACACACGCACACACACACGACTTGCTCATGGACTCGCTTTGGTGACCAAACCCACAAGGGCTCATATCGTTGCTTACAATTTACCGTAATACATGTACTATATAATACATATTATATAATACATATATGACGGAAAATTGTAAGGAATGATACGAGCCCCAGCCTTTGGAGGATTCGAACAAGCACTTGACTAATCGTTACTTAGCCATGCTTACCACAGGACCAACTATTTGCTTTAGGACGTCGATTTGACTAAACGTTAGTTAACTAGAACGGATTTCCTAAGAAAGCGTAATCATAATCTCTTGTTCATACAGTGACTAATGCTATTCACTGACACTGGTAGTTACCCGAGGGAAACGAAACGTATAACATTATTAATAAATCAAAGTTTCTGAGTGTAATGCTGAACGTTATTGATTCTTGTGGCTCAGAATGAAATCTTCCGCTCATTAATCCCAAACTGGTCTTTTATTTTAGTAGGAACCGCAGTCAAACTTAGTCGTCATTTTAATAATTGATTCTTAGCTCATTCAGAACTTTTCAGAAGTTTTAATTTTGAAATATGGTTATTAGTTCAAAAGTTACGCCACTTTGAATATTGGCAAAAATTGGCTTTTCAGATAATTTTTGCCTTTTTTAAATGTATGTTTAATTCTTTAAAGTCGCGAATACGACACGTAATAAGCATTTCCATCAGAAGTTTTGAATTAAACAATATATATCGATCAAACTCTCTTATGGTATTTTTCCAATACAACTCAAATATCTACAGTAAATTGGCATACATTATAAACGGCTCATCAAATTTTCTGTGCGCTGAGAATGTCCGCTGCGTCCAGAATTTAAACGTTTTGGAAGCATTCCAGTCGCTATGATAAATTCAGGCTTAACTTCCTGAACATCTCTGTTGGGCCATATAAAACTCGATTTTCTACATGATGCCATGAATTTGACAAATGATTATTGTCACTTTCATGAACACATCTGGCGTACCAAGAATCCTGGCATGTTACAATGAGTTCATCTGTGTAATTCGGATTTCTTTTTACATTCTTTGGTGGCGGCTAACTCATTTGGTCCAATATTGCATTTCACACACGTTTCTGGTGTTATTTGTGTTTAAGGGTTCAAGTCATTTCCACCACGGTGTGCACTTATCCACAATGACTCTTCTGTGGGAGTAATTTGGTCTTCGCTTCTAACTTGGGTAGTTGAATAGAGGAGTGGTGTTGCATGGAGGGATTTGGTCTACGCTTCTAACTGCTATCCAGGTTGCCACTTGAGTAGTTGAATGGAAGAATGGTGCTGCATGGAGGGATTTGGTCTACGCTTCTAACTGCTATCCAGGTTGCCACTTGGGTAGTTGAATAGAGGAGTGGTGTTGCATGGAGGGATTTGGTCCACGCTTCTAACTGCTATCCAGGCACTCGAGTAGTTGAATGGAAGAATGGTGCTGCATGGAGGGATTTGTTCTACGCTTCTGACTGCTTTCCAGGTCAACACTTGAGTAGTTAAAGGGAAGAATGGTCCTGCATGGAGGGATTTGGTCTAAGCTTCTAAATGCTATCCAGGTCACCACTTGAGTAGTTGAATGGAAGAATGGTGCTGCATGGAGGGATTTGGTGTACGCTTCTAATTGCTATCCAGGTCACCACTTGAGTAGTTGAATACAGGAGTGGTGCTGCATGGAGGGATTTGGTGTACGCTTCTAATTGCTGTCCAGGTCACCACTTAAGTAGTTGAATACAGGAGTGGTGCTGCATGGAGGGATTTGGTGTACGCTTCTAATTGCTGTCCAGGTCACCACTTAAGTAGTTGAATACAGGAGTGGTGCTGCATGGAGGGATTTGGTGTACGCTTCTAATTGCTGTCCAGGTCACCACTTGAGTAGTTGAATACAGGAGTGGTGCTGCATGGAGGGATTTGGTGTACGCTTCTAACTGCTATTCAGGACACCACTCGAGTAGTTGAATAGAGGAGTGGTGCTGCATGAAGGGATTTGGTGTATGCTTCTAATTGCTATCCAGGTCACCACTTGAGTAGTTGAATGGAAGAATGGTGCCACATGGAGGGTCTACGCTTCTAATTGCTATCCAGGTCACCACTTGAGTAGTTGAATACAGGAGTGGTGCTGCATGAAGGGATTTGGTCTACGCTTCTAACTGCTATGCAGGTCACCACTTGAGCAGCTGAATGGAAGAATGGTGCTGCATGAAGGGATTTGGTCTACGCTTCTAACTGATAGGTCACCACTTAAGTAGTTGAATAGAGGAGTGGTGCTGCATGGAGGGATTTGGTCTACGCTTGTAACTGCTATCCAGGTCACCAAAGTGGTTTTCAAACCCATGATTGATCATCTGCGCGATCCGTGTCCATGCCCACCAGGCGAAACAAAAAGTTGTTATTCAGTAGTTCATAACATTGATATACACATGAAAATAATAACTTGATTCTGTAATTTTCTGTCAATCTTGATAGATTTTGTCACTTCATAGAAGCGCTGCTCAATTGCAATATCATACACCCTCCCAACCAATGTCTATCATTTTTAATGAGTTTGTATATTTTTGGCACAATCTTTTAAATATTTTTGAATGTATACCTGTATATAGAATTCTAAATATGACACTTTTCTCAATATATCGAGTTCCCAGTACGGGCCAGTAACTCTTAACATACATAAGCCCTATGGCTAACAACATAGTCTCAATATAGTAAAAGTTTAAATATGCATCTACAGATAGTTTTATCTATTTATATTTTTATGAATATTATTATTTTAAATACCTTTTCACGTCTTCATTAACATAACACCATTTACATTCACCATTTACATTTATACACTGGTATAAAATAGTTGTATCTTTAAATAAAAAAGAACAGAAGACAAAAAGCAATAAAAGATTTAAAAGCATTTGTACCAATTCTTCAAAGCATGCTAAATTTCGCGGTTGAATTTCCACAGAAGTTGCAAAATTTATATTCAACTATCAATGACTAAATTAAAAAAAAGATTAAAATGCACTGCAAAACCATTTTGTGTAGTACCATCAAGCATAATAAAATCACAGATGACTGGGATTAAGTTTAAAATTAAAACTTTTATCCAACTTCGATAAGTAAACTTTTTCAGTACAGTTGGCTTCCCACCAAACGGATAATTTGTTCAATGATGGTACCCACCTTGTAAAAGAATTTAAAGATCGGTGAGCTGTCTCGTCCTAATCTACCAAAGATTTATTCTGTACTTTAATGTCGTTACATATTATATGACAATCCAACAAAACAGGAGTCATACAATGAATCTTTAAACAGACTATGTCATTCTCACAATATTTTAACACGTCATGAAAGTTTGTCAGTCAGTTTCTCATTATTAGCACGATCACTCATTGTGAATGCAAGCTTAGCAAGGGAATTAACAATACAATCCTTATCAGGTTGTTTTTTTAATGATTTGCTTCCTATGTTGGCTATTTCAATGCGGTGATTTTTTTTTCTCTAACGTCTGTGATGATTTTGGCAGTTTCGCTAGAAACGTAGGTAAACTCCAGACTAGCAATCTCACCTTTGTCTAGTGTTACTGCTGTGTCAATTATTTTCTGTTTACGCTTGGTAGTCCCATTCCATAAAGACACAAATTTTCACACTTGTAAGTTTTGTTTCAGCAATGCATGCCCTCGCAATGAAATGTCTTTAATCTGTTATTGTTTGCACCGTTGTGCTATTTTAGTAAATCTTTTTTTGTCAAACTGTTTGAAAAAAATATTTCCGATACAACCTAATGACAGGTGTCACTTTCTAAGTGGCTGCTTTCCAGACCTGCCATCTGGATAGCACACAACCTTGGTTTATTATTGTATGTTTTGTTTTCATTCCACCTTTCATTTCCTCTCTTCAAGTTTATCCTGTAACTCGCACACCATTAGGTCTTTTTTATTACCTATGAGTTAGTGTGGCTATTTTAAAATTTGTCTTTTTTATAGTTTTTATTGTTTTCATATCTCATTTCAGATATAAACTGTTTCAATAGAGACATTCTGCTTCTGAGCTTACGGTGCGATTTTTGAGCAGTGTTTGAGACTTTTCATTTTCCAATTTTTTTATTAGCAGTTGATGCTGTTCTTGAAGTTCCTCAAGGTCCTTTAGTAACAATTCTATTTCCTCCATGTATTTGCGACAGACATAATTCGCTCTGTGAAGAATTGATGTGTTTTGTTAAGTGATTAAAGTTCACGGAAAATATGAATATTGATTTTTAAT
Organism: Potamilus streckersoni; assembly: GCA_016746295.1. Lineage (NCBI taxonomy): Eukaryota > Metazoa > Mollusca > Bivalvia > Unionida > Unionidae > Potamilus > Potamilus streckersoni. Next base: position 52,167 of record JAEAOA010000546.1, read on the forward strand.
GTGTAATATAATTGTTGACATTTTTTTTTACAGAATAGTGACATTCAGTTATTGAGTATAGTTTTTGTCTGAATTGAGATTCCTCCTTTTTGCGGTTTTTTGTGTTCATTGCACAAATACTGTTTTAAGTGCCACTGTTCCGTGACGTCGTTTTGTGTCATTATCAGTGTATACCAACATATTTACTGCTTTAAATCACACGTGGCAACTGAGTATCATTGTTTTGACAAATAAAAGTGTCCCATTTTCTCATTGTAGCATTTGTTTTCTGTCGCATGATCTGATTTTTTTTTATTGCTACCGTTGTTTTGAATTGTCACATGATCTGATTTTTTTTTATTGCCACCGTTGATTTGAATCCCTTACCTATAAGTTTATGGTTTTTACACCAGGCACATGTTTTTTTTGCTCATGAGTTTTTCTGGCCAAGTTCACTATTAACTCTGTTGGAAAGAGTATATTGGTTAATTATAACACCCATCACAAGTAATTTTAGTATGTCGTAAAATCAGTAAATGTTTGATTATTTTTCTTATGAAAGTTGAAAATCTCAATTCCACTTGACAGTTTGTCTATTTGTTTAACCAAGATTTTGAAGAGATATTTTATTGACTTATTCCTGCTTGTTGACCAGGAGAATCCATCGTTTGATATGTCTACACTGAAAATGAATAAAAAGTGTTTCATGTACAGTTTTTTATCATATTTTCATCATCTAACGTTGCAGTGCAGTACTTTTATCATGGTACGAAACGTCGATCGGTAAATGACGTTTTCGTACTCTATCCGTACCACCAATTGTTGCAAGTTATTTGGTTGTGTCCTTTACAGATATTTCCATGTATTATTAAAATGTTTAATCATTTGCATTCAATAATGTAGCATTGATTTGTATTTAGAAGCAAGTTATGAAGAAGAAAAGTAAACTCTAAAATAATTGGAGAGTTAATCTGTTGAACCTACACATATATATATGTCAACATGAGGACGATCATTTACAGTTTGCTGATAAGGATGAGTCACAACTGGCGATGCTAATTTAGATAGTTACCAAAACTATCAGCTTTGCCACAATTAGAGCACGTTAAACATTGGCACAAAAGAAAGGCAAGGAGGCAATTTTGGACCAAACACAATGTTCTTTCTAAATGTGCTGCAAACAAATAATTCAACAAAAAAGTTATCCATATACAATATTACTTTAATGTCATTGAATTATAGCCATATCATCAATACATGCACAAAACATGCATGCTACATTGTATGTGTCTACATTAAATGACTTGTATTAAAATGTCCAACGTTTTCGGCCAAAAGGTGTACTAATAAATAGGCCATTCATGTACTAAATATAACACTTTTCTGCAAGTGCCAGAAAATATAACCAATAACCAATGCATATGAATTAAAATATTTTAAAGAAACTTTCTTTGACTATTTTGTGTAATTTTTTATTAATGGTGCTAAGATTTGGCCAATGACTTATTTCTTCATGCGTACAATCTTACCCAATTTTTTAAAGTTGTGTCTACATATTTGTGACATTCAATACCTGTGACAAGAACGACTGTCGAGATATCCTACAGATGGATTGTGTATTATTTTGTATCATCTTATGTAGCACTGTTTCCTGCGGATTGTTCTCCTGGCATATCAAGAGAAGCCTGTTCATTATCATTTTGCTCTTTTACATTTTCTGCTTCCCGTTCCTATATATTTTGGAAAATAATTTGTTCTGTTTGCATTATATCGGTTGATTAAATGGTAGTAAATCAAATGCTCTAACATCAGCTCTATAACAAAATCATTGATTGAAACAAGTTACTGTAACGTTGTACAAAGCTTGTTTTTTTAATATCTGAACAAAAAAACAAAACAAAAAAAAAGAAACCAAACCAACCCACCAAAGCAAAACACACAAGCTTTTAGACACGATGTCGAAATCCAGAAATGTCGTAGACCTCACAGATTCATTATATTTCTGTTAAATGTGTTCTTTCCCTTGCAGAAGTTTAGTTAGGGGTGTAATCAAATAATGTTATAAATATAGCGAAAATGATATATGATTAAAGAAAAAACTGACAATATTTTACGTAAATTAAACGTACCAAAGTTTCGAAACTCGGCATGTCTTAACTATATTGAACAGAAGATTACCATTTAACTATTCACTTTAAAAATCTTAAAGTACTAAACAAGGATATTATATTTCCTTAGATAAAAATAAGCTAACCATCTCGAGAAAGAAACTCGAGAACAAACTTGGTTAAGAATAGTGTCGCATCACGGTTACTCGATTATTCAGACTTTTTGTTAGTGCATTGCTAATGTATTCCACAACTAAAACCAGTACAGTGCCTCTTCCCATATGAAATGGAGGTATGTTTAGTTTTCTATGAATTAATATGAATACTGCTTAAAACGGTATAATTGAATATGGAAAGCGATTGTCCGATCACATTCAAATGAGTTTGATTCCAATGTAATACATGACATAACATAAGTGAACCAGAATTTAGACGAAACACAATTTAAACGTAATAAAAAAGGAAATAAACAAAACCGAATACTGACGAGAACACCATATAATCAGAAAACATACATTCTTAAAATTTTAGGATATAAGACGAATCTCAAAACAAAACAATTTTTAATAAGTTTAATTTGATAATTATATCCAAACAAAACTTTTTTAGTAGTAAGTGTAATTTGTAAAAAGTATATAGCCGTATTTGTTCCTGATGTGCAACCGCACGAATGACATTGATTTTATTGGAACATACGAAGAATCGGCATGATTTTCAATGAAAATGTTTTGATCGCTAGCTTAAATACATCTTTTGTTTAATGTATCCCTTCCTTTTGATACTAATACAATTTCATTTAATTAGCGTAAACATATAACTTAGTTTCGTCGATTCATCGAAGAAACCTCTCAGTTAAGGCATTTTAACATAATAAAATGTACAATATAAGAAAATGAATTCAGGAGATATGTCTAAACGAATATTTTCAAACACATAAAAAGAAGCACCGCTTTACCTTTGGAGATGTACGATGATCTTGCTTCCCGAAAGAAAAATGCGGAAAATATGAAAGGTACTCGATGCCTTAGGTTATACAGCTAAGTTGTGGTTATATATTAACAGAAGGACAAGAACTCGCACAACTTAGTAGTATATTTCTACACCCAGTTAACAGAATGAAAAAAAAATGCAGTGTGTGAAGCATGTAGTCCATTTTTTTTATATAAACCCTTGCTTCTAACAGTTTTCAGTTTTCTACCTTTTCAGAGAAACTGCTTTCTGAATTTTATATGACGGTAATCTAGCATATTTTTGATTATTTACAGATATTCATAATTGATTGCATTAAAAGCAGAAATAATTATTTGTCGTTGTTTCACCTAGAACTGAAAACAATTTTGGATTATATTTATACCTGAAAATTTATAATGTATTTTGATGATTCTGATGTAAATGTTTCAAGTCATTATACAAATAACATCTTCACCATCTATTTCAACTAAGTAGGTTTTTGTTTCTTCCGTGAAATCATTTTTATTAAATTGTCAATATTGATACACAACAAAACACATCCAGTTAAATTTGTATTTATATTATGTTTGCCTAAGGGGACTGTCTACTGCTACTGATGAAACTTTAAGTTCATTGTCATTCAGTGGTTCGGCGGCAATTAATGGCACAACGTGGATGTACGGAGGTGCTGATTTGTGAAACTACCTGACAATGCTATGGATAACCCATGAGTGATGTTTCTTCAGCGGAAACTGAAGGAACTCGGCGAAGACTGGGTCATCCAACGAAGGTTGGGATAACAGCGGCAACTGTGTAGAAGTCACTCAATCGGTTTAGTTTGATTACGCCGTATAGCGCTTACATTAGAGATTCTTGGATGAATAAACGGAATGGAATGAAGTGAACGCCCAAAGAGAACATATGTCCAGCAGATGTAGTCGTCCATGAACGTAAAACGTTTGGCAAGCCTTCATGTTCAATGAAGAAATAATACGTCTATACAAAAACACCAGCTCAACAAAAACGAAACGAAAGGTATGTAGGAATAAATCGACAATGGCAAGAAACGGCATAATTACTATAAAACGATTAGCGCTAAATGGCCTCCTTGTGTTGGAGCGCCTTAAAAACTGAACCAACCAACCAAACTACAGTCATAATAAATATGGGATTAGTAAACTAGTAATTCATTATAAAGTGACTCCATGGATCGGAAGATGTCTTAGAACATGTTTCTGCAGTGGCGCATTATCGAAAATGGAGAGAAAATATATAATTATATACATCCGTTGCAACCTCATTATGTTGCGCAACTGGTTAATCCAATCGATGACACTATCCCATCTTAAAAGTTCTAATTCTCCTCAATTTGTGCATTACGTTTTACAAGGTTTCAGTCGTAACCCTACGTTTGCCTTTTCTATTAATGATTAGATAGTCTAAACTCGCATCTCTGCATTTGGCCTTCTTCTAAAATATCCAGAAACCTAGAACAGTCAGGGATGTCCTGTCCTAAGCAATAACACAGAGAACTTCGGCACTTGCGTAACGACTGATTGGTAAGAATGAAATTTGTTCGTAGAAGTAGTAATGCATTATGTCCGTATGAGATCCCCCGTCTAAATCAGGGATATGGTCTCGAGTCAAACTTGCTTCCAGGGTCAAGGCAAGGCAGCATACTCCACACTGATCAAATTCCTGTCGGCGGATATCTTCCATGGCCTAGGTGGCGGATTGACAATTGGCCTACGGTAAATTCTACTACCTCTTCTTTGTCCCAATTCTTGTTGGCGGAAATAGGCGCATACACCCAGCCTTCAGGAATTCCTCGCCCTATTTTGATTTTTGGATATCGGAAACTTCTTGGGAGGAGATGTAACAACCTTCGAAGATAAAGTCGATAGATCTAGTGGAGTCTGCATCTAGAACCTTAGGGACCAATGGCTGTCTGGTGATGTTCAGGCTGGAGAGGGTCAGACTTAGAAATCATATAGCTGGCTCTGGTAGCTCCATCATCATATCCAGTGGAATATTTTCTGGTTCTGTATTATGATTCGATAGGCCACGCGAAGGCAACTCTACACTATGGATAGGCTCTGTTCGTCTGTGCACCCAAATTGGCTGGTTTCAGATATTGTTGACAAAACTTGCCAGTAGCTTCTCGTCGGTCAGTGGTTCTTTCCACGGATTTCCCGGTTTCTTCCTCCACCCTTATTACTCTATAGTCTATCGTGTGCTGAAAAAATGGCGTTAAGCCCCAAACAAAAACAAATCCCGCATTGACTTCTGTGATGTCAGGAATGTAATAGCTTGATTTAGGTATGACGTGTTGAGAGTTAATGGTTGCGTCTACTGCTGGTACTGGGCAAGGATGATCTCTGACTCAAATATGGTCTTCCTGTAGGGCCTAGTTACGAAGCTGGAAGAAATCCATAATTTCTGGCATGATTTTTCCTTAATTCATCCTTCATCTCAAATTCTCCAAAGCCCAGCCTGTTGAGATTAGGGACCAATGGCACCATGATCTTCCTTGACAGACTCTCGAAGTAAAACCTTTCTCTTAATATATTGTTGGATATATTGACCTCGTACCAGGTTGAGAATCCCTAACCTTCAGAGAATTAAACCATAGTATTCCCATTCTACATTTGCACAGTTAAATTCAGTGAATGCAACCCTAACAGCAGTTATGGTAGGTGAATTTGCCACATGTTCATCCAGCCTAGGCCAACTTTTGAGGTTTATCGTGCTGACTCGCATCCATTGTGCAAAACACTCATCCATCAATCCATTCGTTCTTTAAACGGCTGGGGTGTCAGCACCTGTTTAAACCATTTCAAAATATCCAAAGGTTCTAATTTTGCAGGGTGACTGATATTCTGCTCACCTTACAATAAATATATCATCCTTTGGATGGAGTGGTATGTAAAACCCATTTGGTTCACCAAAATAATCCTCAGGAAGCTCTTTAATGTCGAGCTTATGCTGCCTACCGGCATGCGTTTTGAAATCGTTCCTTTTTAGAAAACGCTTCTCCAGATGACACCTTGGGCATAAACAACACATACGATCATGTGGTGGCCCAGTCCAATGGGCCATGTGATAAATCTTGTTGGAAAGTTAAGCAGTACATAGGCAGCGCTTAATTCTGGAAGGATAATAGATTGGTTGCTTGAATTTTTACGGTGCACCAGCGTTTTTTCGGCTATTTAGTATCATTCCAAATGATATATATATATATATATATATATATATATATATATATATATATATATATATATATATATATATATATATATATATATATTTGATAATTTAAAAGTGGTAAAAGGTTTCATATCGACCATATGTTTGCTTTCATTGTAAGACAGCATGGTCTATTGCTCTGATTTAGGCTGAAAAGATTGAAGTACCATATGGCAAGCGAAATTTGTTGTGAATTTTCCACTAACGAAAGCTTCAGCAGCCGTTTTCTCGTCTTTTGATCCATCAGTATACATTCTTATGTAGTTTTCAGATTGGGCAAGGAGTTAATGATAAGAGTTGTGGAAGATGGAATAGTATCTATCCGACACTTTTCCATCGTGTAGCGTGAAAATTAGTTTTGGTTGCTTGAGTAGCCAGGGAGGTGTTTCGGAGATGGACGTCTTCTGAATGTTTGAAAGACCAATTTTGGTACTTTCGAGGCAATGTGATATTCTAATGACAAAAAAAGAAAATATGACGTTTAGTATATTTTCGTATAAGGTTTTGTATTTGGGTTCAAATGCAGCCAAAAAAAGCAGAGTTCAAAGAATTTGTCCTTAATGTGAGAGCATACTGTGCGAAAAGCATTTCTCTACGTTGTGAAAAAGACGGTTTATTTGCTTATTCCTTGATGATGAATTTGGTCAAGCATCTTCAAATAGAACTTCCTAGTTGAACCATAAACAACACAACCATAGTATACTTTAAAGCGAATAAACATTCTATATAAACAGAGGATAATTGTTGTGTCAGCACCTCAGTCAGTGTGTGCTGTTACTTTAAATAAATCTAGAGATTGCAAGCATTTAGCTTTCAGATTAATCTGTTGTTGAATAAAGTCATTTTCTGTCGGAGATAACGTATAATAAATTTATTTCCTCAGCAACTGGAATAGGTGTTTCGTCCTGCGTGAGTTTTGGTTAATCGTAATGTCTTCATTACTGACATAAATGCAAGAATACTCTTATATATTTGGAGAATTTGAAACCGTCAGTTTTGGATCTTGTTGATATTCTTCTGTAGCTGTCTTGCAATTTTATGCATATTTTGATAAGATTAAAGTCATCAACATATAGGAGAACAATCCACTTGGTGATGCCATTGATGTTTATGTTGAAGAGCGTCGCAGTAAAATACTGACCTTTGCCACACACATCTAATGCTCCAGCATATCAGAGAGGGTGGCGTAAACTCGTATCTTGAATTCTCTGTCTGAGAGATAGTATGATAGAAAAGAGGGCAGAGGCCTTTCAGACCCAGATTGTGCAGGTCATTTGTATTCTGTACTTCCATGTCGTGTCATAAGACTTATTCTAAAAATCAAAGAAAACCGATATTATATGTTCCTTCTTGATAGAAGCGTCTCGAATAAACGTCCAGTCTAAGCAGATGATCATTGGCGTTACTTCCTTAACGAAAGTCACTGATATAGGTCTTAGTTGGTAGTATCTTTTCCAGAAAATGTGAATTTTCAAGAATGTTTGACACAGACAATGCTTTTTTGAGAAAAAAGATCTCTATATTTTCTATCTTAACAAATTCAGAAACTGGATACTTTACACAAACGGAAATAGCACTTTTAAGAAGAAAAAAAAAACTTATACACAGATATTTGCTGAATCCATTATATTTTATCACAAATTCATTACCTGGCCACAATAATTGAACACAGTAAAATCAAATAAAAAAAATTGTTTCAGAGTCAAGTCATTCACATTTATGATGTGTTCCAAAACACTTTCTTGCTATTTGGTGATTTTGGTGGTGAGGTAATGTTGAATGTTGTTTGCGTCGATGTAGAGTTTTTCTGCGGTCTATAGTGTGGGATGTTTGAGTCAGCATGGGGTTCAGGCGGGTTTGTTTGAGTTTGTGCATCTTTCGTTGCTTTCTGGCTGCTCTTTACTACAGTTGAGAAGGATGGGCCGGGGAATGATCTAGCTTGAACAAGCTTCCTGGCCTCTGGATAGGGAATATTATTAGTATATTTAATCCTCTGGATTTTCTTCTCCTGTCTCCAAGTGTCGCATTCCTTGGAACCACCATGATGTTCTTTGCCGCAGTTTACGCAGTGCGGAGTGGCCTTGCACTCTGATTCCCGGTGGAAGGAGTCGCCACACCGGCCACAGATTTGGCTTCTAGAGCATCTGTCTTCATGATGGCCGTATTTTTTGGCATTTGCAACATCGGAGGGGATTTGGTATATATACCTCAACCTTAACTTGTAAGAAGCCAATGATGCAATCAATAACAAATTTCATGCCATCAAACCAATCTTGGGAGAATGGACTCCTTCCTACAGAACTATTCGTAGGGAGGAGGTTGTCATTGCAAGAATCAGAATCGGTCATACATACATTACCCACTCACACATACTAAAAGGTGAAGATCCACCAGAGTGCGTTCCTTGCAATGTACCATTTACTGTTAAACACTTTATGACCACGTGTTCCGACCTGCAACCTACGCGTGATAAATACTATAATGTACACGACATGCAGGAACTTTTTGATACTATTCAAATCACTAGTATTTTAGAGTTCCTAAAGGAAGTAAATCTTTATTTTAAACTGTAACATTTTATGACCTTACCCAAACTAATTTTTAACTAATACCAATACCAACTATTATTTACATCTTTTCATCAAGATACATCATTTACATCTCCCGTTGATCGTGAACCAATATCTTTAACTGTTACCATCCCCCTGCGGGTTCGGGGTTGTAGAATTGGCCCGACGTGCCTCGCTACGTGTCGTAAAAGGCGACTAAGTAGAGGCAACCTGTTTGCCGTGGGTTGCGACCCGTAACGGAGGAGGAAAGGATCCTGCTAGTTGCAACACACTACTTTGGCCTCTACTTCTCTTAAGACGGGTGGTTGAGATGGGCCCGGTCTCGACAAATCGGCTGGTCACGCCGAGCCCTAGGAAGTCTTAATTAACTCTCTCACCTCCTTTTACTTTATTCTTGTATCTCGCTTGATACCACCGTTGCCCCTATATTCTATTCCTATATCTTTCCCTTTCTTAAATCTTAGAAGACTTCCTAGAAGGCGGTGGCTTAACGGGTCAATCGGGGGGTAAATTTACTGACCTTCGAAATTGGCAACTTCAGGGTCAACCAAAGGTAATTTTACCAACTGAGTATGGTGTTTGTGTATCCCTGGCACTTGAAAAGTGTCCCCTTGTTGGGCTCCTTGGTGGGTGGGGAGCACGGATGCTGAATCTTTCAAACTGCCATCATGGAGAATTTAAAAAAAACTCCCAAACGTACCAAAACTGTGTCATCAGAGTCGGATGATGAACCATGTAGTGTGGAATCCTTTCCTCGCTTCATGGTCATCCATTCAAAAGACGAAACTAAACAACTTGCCACATTGTCACCATTTATAGTCGAAAAGACTATACTTGGATTAGTCGGCAAGCCAAAAAGTGTGAAAAAGCTAAGATCAGGTGACCTACTTGTAGAGTGTGAGCGCAAAGCTCAAGCTGAAAATATACTGAAAATTAAATCCTTTCACGATATTCCAGTAACCTGCTCCGCCCACTCTACACTTAATACATCAAAAGGCATCATTCGTTGCCGTGACCTTGCTGGAGTCTGCGACAAGGACATCGTCGAGGGCATGAAATCTGAAGGTGACACTGCAGTCCGTAGAATTCGTATCAAACGAAACAACAATCTGCAGGACACCAACACTATTATACTCACCTTTAATAAGCCCATATTATCTAAAGTGGTCAAGGTTGGCTTCTTACAAGTTAAGGTTGAGGTATATATACCAAATCCCCTCCGATGTTACAAATGCCAAAAATACGGCCATCATGAAGACAGATGCTCTCGAAGCCAAATCTGTGGCCGGTGTGGCGACTCCTCCCACCGGGAATCAGAGTGCAAGGCCACTCCGCACTGCGTAAACTGCGGCAAAGAACATCATGCTAGTTCCAAGGAATGCGACACTTGGAGACAGGAGAAGGAAATCCAGAGGATTAAATACACTAATAATATTCCCTATCCAGAGGCCAGGAAGCTTGTTCAAGCTAGATCATTCCCCGGCCCATCCTTCTCAACTGTAGTAAAGAGCAGCCAGAAAGCAATGAAAGACGCACAAACTCAAACAGATATACCCGATTCTACATTAAAACATAACACTTCACATTACCAAGCACAAATAACCACGGCATCTACCCAAACGACCTTTAACAACAATCAGCAATCTAAGTCACCAAAGAGATCCAAATCCCATGGAAATAGACAACAAAAGGGGTCAGATGACCCCATCAAACTATTCAATAGGTTTGGGGACATTGAGAACATGGATGCAGAAGATACTGCTCCGTGTTCTCAGGGTAGCTCAAAACCTAACAAAAGAATCACACCTGTACTTCCCCCAGATAAATAACACTATAGATGTTCCCCTCGAAACGTATAACCTAAATCCAAAACCTCCATTCTAAATTTATAATGAAAAACACAATAATACAATGGAAGTGTCGAGGACTTAAAGCTAATTACAATGAGAATCTTCTGCTTTTAAATAAATATGATCCAGCTTTGTTATGTCTTCATGAAACCTTTTTAAAAGATACGGACAATATCACATTCAAAAACTACTCCCTGTTTAACACATACCTACAAAACGTTGACAGGGCCTCAGGAGGGGTGTCTATTGCTGTGAAAAATAGAGCCCCACATAGAAACATCCCTTTAAATACAAATCTACAAGCCATTGTTGTAAGTGTCACTCTACATCGGGTGATTACATTTTGTTCTGTCTACATACCACCAAATACTAAATTATCACCAAACGAATTAGACATACTTGTTCAACAACTTCCCACGCCATTTGTTTTACTTGGTGATTTTAATGCCCATAACATTTTATGGGGATCGAAATACATAAGTGACAGAGGGAAAAAAGTTGAAGATTTTGTTGCTAGATATGACTTGTGTCTATTTAATAACAAGTCTCCGACTTATCTGCACCCAGGAACGGGTACATACACTTGCATTGACTTAACAATATGTACTCCTTCACTTCTGTTAGATTTTAATTGGAAGGTCGCTGATGACCTTCATAGCAATGATCATTTTCCAATATATCTCAAGAACACTAATACCAAAATTGATGACACAATTCCACAGTGGAACTTAAAGAAAGCTGACTGGGCCAAATTTGAGACACTTTGTACAATGAGACTTAACAGGAATACCATACTAAATGATGACAATCCAATTCGACAATTTACAACTATCGTAATCGAGATTGCAGAAGAGTCCATTCCTAAGTCCTCGACAAATTCTCAAAAAAAGCCCAAACCATGGTTCACTAAAGAATGTGAAGAAGCCATTAAACAACGCCGAGAAGCACTGAACAAATTCAATAATCGTCCAACGCCCGAAAATCTAGCTCAATACCGTATTACGCGGGCTAAAACTCGCCGCACGATTAAAGAAAATAAACGAACATCATGGAAAAAATATGTTTCAACTTTAAACTCTCGTTCCTCTATAAACAAAGTTTGGGACACGATCCGCAAAATAAATGGTAAAGGAAAATATAATTGCTTCCAACACCTGAAGCTAAATAACATCAATTATAAAAGCAAGCATCAAATAGCTAATGTACTTGCTGATTGTTTCTCCAAAAATTCCTCATCGTCTAATTATTCCGAAGCTTTCCGAAGACTTAAAATTCAAAAAGGAAAAATACGGTTGAAATTCACATCAAATAACTTAGAGAGTTATAACCAACCGTTTTCTTTGTCGGAACTTATGGAATCCTTGAATAAGGCCAATGATACTTCCGCTGGGCCTGACGAATATGCATTATCAGTTTTTAAAACACCTTCCAGATCCATCCTTGAGAGTTCTTCTGGCAATCTTCAATGATTTATGGATTACTGGCAATGTACCAAAAATTTGGAAAGAAGCAATAATAATACCAATCCCCAAACCAGGCAAAGATAGCACAGACCCTACCAACTACAGACCTATATCACTAACTAGCTGTGTATGTAAAACAATGGAACGAATGATCAATTCTCGGCATGTATGGTATCTGGAAAGCAACAATTTAATTTCTCCTTTCCAAAGTGGCTTTCGTCATGGTCGTAGTACCACCGACCATCTGGTTAGACTTGAAACATTTATTCGTGATACTTTCGTAAAGAGGGAACATTTAGTAGCGGTTTTCTTTGATTTGGAAAAGGCCTATGACACAACATGGAAGTACGGGATACTAAATGACCTTCACGATCTGGGTCTAAAAGGCCGACTGCCCTCATTCATATCAAACTTTCTCTCAGACAGGGAATTCAAAGTACGAGTGGGCTCCACCCTCTCTGATATACACGATCAAGAGACGGGTGTACCCCAGGGCAGTATTTTATCAGTGACGCTTTTCAATATAAAGATTAATAGCATCACCAAGTGTCTGATGCCAGGTGTGGATTGCTCATTATATGTTGATGACTTTTTAATGTTACCGATCCAAACACATGCATACAATTGAAAGACAACTACAACAAAACATAAACAAAATTCAAAATTGGGCCAATACTAATGGTTTCAAATTCTCGAAATCAAAAACTGTCTGTATGCATTTCTGTCAGTTACGAAGATATCATGATGGACCTAATCTCACGCTGGAAGGAACACCTATTCCAGTTGTTGAGGAAACAAAATGTTTAGGCATCATCTTCGATAGAAAACTGACTTTTATTCCACATCTAAAATATTTGAAAGCCAAATGTTTGAAATCTCTTAATTTACTTAAAGTAATAGCGCACACTGACTGGGGTGCTGATAGGAGAGTCATACTCAATTTATACAGAACGTTTATCCGCTCCAAATTTATGGTTCAGCAAGGAAATCGTATTTAAAGATGCTTGACCCAATCCATCATCAGGGAATAAGACTTGCCCTGGGAGCATTTAAAACATCCCCGTGTGAAAGCCTCCTTGTCGAAGCGGATGAGCCACCCTTATCACAACGCAGAGAAATGCTTTCCGCACAATATGCTATCAAATTAAGATCCAGCCCTCTGAACCCAGCTTTTTCGGCAGTTTTTGAACCAAAATATAAATCCTTATATGACAATAAACCAAATGTCATACCTACATTTGGCATTAGAATATCACAATTTCTCGAAAGTACTCAAATTGACTTTTCAAATATTATGAAAACCAACATCTCCGAAACCCCCCCCTATGGTTACTTCAGCAACCAAGAGTAATATTTACGTTACATGATGGAAAAAAATCGGAGACAAACCCTTCCTTTTTCCACAACTCTTACCATGAACTCCTCTCACAATTTGAAAAATATACAAAAATATATACCGATGGATCAAAAGATGAGGAAAAGGCTGCTGCAGCCTTCGTAAGTGGAAACCACACAACCAAAGTTCGCTTACCAAATGGTACATCCATTTTTTCAGCAGAAATTAGAGCAATAGACCTTGCTTTGCAATACTTTGCAAGCAAGCGTATTTCAAATAGCATAATATTCTCCGACTCACTATCAGTACTTCAGTCACTACATAACAGAAAACTGGAGAATCCATTATTAGCAAATATTCTCCTTAAGCATACTGAGCTGAGTACCTCCCACAATAAAGTATACTGTTGGTTACCCAGCCATGTAGGAATTAAAGGTAATGATAAAGCAGATCGTGCTGCTAAAAAGGCCCTATTACTAGAACCAACTGATTTTAAAGCACCCTATACTGATTTTAAACGTTGTATCAAAGACTGTTTACGCCAGAAATTGCAGGCATCATGGAATGATGCCGTGAATAACAAACTTCATGCCATCAAGCCAACCTTAGGTGAATGGACCCCTTCCTACAGATCCGTCCGTAGAGAGGAGGTAGTCATTGCAAGAATTCGACTCGGTCATACTTATTTAATACACTCCTACATATTGAAAGGAGAAGACCCACCAGAGTGCATAACTTGTAATGAACCATTCACCGTTAAGAACTTTATGCTGGAATGCTTCGATCTTGAACCTACGCATAATCATTACTACGTTGTGCAAGACATGAGGAAGCTCTTTGATACAGTTAACATTACCAACATTATAGACTTCCTTAAGGAAGCAAACATTTATAGTAAGTTATAGCTTTTGTTTTATCACCTTGTTTAGTTTTGTGTTATATTTATGCAGTCGATAGATTTTAATTGCCAATCGTACGTTTTTGTTATCATACATTTGCACACCCCGTTGATCGGGAAACTTTTAATTATTTAGAATCGTTCACATTTTTATCGGTTTACTTTTTGACTCTTTGGTCTCCAATCGCTGGTCGATAGAATTATTTTACCATTTGTGAATGAGGAAGGATATAAACTAATGTTTGGCGCTAAATAGCCACATAGTGCTGATGCGCCGTAAAATATCAATCAATCAATCAATCAATCAACCAAATCAAATGTAATCTATCTTTAATCCAGAAAACATTTGTCTCGAAAACACCACCTTGGCTCATTAAGCAACCCCAAGTGAATTTTACGTCACAAGATCGGAAAAAATCTGAGACAAACCCTATCCTTTTCTTGAATTCTTATCATGATCTACTCAATGAATTTATACATTATGCTAGATTTTATACTGATGGATCAAAGGTTGCTGATAAGGCTGCTGCAGCCTTCGTCAGTGGCAAACACATAACCAAAGAGCGTTTGCCAAATGATGAATCCATATTTTCAGCGGAAATCAGAGCAATAGACCTTGCTCTGACATGTATTAAATCTAAACACATTCTAAATAGTATTATCTTATGTGACTCATTATCAGTGCTTCAGGCGCTACACAATATCAAACTAGATAATCCACTATTGATGAATGTTCTGGTCAAAAACTCTGAGCTTAGTGCCTCATGCAATATAGTATACTGTTGGCTACCTAGCCATATTGGCATTAGAGGTAACGAAGAAGCAGACCGGGCTGCTACGATGGGCCTATCTTTAGAACCATCGGATTTTAAATTACCATATTCTGATTTTAAACCTTGTATCAACAAGTATCTACGTCAAAAGTGGCAGGTATCATGGGATGATGCAATCAATAACAAACTTCATGCCATCAGACCAATCTTGGGAGAATGGACTCCTTCCTACAGAACTATTCGTAGGGAGTAGGTTGTCATTGCAAGAATCAGAATCGGTCATACATACATTACCCACTCACACATACTAAAAGGTGAAGATCCACCAGAGTGCGTTCCTTGCAATGTACCATTTACTATTAAACACTTTATGACCTCGTGTTCCGACCTGCAACCTACGCGTGATAAATACTATAATATACACGACATGCAGGAACTTTTTGATACTATTCAAATCACTAGTATTTTAGATTTCCTAAAGGAAGTAAATCTTTATTTTAAACTGTAACTGTATGATCTTACCGAAACTTTATTTTTAACTAATGCAAATACCAACTATTATTTACATCGTTCATCAAGATACATCATTTACATTTCCCGTTGATCGGGAACCAATATCTTTAACTGTTACCATCATTTACCATTTTATATTTAACTACTATGAATTTTTTACTATATCGCTGGTCGATATTGAACCTTTCTTTTTACAAATATGACCTATTGTATGGCACATAATAGCCTAAAAGTGCTGGTGCGCCGTTAGAATTAAATCAATTTATCAATCAATCAATCAATCATTTGCCTTCCTAACAGAAGATATTTAAGTTTACATATTTTAGGTGACTTTGTCACCCACTTGGACTGGTAACGTGACCCATGGTGTTGACTGATGTTACTTGTGTCACAATATTTTTCACTGTTGGCTAAAATGTCCATTTTGTTTCACCAAGTGTGAAATTAAGCCCTTTTTGTCAGAATACAGTGAACCCATTTCATTTGATTGGTGTTCAAGAAAAATATCAAAACTATATTCTATCCCCTTACTAACGTGCTTAAAATTAATTCAGAGCTTCAGTTATATTTTATACAAACATATCGACCAAAAATGCATGCATTTTTTTAAATGAATAGAATTTGCACAGTAGAATTTCATTTTAGCATTAAAGTGTTGACAATTAACAAGGCAAAGAAACATATACAACTGTACCTTTGTTTTTTTAACAAACAGGTTATATCCAGAGACACAATTGCTATAGAAAACTTTTGAGCAAGAGTAATGTCTGTTATTCTTCTTCCTGGAAGTGTTTCGAATCCAGTCTTGAATATAAAATATTTTGATTTGTATGATTATGTATCCCAAAGATAAAGCTTATGAAATTATATATTGGCAATCACAAAACTTAGTACTTAGGTATCAACTAGAAACCTGACTTAATTTTGCTAAGTATGGGAAAGATAAAATTTAATTTACATGTAATAATAACCATTTGTTTCTTTTAACAAGGTTTAATAAAATATATTCTATGCATTGATCAAATTGAGAAAAGTGACAATTTATGTTCCTTATAAGGAGGTCCTGGGTTGCTAATTGGTCTAAGATCATTAGTACCTCACCTTTGGCATTGAGAGTTTGATTTTTGCCACGTTCAAAATGGGCATGTCAGAAATCTTGTCACTATCATACCATGGGTCAGGGGTTCTTCCTCCACCAAATATGATAGCCACTATATAACGTCTATCAAGTTCTGATGTAAATGCTGTTAAACATCTTTTAAATACATTGCAATTTTGAATGTATACACCCCCATAGCATATGTTTTCGTTATCATACATTTGCACTCCCCGTTGATCGGGAAACTTTTAATTATTTACCATCATTACCATTTTTATCGCATTACTTTTAACTGTTTGGTCTCCAAGCGCTGGTCGATAAAATTATGTTACCAATTTTAAATGTAAAATGATAAAACATTATGTTTGGCGCTAAATAGCCTCATAGTGCTGGTGCGCCGTAAAAAATATAACAAAAACCAACAAAAAAATCAATCAATCAACCCCCATAGCTACTTCAGTAACCAAAGATACTTTATACGTTACATGATGGAATAAAAGGAGACAAACCCTTCCATTTTCAACAACTCTTTCCATGAACTCCTCTCACAATTTGAAAATTATACAAAAATATATAATTGCAACCTTCGTTAGTGGAAAATACACAACAAAAGTACGTCTGCCAAATGGTACGCCAATTTTTTTTTTCTATGCCGCAATAAGAGCAAAAGACCTTGCTTTGCAATACATTGCAAGCAAGCGTATTCTAAACAGCATCATTTTTTTCCGATACACCATCATTACCTCATTCACTACATAACAGAAAACTGGAGAATCCATTATTAGCTAATATTCTCTTAATCATACTAAGCAGAGTACCTCCCACAATATAGTATACTGTTGGTTACCAATCCATGTTGGAATTAAATGCAATAATAAAGAAGACCGCGCTGCTAAAATGGCTCTATTATTAGAACCATCTGATTTTAAAACACCATAAACTGATTTTAAACGTTTTATCAAAACAATGTTTACGTCAGAAACTGCAGGTGTCATGGAATGATGCCGTGAATAATAAACTTCATCAAGCCAACCCTATGAGAATGACCCCTTCCTACAGATCCGTCCGTAGAGAGGAGTTAGTCATTGCAAGAATTCTACTCGGTCATACTCATTTAACCCACTCCTACATACTAAAAGGAGAAGACCCATCAGAGTGCATATCTTGCAATAAAACATTCACTGTTAAGCACTTTATGCTGGAGTGTTTCGATCTCCAATCTACACGTTATGCAAGACATGAGGGAGCTCTTTCATACAGTTAGCATTTCTTATGTTATATACTTCCTTAAGGAAGTAAACATATATCATAAGTTATAGCTTTTATGTTATCATCTTAAACATTTTTCTGTGCTATATATGTACGGTCGCTAGATTTTAATTACAATTCGTATGTTTTCGTTGTAATACATTATTTGCAATACCCGTTGATCGGGAAACTTTATATTTTATGTTTTATTTTTTATCACCTTTAACATTTTTATCACCTTTAACATTTTTATCGTTTTGCCTTTAGCTTTTTGGTTTCGTATCGCTGGCTGATTGAGAACCTTTTTACTATTTGTACATAATGAAAGATATAACCTTTTGTATGGCGCTAAATCTCCTCTTTATGCTGGTGCGCCTTAAAAGTTAACCAACCAACTAACCAAATTTCATGCCATCAAGCCAATCCTATGATATTAAACCTTCCTACAGAGCCGTAGGTAGGGAGGAGGTAGTCATTGCAAGAATTTGTATCGGTCCTACTTATTTAACCACCAGAGTGCATATCTTGCAATGAACCATTCACTTTTAAGTATATTATGCTGGCGTGTTTCGACCTCCAACCTACAGGTAATCAATATTAGAATTTGCAAGAGATGAGGGACCTCTTTGATATTGTTATCAACTTATGTCACAGAAGATTAATCAAAAAGCTTTCTAGCTTATTTCACTAATAATAATTATTTAATAGTCTGTATTTCTTGCTATAATTTATTAAAATGAACCCAAAATTATACGATGTAAGAACGAATCCGCTGTGAAAAGAGAAGAAAACAATGTAACAATTCATGATTGTATAAACTACTCTTTTTTAAGACTTTATTTCATTTTATTGCACCTGTTTTGAAACATCTATATTATAAGCTAATACAGGTTGAGAAACAAGCGTGAGTGACCTAGTGAGTGAAGGATTATAATAAAAGCGTTAGGCGTATGATCAGTTCAAGCGTTTATTTATCCATGCTTCTGGCGTTGAATTGTCATTTTTATGTTGGCATTATATCATACAGAGGTAGTTCCATTTATTGCCAGAATAACTTTGTAATTACTTCTCACTCTCGAGAATCTCTTTTAATGATTCTGGCAGGTTGTCCACCATAGATTCCATGTCGCTAATGCTCATTCCGGAAGCTGAAAAATGTAACAGAATGTATTAATTTTGATAGACTACGTTATCAAATTATAATACAAGCAAATAAAATAAAAATATGATATAAACAACAGGCTTGTCGTCTCCGACAATCATGTATAGAAAAGTACAAATACAGCATAAGTATATAAAGAAATTACTTTAAATTTGAAAAATTGTTTTTCGGCTTCATTAACAAGTAAGAAGAGTATCCATCAACAAAATTAAGAAAAACTCTTATTGTCAACAACTCGAATCCATCGAATACATGAAATATTTTGATTGAATGTCAAATATTGTTTCGTATTTTGCCTTATACAACGATTTAATACGTTTGAATGGAATTTACTTTTGTTTTCCATAATTAGTATGCTTTTATTGAATCGTTGTAGATTCAGATGGAATATTGATTTGATTTTAGGGTTGTGACTATGGCTAACTTAGGACATGTGGATACATGTCCATATCAGAGACGTAATGTAGGCCATATTTATACTGCATTTCAACATTCAGCGATCTGTCGTAACGCTGCTTCATCCCAATGTTTCTTTTCTTCAGTGAACACAATCAATAAAATCAGCATCTTTTCTTAAACATTACAGTAAAGCTCGACTATATTTTAAATATCAAATCAACATTTGTTTAACCTTGAAAATTGCTTCTTTCATCCAAACATACATTGGCAACAATTTGTATCCCATAAAACATACTTTCTAATATTGGGTTTATTGCCTCTATGTCGCATATCGGCAGCACATGTGTAGAAACCATTATATTGATCACACAATAGTTTTTTATCCTAATCAATTTGATGCATTGGAAACTACTTTGTTTTGTGATTTTCATACACCACAATTGCAGCATTTTATCGTACCATCTGATTCAGTACTA
Organism: Potamilus streckersoni; assembly: GCA_016746295.1. NCBI lineage: Eukaryota > Metazoa > Mollusca > Bivalvia > Unionida > Unionidae > Potamilus > Potamilus streckersoni. The sequence continues at coordinate 72,238 of JAEAOA010000546.1, forward strand.
AGATCTTAATAAGGCTTTTCTAAAAGCTGTTTTCTAAAAGCTTAGTGCCTCATGCAATATAGTATACTGTTGGCTACCTAGCTATATTGGTATTAAAGGTAACGAAGAAGCAGACCGGGCTGCTAAGATGGCCCTATCTTTAGAACCATCGGATTTTAAATTACCATATTCTGATTTTAAACCTTGTATCAAAAAGTATCTACGTCAAAAGTGGCAGGTATCATGGGATGATGCAATCAATAACAAACTTCATGCCATCAACCAATCTTGGGAGAATGGACTCCTTCCTACAGAACTATTCGTAGGGAGGAGGTTGTCATTGCAAGAATCAGAATCGGTCATACATACATTACCCACTCACACATACTAAAAGGTGAAGATCCACCAGAGTGCGTTCCTTGCAATGTACCATTTACTGTTAAACACTTTATGACCACGTGTTCCGACCTGCAACCTACGCGTGATAAATACTATAATGTACACGACATGCAGGAACTTTTAGATACTATTCAAATCACTAATATTTTAGATTTCCTAAAGGAAGTAAATCTTTATTTTAAACTGTATCTTTTTATGACCTTACCCAAACTAATTTTTAACTAATACAAATACCAACTATTATTTACATCTTTTCATCAAGATACATCATATACATCTCCCGTTGATCGGGAACCAATATCTTTAACTGTTACCAACATTTACCATTTTATATTTATCTACTATGGATTTTTTACTATATCGCTGGTCGATATTGAACCTTCCTTTTTATTAATATGACCTACTGTATGGCGCTAAATAGCCTAAAAGTGCTGGTGCGCCGTTAAAATTCAATCAATCAATCAATAAAAAAAAAATGTTTACGTCAGAAACTGCAGGTGTCATGGAATGATGATGTGAATAATAAACTTTATCAAGCCAACCCTATGAGAATGACCCCTTCCTACAGATCCGTCCGTAGAGAGGAGTTGGTCATTGCAAGAATTCTACTCGGTCTTACTCATTTAACCCACTCCTACATACTAAAAGGGGAAAACCCATCAGAGTGCATATCTTGCAATAAAACATTCACTGTTAAGCACTTTATGCTGGAGTGTTTCGATCTCCAATCTACACGTTATGCAAGACATGAGGGAGCTCTTTCATACAGTTAGCATTTCTTATGTTATATACTTCCTTAAGGAAGTAAACATATATCAAAAGTTATAGCTTGTATGTTATCTAAAACATTTTTATGTGCTATATATGTACGGTCGCTAGATTTTAATTACAATTCATATGTTTTCGTTGTCATACATTATTTGCAAAACCCGTTGATCGGGAAACTTTATATTTTATGTTTTATTTTTTATCACCTTTAACATTTTTATCGTTTTGCCTTTAGCTTTTTGGTTTCGTATCGCTGGCCGATTCAGAACCTTTTTACTATTTGTACATAATGAAAGATATAACCTTTTGTATGGCGCTAAATCTCCTCTTTGTGCTGGTGCGCCGTAAACGTTAACCAACCAACTAACCAAATTTCATGCCATCAAGCCAAGCCTAGGATATTGGAACCTCCTACAGAGCCGTAGGTAGGGAGGAGGTAGTCTTTGCAAGAATTTGTATCGATCTTACTTATTTAACCACCAGAGTGCATATCTTGCAATGAACCATTCACTTTTAAGCATATTATGCTGGCGTGTTTCGACCTCCAACCTACAGGTAATCAATATTAGAATTTGCAAGAGATGAGGGACCTCTTTGATATTGTTATCAACTTATGTCACAGAAGATTAATCAAAAAGCTTTCTAGCTTATTTCACTAATAATAATTATTTAATAGTCTGTATTTCTTGCTTTAATTTATTAAAATGAACCCAAAATTATACGTTGTAAGAACGAATCCGCTGTGAAAAGAGAAGAAAACAATGTAACAATTCATGATTGTATAAACTACTCTTTTTTAAGACTATTTCATTTTATTGCACCTGTTTTGAAACATCTATATTATAAGCTAATACAGGTTGAGAAACAAGCAGTGAGTTACCTAATGAGTGAAGGATTATAATAAAAGAGTTAGGCGTATGATCAGTTCAAGCGTTTATTTATCCATGCTTCTGCGTTGAATTGTCATTTTTATGTTGGCATTATATCATACAGAGGTAGTTCCATTTATTGCCAGAATAGCTTTTTTAATTACTTCTCACTCTCGAGAATCTCTTTTAATGATTCTGGCAGGTTGTCCACCATAGATTGTATGTCACTAATGCTCATTCCGGAAGCTGAAAAAATGTAACAGAATGTATTCATGTTGACAGACTACGTTATCAAATTATAATACAAGCAAATAAAATAAAAATATGATATAAACAACATGCTTGTTGTCTGTGACAATCATGTATAGAAAAGTACAAATACAGCATAAGTATATAAAGAAATTACTTTAAATTTGAAAAATTGTTTTTCGGCTTTATTAACAAGTAAGAAGAGTATCCATCAACAAAACTAATAAAAACTCTTATAGTCAACAACTCGAATCCATCGAATACATGAATTATTTAGAATGTCAAATATTGTTTCGTATTTTGCCTTATACAACGATTTAACACGTTTGAATGGAATTTACTTTTGTTTTCCATAATTAGTATGCTTTTATTGAATCGTTGTAGATTCAGATGGAATACTGATTTGATTTTAGGGTTGTGACTATGGCTAACTTAGGACATGTGGATACATGTCCATATCAGAGACGTAATGTAGGCCATATATATACTGCATTTCAACATTCAGAGATCTGTCGTAACGCTGCTTCATCCCAATGTTTTTTTTTTTCAGGGAACACAATCAATAAAATCAGCATCTTTTCTTAAACATTACAGTAAAGCTCGACTATATTTTAAATATCCAATCAACATTTGTTTAACCTTAAAAATTGCTTCTTTCATCCAAACATACATTGGCAACAATTTATATCCCATAAAACATACTTTCTAATATTGGGTTTATTTCCTCTATGTCGCATATCGGCAGCACCTGTCTAGAAACCATTATATTGATCACACAATAGTTTTTTATCCTAATAAATTTGATGCATTGGAAACTACTTTGTTTTGTGATTTTCATACACCACAATTGCAGCATTTTATCGTACCATCTGATTCAGTACTAAGATCTTAATAAGGCCTTTCTAAAAGCTGTTTTCTAAAAGCTTAGCAAATATTCTCCTTAAGCATACTGAGCTGAGTACCTCCCACAATATAGTATACTGTTGGCTACCTAGCCATATTGGTATTAAAGGTAACGAAGAAGCAGACCGGGCTGCTACGATGGCCCTATCTTTAGAACCATCGGATTTTAAATTACCATATTCTGATTTTAAACCTTGTATCAACAAGTATCTACGTCAAAAGTGGCAGGTATCATGGGATGATGCAAGCAATAACAAACTTCATGCCATCAAACCAATCTTGGGAGAATGGACTCCTTCCTACAGAACTATTCGTAGGGAGAAGGTTGTCATTGCAAGAATCAGAATCGGTCATACATACATTACCCACTCACACATACTAAAAGGTGAAGATTCACCAGAGATCGTTCCTTGCAATGTACCATTTACTGTTAAACACTTTATGACCTCGTGTTCCGACCTGCAACCTACGCGTGATAAATACTATAATGTACACGACATGCAGGAACTTTTTGATACTATTCAAATCACTAGTATTTTATATTTCCTAAAGGAAGTAAATCTTTATTTTAAACTGTAACTGTATGATCTTACCCAAACTAATTTTTAACTAATGCAAATACCAACTATTATTTACATCGTTCATCAAGATACATCATTTACATTTCCCGTTGATCGGGAACCAATATCTTTAACTGTTGCCAACATTTACCATTTTTTATTTAACTACTATGGATTTTTTACTGTATCGCTGGTCTATATTGAACCTTTCTTTTTACAAATATGACCTACTGTATGGCGCTAAATAGCCTAAAAGTGCTGGTGCGCCGTTAAAATTAAATCAATCAATCAATCTAAAAGCTGTTACACTAACCTGAGAAGAGCTATCAATTACTTTCTGATAGCAAAGTTTGGATCATAAAATATGATTTATAACTACAACAGTTATAGAATTGCATTTACTCTGATTCAGTAGCATAAGTTTGGTATGGTCTGTTGATGACCTCAGACAAATTGGCTGGTGCCAGAGTGCATAGCTTGTAATGAACCATTTACCGTTAAGCACTTTATGCTGAAATGCTTCGATCTTCAACCTACGCGTAATCATTACTACGTTGTGCAAGACATGACTGAGCTCTTTGATACAGTTAACATTACCAACATTATAGACTTCCTTAAGGAAGCAAACATTTATTATAAGTTATTGCTTATATTTTATCACCTTGTTCAGTTCTGTGTTATATTTATGCAGTCGATATCTTTTAATTGCCAATCATGTTTTCGTTATCATACATTTGCACTCCCCGTTGATCGGGAAACTTTTAATTATTTACCATCATTACCATTTTTATCGCATTACCATTAACTGTTTGGTCTCTAATCGCTGGTCGATAAAATTATTTTACCAGTTTTAAATGTTTGGCGCTAAATAGCCTCATAGTGCTGGTGCGCCGTAAAAATATCAATCAATCAATCAATCTGATTCAGTAGCATAATTTTGGTATGTTCTATTGATGACCTCTGACCTCCGTATTTCAATTCTAATATAATTAATTCATTTAATAGAAACGTCTATGACTAGCATTGTTATGATTTTATGATGTAGTAAGGAGTAGGCGGATGTGTCTTGCAATATTAATGTGTGCATGATTGTGGAGGTATGTTTTAAGGTTGTTAACGTAGGTTTACAAATTTTCAATCACATCACTTTGATGCCTGCAGTATAGCAGTTTAGAGCGATGTCTAGACCTGGGTCATCATGCCGCACACATGTTCCAACCCAGTCATACTATCCTCACACCACGCCGAATAGTCCTAACACGATCCTCTTCATGATGAGCGCCAATCGAGGCAGCTATTATTAGCATTTCCACAAGTTTTTTTCACTCAGCCGGGGTTCGAAACTGCGACCTCCCCCATTTGAGGCGGACGCTCTAAACTCTAAGACATCATAGCGGTCCTCTTGCATTAGTACGAAAGTTGGCCAGTCATAGAATGGGCTATACATGACACAGCCAGCTGGCAGCCAAATTAATTCGTTAAATATATTTGTTTCATTTGCTGGACCTGTCATATATTACCCGCTTTTGTATGCACCATATTGCCACTAACGTACATGATTGTCATTGACGCCTAACGTACATAATATTCCTTCCCTTGCCAATAGGCATATAGGAGGCTCAATTGAATGAGTTCTGAGATTGTTTTAGAAAGCCTGTACATACAGTTTAGGCCGAATTATCATAAGAGACATTTTTTAAAAATATTTAAAGCTCAGCCAACTTAGTCATACATTTCAGCAATCACATACGCGACCTGGAAATATTAATTCGTACACACTTGGTGGCAAGACTAATGAATATGTCATATTTTCTTATCGATTACATATTCAGTGCATTCTGAATCTCCTGAGACCATATTAAATTTTCTATGTTCCCTAGATGTTGTGAGTTAATGAATGCTTAGCAATTTATTTTAACAATAATATAATCTTATGAACACTGTCAACCTATCTATATAACTGGCATCATAGCAACATGTTCGCCTGGGGTTTTATATGGCTAAATGGATAGTTGCTTGTCTTGTCAGAATAAATATATAATTCTATCTTACTTCCAAAAATCTCCTTTATTTCGTCTGGTGGATTGTCCAAGGCTTCCTCCAAGTCATTCACACCCAATCCTAGTACTGGAAAAAGAAAACAAGTTAAATCTTACCGTCTTACTCACAGTCGTCATGTTCATAGATACTATTTTCTAATTATACATAAGAAAATACTGAGCTGTCAAAACTATTAAAAATTAAATTGTAGGAAGGAATCCAGAAACCTGTTCATGATTGTCAAGTATGTATGTATATATGCAGATTTGTATTTTTGTCTGCATGAATAGTTCTTTCTGAACTGAGTTAGCTGAGAGAGAGAGAGAGAGAGAGAGAGAGAGAGAGAGAGAGAGAGAGAGAGAGAGAGAGAGAGAGAGAGAGAGAGAGAGAGAGAGAGAGAGAGAGAGAGAGAGAGAGAGAGAGAGAGAGAGAGAGAGAGAGAGAGAGAGAGAGAGGTCTGAATTATAAAGTAAGCGCAAAAAGAGCAATATTAAGTTAATTACAGAGTCTTCAAGTATTCGGAACCCACATTATGCATTTCATTTCAAAGCGTAGTATCGACCACAAATGTTTAATTTCAATTATAGAACAATCATGTTTTGTTAAAGGACTTAAACCGTGTTAACCCTTTTGAAATCTTTTAGTTACGGTTTTATTCTAATTGTTCATTAATCATTTTTCCTTTTTTTTCCTGAAATGAATATCTAACATTATTGGTACTCATTAACAAAATGGACAAACGCGTTCGTCATACTTTTATGTTTGACATCAATGAAGCATATTTAAATATAGAAATTAGATTTCATCAGGAATCGAACATTTGTTTTATTTTGCTAGAGTGTAGTATCTTAATATTATTTAGAGTATAAGAAACAGAAGTAATTGATATACGTACACTTAAGTATATTCAGAGTATATACACACACACACACACACACACACATATATATATATATATATATATATATATATAACAATGGTGAGACATACCTTATGATATATATACACTTAAGTATAATCAGAGTATAAATAAGAGTGGTGAGACATTCCTTATGATAAACGTACACTTAAGTATAATCATATCATAAAGAAAACTATTTAGACATGCCTTATAATATACGTATACTGAAGTAGAATCAGAGTATAAATAAAACTGGTGAGACATGCCTTATGATATACGAACACATAAGTATATTCAGAGTATAAATAAAACTGGTGAGACATGCCTTATGATGCACGTACACTTAAGTATAATCAAAGTATAAAGAAAAGAGTGATGAGATATGCCTTATGATATATGTACACTTAATGCTAATCAAAGTATGAGGAGTAAGGCGGTGAGCATGCTTTGCTGTATACATTCTCATATGTACAAAGAGATTATAAAGTACATAGCGGTTCGTTTTAATTATGAATACATTTAATTTCATTATAGCTTGAGGAACATAGAGGTATTACGTATATGTAATGCAATTGTTTAAACTTATTTTATTTTAATTTAATTTCATTGTTTTTTATTATAATTACTTTATTCACTGGATTTTACTTTTTCAGAAGATTCAGTTTTCTGTTTTGACCTTATAAACAAGTAGTCTATTGCTATATCATATTTTTAGCAGACCTAGTTCCTGACTTTGGTTCTGAATTTGTAAACACTGAGTAAAAATCATTGGTTGTAATCAAGATCATTCTTAGCTTGAGTGTCAGCTCTTTTTTATAAACAACTTTTTATTATTGAATTTTTTTTAGTAAGATTATTTCGTTACGACCACATTTGTCCATGTCGTCCGTGTCTATTATTTTGTTGGCTTCCTGAGCCCCATGACTTAAGTGACTACGTGAACCCTATCACGTGATCTAGAATTTGTGTGTAAAACCTACGTTCATAGTGTTTTTCAGGCAGTTGTAAAAAATATCCTAGGAGTTCAGAGGTATTTTGTGTTGTGACCAGTTGAGTTGAAATTGTGATTTAAAATATTTTATTATTCCTGGAAATATAAGTGCATTTCATCAAATTCTTGGACAAAAAATATTAGAAATTATTCTAAAGTCGGCATATTATTTTTGACTTTTTTAAGTCAACAAGGTACTAATGACACATCAGTACAAATCTGCACTCATCTGACGTCATCGTCCTTCATAATTGAAACTTCATCAGGATTCAAACCTAGATTTAATTAGTACTTTTTAGTGATAGTACTTATATTTTTAAATTCTGGTGCTAAATTTTGGATTTGATTCACAAAATGAAAGTTGTTGTTTCGTATTTCTACCTTGTTTTCTAGGGACAATAAACCAAATGTCATACCTACATTTGGCATTAGAATATCACAATTTCTCGAAAGTACTCAAATTGATTTTTCAAATATTATGAAAACCAACATCTCCGAAACACCCCCATGGTTACTTCAGCAACCAAGAGTAATATTTACGTTACATGATGGAAAAAAATCGGAGACAAACTCTACCTTTTTCCACAACTCTTACCATGAACTCCTCTCACAATTTGAAAAATATACAAAAATATATACCGATGGATCAAAAGATGAGGAAAAGGCTGCTGCAGCCTTCGTAAGTGGAAACCACACAACCAAAGTTCGCTTACCGAATGGTACATCCATTTTTTCAGCCGAAATTAGAGCAATAGACCTTGCTTTGCAATACATTGCAAGCAAGAGTATTTCAAATAGCATAATATTCTCCGACTCACTATCAGTACTTCAGTCACTACATAACAGAAAACTGGAGAATCTATTATTAGCAAATATTCTCCTTAAGCATACTGAGCTGAGTACCTCCCACAATATAGTATACTGTTGGTTACCCAGCCATGTAGGAATTATAGGTAATGATAAAGCAGATCGTGCTGCTAAAAAGGCCCTATTACTAGAACCAACTGATTTTAAAGCACCCTATAATGATTTTAAACGTTGTATCAAAGACTGTTTACGCCAGAAATGGCAGGCATCATGGAATGATGCCGTGAATAACAAACTTCATGCCATCAAGCCAACCTTAGGTGAATGGACCCCTTCCTACAGATCCGGCCGTAGAGAGGAGGTAGTCATTGCAAGAATTCGACTCTGTCATACTTATTTAACACACTCCTACATATTAAAAGGAGAAGACCCACCAGAGTGCATAACTTGTAATGAACCATTCACCGTTAAGCACTTTATGCTGGAATGCTTCGATCTTGAACCTACGCGTAATCATTACTACGTTGTGCAAGACATGACGGAGCTCTTTGATACAGTTAACATTACCAACATTATAGACTTCCTTAAGGAAGCAAACATTTATAGTAAGTTATAGCTTTTGTTTTATCACCTTGTTTAGTTTTGTGTTATATTTATGCAGTCGATAGATTTATTTGCCAATCATACGTTTTTGTTATCATACATTTGCACACCCCGTTGATCGGGAAACTTTTAATTATTTACAATCGTTCACATTTTTATCGGTTTACTTTTTGACTCTTTGGTCTCCAATCGCTGGTCGATAGAATTATTTTACCATTTGTGAATGAGGAAGGATATAAAATAATGTTTGGCGCTAAATAGCCACATAGTGCTGATGCGCCGTAAAATATCAATCAATCAATCAATCAAACTAGGGAAAAAATAGGTTTTGTTAAATTTTATAAAGTTTATTGATTCACTTTTTTCTTGGTTACTATTGAAATAATATTGGCAAGAATCAGAATCGGTCATACATACATTACCCACTCACACATACTAAAGGTGAAGATCCACCAGAGTGCGTTCCTTGCAATGTACCATTTATTGTTAAACATTTTATGACCACGTGTTCCGACCTGCAACCTACGCGTGATAAATACTATAATGTACACGACATGCAGGAACTTTTTGATACTATTCAAATCACTAGTATCTTAGATTTCCTAAAGGAAGTAACTCTTTATTTTAAACTGTAACTTGTATGATCTTTCCCAAACTAATTTTTAACTAATGCAAATACCAACTATTATTTACATCGCTCATCAAGATACATCATTTACATTTCCCGTCCATCGGGAACCAATATCTTTAACTGTTACCAACATTTACCATTTCATATTTAACTACTATGGATTTTTTTACTATATCGCTAGTCGATATTGTACCTTTCTTTATACAAATATGACCTACTGTATGGCGCTAAATAGCCTAAAAGTGCTGGTGCGTCGTTAAAATTAAATCAATCAATCAATCAAAAACTATTGAAATAGCCTAACCACGTAATAGAGGTACGACATGATATACGCACAGCTTAGGATGAAATCCAGTCGCTCTCTAAAGGCTGGCGTGATGTTTTTCAATATATATTTGAGACCATCCAGTGTCATTCTCTCTAATAAAAAATAGATGGACAAGACAGTTATAAATCTCATTTAGTAACCATCAATTCAAGCAGAGACTCAAACGAAATTATAAAGCTAAAATTAAATATTCATTCATTGCTTTGTTTGTCATTGTTATCATACATTCCTCTATTTTTTTCAGTTGTGCAACTACTAAAGTAAAAATGACTGATACTTAATTTCAACAAAATATTTTTCTTAAGTTTACATCGTTCATTACGAAGAACTAATATGAAAACTACTTTACATCATAATGTCTTTTATTCAATATGATTTTGGTATTATCTTTTTCAAAAGTAATTGAAATATTGTATTTACAAATCTTTGAATGAGATGACCCTTCATTAAAATATCATAAATTGATCGCTTGAATCATCAATGTTCCATGCATCTTAATAGATTTCATCGTCATTATAGTTAGTCAATTTCCCCTTATCATTTTTAAATACCGAAAACTTCGTGAATGAGATTTCACAACATACATAAATGTTATTATCGATAAAATTATTTATACTAGTCAGTAACTTACCAGGAACATCTGGCATGGACAAATATCCCATGTCAACTGAAAAATCTGTAATAAAAATGAATAAAGTATTCACATTCTTTGACGAAAAAGGTGGAAGAAGACAATTATATGATGCACCGATTTTCCATCTTGACTAATAAAGGATTCTCCCATCACTCCACTCTCTTCCTTTTCCAACCCGCTTCCGCTCGACTGTTGGGTCGTGTGAGACCTCATCCTCCGATCACATCCAAACCCATGCAATAGTTCTTTTTAAACCAGGGTCGATTTATTCGTTTCAACCAACGTCTCAGTTGGACATGTTCTTACTCCTTTTCAGGGAAACGATAATATACACTAATGATCCTTGGGAAAATAATAAAACATAAAAAATAAACGATAGGGCGTATGAAAACTTTATCGTCCAGCATCCAATAAATTTGCAATAAACTTTGGTTATTATGAAAATACGAACTTTTCCCATTGAGAATGGGTGAAGGGGTTGGGTGCTTTTTTACAACAGAATATTATTAATCTGGATGCCTGAAAACGATTTCTAGCTTGTAGAAATGCCTTAATATTCAAGCTTTAAAAGCAAATGTATTTTCTCATGTCTCTTGGACCATAAAATGCTTGTGACAGGGATTAAGGATATTAAACATCATGGTTGGTTTCGTAACCTGGAATGATTACCACTTAACATTGTGCACACGAGATTGTTAAACATTTGTAAAGCCTATCATTCTGTTAGATATTAAATGATTTCATCATGAACAGAGCGAATTAGGAAAAAAAGGGAAACACATATTAAATATTTATCCGAACATGTGTCTTAATATTCCAATTTGATTTACTACACATAACCTTTCTTAGTCTCTTTTATGGCATGAAGGTGGAATTTTATGCCGAAATTTGCTTTTAGTAGAGAAATTATTTTTCCAAGCAATATTCCATATATTAATTTTATTGCTATTATTATTATTATTATTATTATTATTATTATTATTATTATTATTATTATTATTATTATTATTGTTGTTGTTGTTGTTGTTGTTGTTAATGCTAAGACTGTTATGCATGATGTTGCTTTTCTTATGAAATTCGTTGAAAAGTGTAATATATGGACACATCATAGCAAAGCAATCATTATGATATGCTATTCAAATATATGCAGATTACACCTGACTTTAAACACGGCTAGATTAATACTAGGAGCGCAAATAATCTCTTCAACATTTTATATCAACTTTCAATGTTTAAAATATTAACTGTAACACTTCATTATGGAGTCGATTCGGAAATTGTATTCTCATAAATACACATATACAACTGAGATGTAACACAAACTATTCCCTGAAATGAAATATCCTTCTTTTGGATGCAACGTTTTACTAGTGGTCACATTTGTTAGAATACTCTGAATGATATAATCAATGCACCAGATAGAGAAGTTCCATTTGAATATTATTCAGCGACTGATGGTGGAACGTTGCATATGGAGGGAATATACATTGGAAGTCAGCACTTATTTGAATGCATTTTAGAAGAAAACAACAACAATAACAACACAACAACAGCAACAACAATAATAATGATGATGATGATGATAATAATAATAATAATAATAATAATAATAATAATAATAATAATAATATTTAATAATAATAATAATAATAATAATAATAATAATAATAATAATAATAATAATAATAATAATAATAATAATAGAAGAGACACCTACTTTGAGCATAGGCCACACCGGCTAATACCAATATTGCAATGAGGAATTTCATTCTGAAATAAAATGAAATGCATACAAAATGAATGATGCATCACTTTAAATACACACTACAATTAACATTTCTAATGGTATTATACATATATTTGTTTGTTAGTGACAACTGGCAAATTTCATTTCATTTAATATATACATCGTTAATTTTTATGTTGTAATTTACTTGTAGCTAAATAGCCTTAAAGTCTGTTGCGCTGTCCAACCACAAACATTGAAACAAAACAAAACAGCGTCACAAGATGACGTTGTCGCTTTAAACGCCTGCCATAATTGTAAGTAAATATTATATTACATACAAAACAGTTAAATGGTGCAGTCTTTTACTGCAATAACATCAGTTAACTTTAATCTGGATTACAGCTGTGGCAACAAATACTATCTCTAGCCCGTATGAATACTGGTTTCATTAATGAAAAATTTCAGCAACACTGTATTTGCGTGTGAAGAAAAAATGCCTATTAATTTTCCGTTGTAGAATTATAGAGATCACACTACAAAGTAATTCTCAAGAACATAGGTTTAATTGATGAAATGAAAAATAAAAGTAAGATGCATCCTATAGTTATTGTTTACATGCAATATGCAGAGAAAACAAAGACGAGCATTTTAAATAATACAAATACATATATAATGAAGAAAAGGTGAGGAATAAGTATTATAATAAACAAGTAAGGGAAAGATGCCATTGTTTTATGAAATACAAATTTCAAAAATAAAGTGAATACAGTTAAAACTTTCGATTATTTAACGTTTGTGGCCATTATCAAGGTGCTGAAAAAAACGGCGTCTTATTTAGAATTACAAAGTATGTCAAGTTTTTATGCGATTCGATTGTTACTGTTATCAATAGTATACTGTTTGTTCGATGCATATAGTGCATAGAGGACTATATAAGTTTAAACCACCAACATTTGCATCGAACCATACAATGCACTTAATTTTCCCGAAATAAAAGTAATATATATTTTAGATAATAATAAAGGCAGTGTATATGCACACATTTGCCTACCTGTTCTGTGGACTGTCCCACCAATAAAGGAATTGGTATAACAGCACGGTCCCAAGACACCTTTTATATACAATCAACTTCCTGCAAATATCACAAACCTTAAAATCCGGGGTGATAACAGTAATGGATTATAGAGGATGTTACCGATTTAACTATTTAGCTTTGGGCAGCTTGAACGTGGCGATTTTCAATAAGTGAAATGGATCAGAACTGTTTTGATTGATTACGACTGGTAAATTATATTAGAGTTTGGACAAATATTGGGGTGGGTGAGAGATTTCTGATGAGGTTTATGTTAACGGCTGAAGTAGTAGCGATTTAAGTTTAAAGGTACAGTTGTGAGATTTTCTCCAATATGGAATCACCTTTACATTACTCAATTACTTTAATTAAGACAATATTATTTCTTAATTGGTGGTTAACTATAAGTGATGCAAATAAGTGGCAGTAAATAAAAAATGACTCCAGCAAATTTATGTCAAACGAAACACTCTTGAGTGAAATAATTCCCATACTGGTGAAATCAATGATCATAATTAAAATGTCTTTTATTTAAAATTCTAGGAAAAAGTAGTTCAACCTCTTTCATGACGATTGTTTTAAAATATTCAGATCCGATCTTGATAATACATGTACAATAACTATAAAATCGTCCTCGTTATTTTTTTTTAGGAAATTATTAACAAACTTGAATTATACAATTTAATGAAGCATATTTTTTACATATGAAGAAACATAGAAAGCCACTAGTGTAGCCAATAGCTACTATAGACGCACGTTAATCTGTATTTTCATTTATAAGTTCTCACAGTGCTGATGCGCCGTAAAATAGCAATCAATCAATCAATAAGTCTTGTGTTAAATTTGTTTTACTTTTAAGGCACAAAATGTGTAACATTTTTGTAAATTGAATGCGTTTGAGCTAATCATAATGCATATCGATATCGTATCGTACTTTTCTGGGTCTTTAGCAAGAACCGAGTGGATGCTATGCTGAATAATTTTACCCCAATATGAATAGGCTGCGTCCATACATTACTTAGTACCTCACTACAATGCTAATTAAAGGCATGTGTTCTGAAATTGAAGCTATGGTGCAGAAATGTGTTTATTCTTTAAGTCGCAGTAACGTTGACCTTTATAATTTTGATCATTAATGCATCTTACCCAACAGGAGAGCCACATAATAATATTGGTTAAAGCATATTAACTGAACATTTCGTGCACAATATTCAGTAAAATAATAAAATATAATAGAGACAAACAATCATACATACAATTATAGTGTTATAAAAGATATACAATTTTACAATTGAAAAGAAAATTATACAATTTTTTATAATACATTGGTATTAAGGCCATTAGGATACAAAGTATCTGATTTATGTATCCAATAAGTCTCTTTTATAAGTCTGTTCATGTCTCCATGCACACTATCTATTGGCATGAAAGAAAAATCGAGTAGACAGTGATTATGGGTGTTAAAATGTGTAGAATTATTAGATGAAAACTGAGGATCTCTATAATTTTTAATATGAAAGCGATGACTATTCATTCTTTTAGAAACTTGTTGAAGTGTTTGTCCAACATATTGCATGTTACATTTTTGACAGGTTATCAAATAAATCACGTTAGTTGATATGCAGTTAGTGTTAAACGTAGGGAAAATGTCTCTTGTGTTAGCGCTACTAAAAAAATTACTTTCTCTTATGTTTGCACATTGAGAATATCGATGTCTATTACATTTAGATGACGAGAATTGTCCTTTTGTAATTTTTTCTATATGTTTAGTTCTAATTCATTTTTAGATGTAAATGTAATTAAACATTGATAACACTATTTCTACGAATATTCATGACAAAGAAACTAATATCCACCAATAAGTAGAATATTCTTCATGCCATCCAATGTCATGTAAAAACGGTATACCATATAGCCAGGCTAAAAGATACCGACGCATTATTTCAGATGATTGTCAATTACAAAATTCGTTGCGTTTTCCAGAAATGATCCAAATGTTTGTTAAACTAGAAATAAAAGTCCTGTAAAAAGTTCTAAACACAGTCTAAAGTTCCGGTCCAAAATGGCGGATGACCACGTCAGACGAAGGCTAACAGAAACTTCCAGAATTTACACAAAGCACATTTTGTATTGTTCTGTTCCAATTTAGAATATTTTTGGGAAAATTTCAAAATCAGTAATGATGTTTTTCTCCAGTAAAATAATTATTCATAAGAACGAAGTAAGAATAACTCCTCTGACAAGACATGTTGTTCTACATAGGCATACTAACAGACAACGTCTTCTGGCACAAAATACCTTTTAAAAGGTAATATAAGTTGTATAAATGACTTTACAACTCTACGAATGTGTATGACTCGACTACAACTGTTGACTGCTGACTCTCGACTCCTACTATCTGTCCGTGACTGTGTACGACTTACAAAAATCTAAAACATAAATTAAGCCTAATGCATTGTTTGAATCGCACGCGCACGAGGACGCATGCAATTTCGTAATACATTAGGAAAGCCTGACACAGTATCAGCCAATCGTTTTCATGGCTATTCCTGAATGTTTACTTGTAATGAATTTGTTATCATACACAGCACGTGCTCACATGAGTCACATCTACGACTCAAGTAAACACTGTCTTATCAAAAACATGTTAGACGATATTAATATGATTTCATTAATAATTACATTTTATGTATGTATGTATGTATGTATGTATGTATGTATGTATGTATGTATGTATGTATGTATGTATGTATGTATGTATGTATGTTGGTTGGTTGGTTGAAATTTTACAGCGCACCAGCACAAAGAGGCCATTTGGCGCAATACAAAAGGTTATATCCTTCGTTATGTACAAATGGTAAAAAGGTTCAGTATCGGCCTGCGATACAAAACCAAGTACATAAAGGTAAAACGATAAAAAATGGTAACTGTGATAGAAAATAATGTTCCCCGATCAACGGAGATTGCAAATAATGTATGACAACGAAAACATATGAAAGGTAATTAAAATCTCACGACCGTACATATATAGAACATACAAATGGTTAAGATGATAAGATAAAAAATATAACTTATGATATATGTTTGCTTTCTTAAGGAAGTCTATAACATAAGAAATACTAACTGTAACAAAAAGCTCCCTCATGTCTTGCACATTGTAATATTGATTACGTATATAGTGGAGTTCGAAACACTCCAGCATAAAGTGCTTAACTTTGAATGGTTCATTGCAAGATATCCATTCTGGTGGCTGTTCTCCTTTTAGTATGTAGGAGTGGGTTACATAAGTATGGTCGATTTGAATTCTAGCAATAACTACCTCCTCCTTACGGTCGGCTCTGTAGGAAGGAGCCCATTCTCCTAGTGTTGGCTTGATGGCATGAAGTTTATTATTCACGGCATCATTCCACGATGCCTATCATTTCTGACGTAAATCATTATATGGTGTTTTAAAATCAGACGGTTCTAATGATAGGGCCATTTTTGCAGCGCTATCTGCTTTATCGTTACCTTTAATTCTAATAATGCTGGATAACCAACAGTATACTATATTATGCGAGGTACTTAAATCGTTATGTTTAACGAGAATATTAGCCAATAGTGGATTCTCCAGTTCTCTATTATGTAGTGACTGTAGTACTGATTGTGAGTTGGATAATATTATGCTATTTGAAATACGCTTGCTTGCAATGTATTGCAAAGCATGGTCTATTGCTCTTATTTCGGCTGAAAAAATTGACGTACCATTTGGCAAGCGATCTTTGTGTATTTTCTAGTTACGAAGGCTGTATGTATGTATGTATGTATGTATATATGTATGTATGTATGTATGTATGTATGTATGTATGTATGTATGTATGTATGTATGTATGTATGTATGTATGTATGTATGTATGTATGTATGCATGCATGTATGTATGCATGTATGTATGTTGATTGATTGATATTTTGTATGGCGCACCAGCACTATAAGGCTATTTAGCGTCAAACAATGTTATATCGTTCTTTATTTAAAAGTGGTAAAAAATGTTGTATCAACCAGCGATTCGAAACCACTCAGTTAAAGGTAAACAGATAAAAATGGTAACGGTGATAAATAATTAGTTTCCCGATCAACGATGAGTGCAAATGTATGATAACGAAAACATATGATTGGTAATAAAAATCTAACGACCGCATATATATAACACAAAACTGTTCAAGGTGATAAAAAAGCTATAACTTATGCTAATGTTTACTTCCTTAAGGAAGTCTATAATATTGGTAATACTAACTTATCAAAGAGCTCTCTCATGTTTTGCACAACGTAGTAATGATTACGCATAGGTTGAAGGTCGAAGCATTCCAGCATAAAGTGCTGAACGGTGAATGGTTCATTGCAAACTATGTAGTCTGGTGGGTCTTCTCCTTTTAGTATGTAGGAGTTTATTGTATGTATGTATGTATGTATGTATGTATGTATGTATGTATGTATGTATGTATGTATGTATGTATGTATGTATGTATGTATGTATGTATATATATTGTTACGTACTGTATACTGTGTTGGACGTTGGGTCGTACTTACGTCGTAGATATAACGAACTAATCGAAGAATTATTCCTAATTCCCATCTCCTTTAATTCTCCATGTTTTAATATCAGTCTATAGATGGGCTTAATGCTGCAATGGTTTAATTTGAGAGGCACCATTTGTTGGCATTATTCATTAGGATTGCAAATTCCTCATTGCCTTCATACTAAACTATTATTGTGAGGTTGATGTGTAATCGTTCAAATTAATCCAGACAATGTCATTGTGATAAATAAAGTTTGTGGACAATTCAACAAATTCAGGACCTGGAATACATTTTGAACATTATTCGTTTTGATTTTATGATGTAATCTTTAGGACTGTTTGAATTTATTCCACAATATTTTAAGACCTCTTAAATTTGCCTTTCAGAGCTTAGAGAATTACATTTACTATCAAGGTTTGCACAAAACTAAAAAAGAATTTGGATTTACTTATTACTAGCACGGCAAAATGATTTGTTGCATTGGTTGTCCATCAGAAGATTTTGAATCTAACATTTGTGAATAACATTAATTGTAATGCAAATTTAAATAGGTCATGTGATTTAATCTGATGTACTTGAAAAAATTTGGCTATCATATTCAAATTATTTTATTTTTCTGTACATTGATTTTAGCGATTCTACCATCAAATATATAAATATTATTCAGGTCAGGTAATCTATGAATTCTAAGCTTCAATAAAACCAACGCTCTCAATCTCCTCTATCACGAAGTCAATAATTCTTCTGTTGAAGAACATTTACAAAGCCAATGAAACTTCAGCTATATGGATTTTTAGTGAAGATACCTAACTGGAATTTATAATCAAATCTATCAGCTGACCACAATCTATGGCTGTTTGTTGTTGTCTATTTAGGTGGATACGGATCGAGACCTATATTCGTCTTTTAGTTTTTCTTTGACAGACGTCTAGGTCAGATACATATGACGAAATCGCGTTTGACTACTATTTGCATCGGTACGTTATAGCAGGCAGAATAATTTGTGACAGTATTTTTAATTATATAGACTTCCTTAAGGAAGTAAACATTATTCATAAGTTATAGCTTTTATGTTATCACCTTGAACATTTGTATATGCTATATATGTACGGTCGCTAGATTTTAATTATCAATCATATATTGTCGTTATCATACATTATTTGCACTTCCCGTTGATCGGGAAACATTATTTATTTCCCACCCTTACCATTTTTAGCGTTTAACCTTTAACTGTTTCGTTTCGAATCGCTGGTCGATACGAAAATGTTTACCACTTTTAAATAAGGAACTATATAACCTTATGTGTGGCGCTAAATAGCCTCATTATGCTGGTGCGCCTTAAAATATCAATCAATCAATCCTATCACCACCTCTTTTTCTTTGTAGCAATATTAGAAAAGACAGAACATATAATAGTTGCAAACGAAATGTAATCTGCCTAACACCAAGCATGAACGGTTTGCAGGATTCTTTTCTTTCAAGACATGACAGTGTTGTTTTCATTAGCATTATCAGTCTCTAGTTAGGTGCAGTCTCATAAAGTTTTCTAATTCAAATAATATGCCAATAAATGTGGAGGAGCAGGGTAGCAGCTTCATATCATCATCTACTAGAGCGCGTGGGATGCTCTAAACACAAACTTATGTTTGCGATTTTGTTGACTCTTTTAAAGCTATTTATCAGGTTTTAAGACAAAGAATAGGCACGCTGACAGTTTTCTTCTTTGACTTACCCTCTGGTTTAATATGTTTCTGAATGACGGCCACTGATAATAGACAGAGGTCCTAACATCTCAAAAATAATTATGAGTCAGTCTTTCCCTTTTCTCTAAAAGAGTGAAATTATTGAAAAGGCAGTGATGCCCTATGGTATTAAAGGAACTCACGTTGTCCAGCAATGCAGCATATAATTTTGAATGACCTTGGATATAGTTAGCTATACCGTGTTATACAATGGAAAGCTAGCGTAACTACGCTGGTTTACAAATCCCTTGTTGTAAGAGGCAAGAAACTGATCCTGTCACTAGATAAACCAAGCGTTTTCTACACTACGGTTTTCAAATATATTTAAAAAAAACGGGAACGATTGAAATGTCTTGATAACTTTTAACGTCAGTCCCATCTTTTCTATCTCGGAAGATAGGAATAATAGTTACACATTTAAATTAGTCGTAATAGAGTGACGCACGCCTTTACCTGTACGAGCCTGTCATTGTGACTAGTCACAATTCTAGCCTTTCATCGTGGCTTTGTATGGATGTGTTAATTAACAAGATGTACATTTTTCTGCTTCTCCAACGTATTTGTTAACACTATTAAAATTTCCAATCTCTCTGTGTATGTATGTTTGAAGGTATGCCTGTATAAAATGCTTTCCGCTAGCCTTTCCTTTTTCTATGTCGTGATAAATTGTATGCGTTATAATATGTTCGACAGCATATATAAGTATGCATTTCACAGCCAATTACCCTTCACACACTTTAAAATGTTTTCAAACTGTTTTGTATATTATTTAACATGTTGCTTTCCAATAATTTGTGTTGTTTTCAAATAAGTTTTGTATTTTATTTTCTCTATTATAATTTGCAGTTATTTTTGGTTTCTAAATTAAAAAATTATGCCTATACTTTCACGTTATAAGGTTTTTTATTAATCATTTTTTTAAAAAAATTCCGTAATGATCTTTGTTTTACTGATTTTGTCTGAACTTTCTTGTGGACATTTTCCCTACATATGTCTGGCATGCTGAGATGAAATTGTCCTATTGCAGAGCGGTCTGCTGGTTCGATACCTCCAGTACCAACCTTCCTTGGTCACCAACAGTATATTTTATGGTAGAGTTACACAGCTCGGTGAGTTTGTTGAGAACATCAGCAAGGGGTTTTCCACATTCCACTTAGAGACACAAAGAGATGATCAGGAAAAAAGGTATACATGAATCGGGACTACTTATTGCCGTAGTACCATCAGCTTTGACTGTCGGCATAAATTTTACTGTACATCACAGTGCCAATGATGAGGGATATACCAGGGATTGAAGGATGTTAGTTGACAAATAATTAATCATTGTTTGGAAGAAGGTTGTCCAAAGATCGTTTAACGATAACATTCATTCGTGTTATATTTTGCTTACATGTGTATATATGGTTGTTTCGTTCAGTTTTGCTAGATTTTAAGCCGTGAAGATGGATGATCAACAACAGATCACTGTGACAACTCAAAGCTACTCATAAAATAAAAATGGAGTAAGTTTGTACATTATATGGTAGGAGAAGATTGCAGGAATGTAAACGAAGTGATCCCAGTGATGTATAAACAATGTCTGTAGATAGTAGCTAAGTAGAATAATTTGTGTATTACGATTAAGGAGATCGAGTCCTCACTTAACGTATTCCGAACATTTACCGTGTTTATCTTGGATTTAAAATATCAAGCGCTCTTTCCTTCCTACCTGCAAACCAGAATTACCTCATACTATCATGGCAATACTGGCATCATTGTGTTCAATCTCCAAAGACCTTCGTACTGTCATGCTAAAATTGAGCCGCTTTGGTAATACAATTTTCATGGAAACCCTACGTGTCTTCTTAACATTAATAAATACTCGTCAAACCTGATGATGTCTGCCCAACCCCATCCCCCACCGTAATGATAATCATACGGAAGTTTTTCAACATTAAATACTCTAGATGCCATTGTCAAACAATATTAACCCCATGGATATTTTCAACATGAATTTTATTTTGTTTTCATACCAGTTGTAGTTGAAATAATTGACTACTAATATTGTCACTAGTTAACCGCATTGATATGTTTTTCAACATCTTTGATTTGGCAATAGCTTAGCAAATGTTCAAACTGAATGTTTGAAGATTCTATTATTGATTTATATTCTAAATTGCAAAATATAATTCAGCAATTTCATAAAATATATTTAGGCACAATTTGGTAATGTTTTGCTGGATAATTTGGGATTATTAATGAAATTAATGGAAAAGATTCCTTGCCGGTATGAGTTAGAATTGCAACCAAACGACGCAGACTCTCATGCTAATATGCAATAATTTAAAAAATTATTGCTCGAACTTTCTTTAAACATTTTCGAAATCAACCACTTATTAATGACACCTGTAGGATCTCATATATTTGACAAAGGCGAACAAACTTGTTTAATTATAAAGCTTTACACCAAATTCTTTCGCAGATGTATGATGAAACTAGAAGTCATCGAACTGATTTGAAATCATGATTTGGCTATTGAGATAATTTGCTCTTCTGGCCAGTTTCATAAAATGAACAAAAATTTATATATTGAGTCATGATGCAAATTTATTCGCTGAGAACATAAAATTTAATGTGTGAGATTACGCTCGGAAAACAAAAGACCAAAATGAGCCAGATATTTTGATCACTTTATTTCAATACAGTAAAAATCTTTTGTAACATTTCTTATTTCAAGCCATCCAGATTCAGGCATTGAGTGTGACATGAAAAGTACCATACTATAAGAATAGAACTAACAGCTTTATTTTGGTACTATATGACACATGATCAATCCTTTCTTTCTGCCAGAACAGATTTATAATTCCTTTTCTAACATCTGTTTTACTGGTTCCGGCATTTTTTCCATGATAGTTTTCATTTCGCTGATGCTCATACCAGCAGCTGGAAAAGAGTAAACAGAATATCGTCGAATCATGTTCTTAGAAAACTTCATCTAATGATATAATAATTTCAGAACAAAATATGTATTATTAACGACAAGATAACTGGAGGTAGAAATTATGATAGCATCTGAAGGCATTTACAAATCTGTTTCTCTTCATATGTATGTATTTATGAATGCATTCATGCATAAACGCACACAGGTATGTATGTATGTATGTATGTATGTATGTATGTATGTATGTATGTATGTATGTATGTATGTATGTATGTATGTATGTATGTATGTATGTATGTATGTATGTAGGTAGGTAGGTAGGTAGGTAGGTAGGTAGGTAGGTAGGTAGGTAGGTAGGTAGCCAAGACTTTTCTCGATAAAGTGAGACGCCTGATACAGAGAGATTTTTAGTGGCATATAATATGTGATTGCGTTAAACATCCTTTAGTAATCAGGCCCAATCTCTATTTGTTATCGTCGTTGACGTTGCCTATTTTACCCTCTGTTTCCGCAATGAATTCCGATACTTGCGCACTCTACTTTTGAGTGATATGTACGCTGTTTTCAAATATTAATGACATTTTCACGGAATAGATTGAGAAGTAATGAAATGTTCGTTATCCAACAGCTCAATGACTATTCTGTCGCAAGATTCTTTCCACACAACAAATGGTTCCCTGCAACACTTTAGTTTCGTCAAGATGTATGCAAAAGCGGGATATATGAGTAGTAATAGAAAACAAGACTTTTAGCCCAAACCCTGTTTTCCTACTACTACTACTACTACTACTACTACTACTACTACTACTACTACTACTACTACTACAGACAGGTATTTTAAAACCAGACAAAACAACAGGTGTTGGAATGCTATGATTCATCCAAGTAAGCTCTGTCATACAGAGGTGACAAACTTGTTAGAACAGCGCATGCGTGGAATACGATTATTCTAAAGACGGCAAGTGGGTTTTATAATCAGTCTACCACAAGTTGTTTATCAGATAACAGGATGAAAATTAAACTGTGCATTAGAACGTTTCAGTTAACAAGGCGGAAATTAAACTACGCTTTAGAGGAAGGTAAGTGATATTATATCTTAAGTTTAGATAAAATTATACGTTACTCATATTTTTTGATAATTTTTTTATACTTGCTAACCCTCATTGGTAGAATGTCTGTTAACATATTGACAATAATACGAAATTCACGTAATAAATCATCCATATTATATTTGACTCCTCTTAGATAAGACCAGATCTGATCAAGTAGTTTCTTGTAAGTTTTTAAAGATGTTAAGCAGCTATGCTTTTTTATTAAAAGTCTTGGTTCTACTTTTTTACACCCGCTGTAAGTGAAACACCAATACCGGATATGATTAACAAAAAAGGATTTAATGATACCCCACTTGAAATTATACCAGACCTGGTCATTAACAAGGGTAGATATGATATTACTCGAAGGATTTTGTTGTAGTATTTGTATACATTTTTTTACGCACCAGAGTTTTTTTATGATAATATTTGTAGTATTGTAATTGTGCGTCCACATCCTGTACTGGAATATCTTTTGAAATGTGATTGAAATCAACTATATTTCTTTTCATTATAATATTAGTTTACATAGTCCCATGTTGGGTTAATCCATAATAAGAGCTGGTTGTTCAGCTACAAATTCCAAGCACCAACGATAACCGACTTCGACTAGAATTGTATTAACCGGTTCAAGTGTAAATTCTACTTTAAAACCTTTATATATTACTACTGATACAGTAGTAGACGTATCCATACTACGTAATGAAGATGTGGTTGAAATTTTAAAAACACCAGTGCTAATCACTGTGAATCTATACATACCAGTAACTTCTGCAGTGTGTTCGATATAATTATTATTTTGCTTTGTTTATCTACCAGATCCAGAAACAACAGTATACACAATATTTGTAATCTGTTTGTGAGGAATTCTATTAATAATATCATTGAGTTTTGTGTTAATATCATTGAATTTTGTGTTAATACCAGCGAGTGTAATGTTAACAATTGAAGGATCTCCAAAAACTTTATCTTTAAGCGTCTTTATGTTTTTGCGAAAATTTAAAAACGTTTTTATGTGTTCGGTAAATCCATTTTTGACCGTTGTTATTTTATTACTGAATGAAACCTCCTGATCATCGACGTATTTTTTAGTGGCAGCGTCTCCATCTGTAGTTGGGTTTCCAAGATCTGTAATTTTGTTCTGGTTCATAACAATATTCTCACTAAATAAATCACCAGCTTTTTTAACAAAATCATTCACTGACCTACCAGAATCTTGTATTTTACCTCGATTGTTAAAAGTAACGATATTATCAGTAACCGCATCAGTATTTCGTACAAGTACATCTGACAGTTTTGCATTACTCGTATTTAATCGTCCTTCTTTGTCCTGGAAAATGACGACTTCATTTGGTTCTACACTGGTAAGATTTAGTAAATTATTGATTTCATTTTTGAGCTGATGAAGAGTTGCATATTTGGATAAGTCACCTTGATAACCTTCCGTGGATAAATCTCCTGATAGTGTTCCAAATTTTGTATAGTAGCTCATTATTTACTATCCTAGATAAAATTATCAACACTATTTTAATATTATACAGAATGGCAAAATCGTCGATATTAAACTTTGATGCAGAGAGACTGGTGAAGCATAAACATAACAATGAACTTCCTGATTGTCATTATCTTATTGATGGGCGAACTGGATCGGGGAAAACAAATTTGCTTATGAATTTGCTTCTTGGTGATAATTTTAACTATGACAGTTTATATTTACACAATCAATCCACAAAAGGATAAGTATGATTTATTAAGCCAGTATAATGACAAGCTTCGTGATGAACTTAAGGCTGGTGAAGATTTTTTTTATAATTAGGCAGCCAGAATATCTTATTCCAGTTAATCAACTTGATGCAGATGAACATAAGATAGTAGTTTTTGACGATATTCCGCTAAATAACATGGAGATGAACAAAATAAGATCGTATTTTTCACTGTCACATAATAAACAGTGTAATTCTGTTTATCTCGCTGAAGGATATTATAATGTTGACAGATTTATTAGGCGAAATACTGGTTGTTTTATATTATTTCCAGGACTGGATAATGTTGACGTTAGAAATATTGCAAACGAACAATACGGTAACGTGACAAAAGATAAGTTTATTGAACTTTATCGTCATGCTACAAAAGATAAATACAACTTTTTCTTATTTGATAAACTTACAAATGATTCAACTAAAATATTTCGCTGTTGTATTGACTCTTACTTACAGTAAGGGGTTTCAATTTTATAAAATTTATAATAATAATAATAATGGACAAACGAGCAAGATACAGACAACACATAGAAGATCTAAAAACAACTTGCTCAATCTCAGGCATTACTTAAGCAAAAAGTACAACAAGCACGACGTGGGCAAGTAACTGCTACAGAAACAACAGCTACAATTTTCAAGCCAGTTACTGAAGCACTAGTAGGTAAACAACCTGAAACCAAATCACTGTCAGAAGAAGAACTTAAAGAACTGCAGAAAAAAGGTTTGGTTGGAATTGTTAAAGAACAACAGGAAGCAGCTGCTGCAAAACTTGTTACTAGATCTGATGAAGAAAAAGGAAAACAAATTGAGGCACTTACAGCAAATATAGCTGATCTTGTGGCTAGACAAGCTGACAGATCGATTGATAAATAATCTGCTGGAACTTGAGCGAAGATTAGCAGAGTTAACAACACTAGGAATAAAAAATATTATAACAAATTTATCAGGAGAAATAAAAGATATCAAAGAAGAGCAACAAAGAGTTGTTGATCTTACTGTAAATTTTATGGAAGTTGGAGAGCAAAGACTTTATTCCATATGAAGAGCAAATGATGAGATAAAAGGTATTGAATATGATGAGTTTTTAAAGAAAGAAAATATAAAAGATATTGATAATATAAGTAAGTGGATTGATGTAGAATATCAAACATTTTTCGATAGATTAGATGTAATATTTAAGGACGGAGCTGCTGCTAAAGATGAAATAGACACGGCTACAGAGATTGAGAATATGCATCTACTTTATAATAGAATGAACATTGCTTTCACGGTTAAAAAAAACGGCAGAAAATAGTAAAGCAAAACCTTTTGGTAAGGGATGGAGTTTTAGAAGGAAATTTGATACACTCGATAAAACTCGTGTAGAAAAAAGTAGAGAAGTAAGAATATGAACTGGTGTTAAAATATTTACTTCAACTACTGAAATGATAGGTAGATCAATGTTATTAATATCATCAAAGGAAGCTGGGAATGTTAGTGTTGAACTTGATAATGAAATCATTGACATACTTGATCATCTAAGATTGAGTGAATTACTAACATCTGACGAATATGAAACTTTACACCGCGACTTAATCGCGGCGACTTAATTTTGTAAAATGATATAATATAAAGGAATGCAAACAAAATTATTACTAAACTCTAGTGAGTCTGCGATAGATAGCGCAAATTTTTTAGTAAATTATATTCCAACTATCCAACTAGATCCTGCAAAACAGTATGAGATTGGACTAATTTCTTGTACTTGCTGGAATACTATGCCTAACGTGAAAACTGATGTTAAGGTTAAAATGCAGTTTACTATGATTACAACATCTCCAATATCTACAACAAAAAAAAAATAAAAATTCCACAAGGAGCTTATAATATTACTGATCTAAACAGGACAATCAAAGAGCTCATCACAAAAGCTGGCGGTGTGGCTGATGATTTTGAATTGGAAGCAAATTATAACACATTGCGAGCTATGATAACTTTAAAAAATATGTTAATCGATCTTGAACCAAGAGAAAGAAGTATTGCACAACTGTTAGGATTTACTGAAAAAACTTACACTGCACTTGATCAAGCTCTTAAGTATGACAGTGAACTGCCAGTAAATATAACAGAAGTAAATACGATATTAGTAAATTGCTCTATTGCTTCTGGCTCTTATACATCAAAAGGCAGCAACGGTCAAACGATTTCCAGTTTTTCACCAGAAGTTCCGCCAGGTTCTCTCATGCAAATAACTCCACGACATATTATTTATTATCCTCTAAACGTTGAAGATCAAATATCAAGTATAATAATGCAGTTGACAGATCAATCAGGAAAATAGTTGCATGTTAATAATGAAGTTGTAACTTATTATTTACATCTACGCGAGCAAATGTAAAAATTATGCAACATCAAATATAATGAAACAAAGAAAAAAGATTTATAAAAGAAAAATAATAGGAGGATTTTTGGGAAATATTTTTACTAAAGTTATTGAAAATATTCCGGCTGTAGCGCGTAAAGTTGCACCAATTGCTATTGACGCGGATAAAGCTTTTTCGCAACTGGAGCTTCATCTGCCGCTGGAACTGCGGTTGGACAAAAAATAGCTAATAAAATAAAAGGTGATCCACCGACTGCATCTAAAATAAAACAAGCTATCTCAGAAATCGCTCCAAGAAAAGAAACTCAGCGAGCTATGATAACAACAACAAAAAAATTATTATCACCAAAGGGCGAGCAGATCATACAAAAATTGATATCTAAAGTAACAGTGCCGCAATAAAATTTTATATAATTTAAGAAAATAAAATGTCTGTTAAAAATTATCTCGAGTTAATAGAAACTTATGATATCGACAACGATGTGACAGAATTCGAGTATGTTGAGTATCTTGATGAGTATTCTAACGAACCAAATAAAGCTGGTATTAGAACCTTTAACACCAGAGACGAAGATGTATTTCTACTGCCACATAAGGGTATGTTAGAAGTTCGTGGTCAGATTATGACAGTACCCAATCCACCTGCTGTAATTACAGTTGGAGCAGAAATAGCTCTTATAAATAACGGCTGAAGTTTATTCAAAAGTGCTAGATATCAACTGGCCAATCAAACTATAGAAGATATTTCAAGTCATCTACAAGTTGCAAGTACATTTTTAAATATTATTTCGTTTTTCGACGATTACTCGAGATCAACTGCAACCAACATGATGTGGTTTAAAGATACTGGACGGGGTATAGCTGAATCAACTGAATTTTTTAAAGAGAGGCGCTATAGTACATGGAGCTAATGCAGATGAAAATGCTGTAATTGTGAGAAATGTTCTCATTGCAAATGCTGCTGCTCTAGATATTGTCGCACCTGCTGAAGATGCTAATGCAAACGCCACAAGAGTTTCTCTTATAGCAGCTTTTAATAATCTAAACATAACACCACCAGCTGCAGATGCAAACGGTACTTCAATGTTAAATTTACTTCTTAACACACTTGATGTGAGAAATCCACGTTATAACGAAGGCTTTGCTAGGCGAAGAAAACTTTCAGCAGGATCACGTCAAATTACAATGATGCTTCCGCTAAGTATGATCTTCGACTTTTGTCGCGATTATGATAAAGTATTCCGTGGAGTAAAACATAGGCTTATTTTAGATCGAGCAGAACAAAACGACTGCTTGTTTAGATCTGGAGGGGTTGATGTACAGTTTATCATAAACAAACTTGCTTTGTGGATGCCATGTATAACACCATCAATTACTAAAATGTCAGAACTAAATAGTACGCTTGATTAGCATGCAAACATAATTTACTTTAAGCAGCATAAGATATATCAGACAGCGGTTCCAAATACTACTGACTACACGTGGAGGGTTACAACAACATCAAGCGAACAACTGCCGAGACATATATTTGTCGTATTTCAACAGCACGCTAACGAGGAAACCAACAACAAAATAATGCAATATTTGACCACGCCGATGTCAGACGAATATACGCTAGATTAAATTCAAAGCAATATCCAGATCGAGCTATAGAGTGTAATTTTGCTGATGACGTTAATAAAAATATTTCTCGACCGTACATGTACCTGCTTGACGCAATGCAAAAATATCAAGATGTTGAAGATGGAACTCAGATATTAGCAGAGGAATTTCGTACGCTATATCCTATATTTTATTTTGATGTTAGTAAACATAACGAGCGAATTGTAGACAGCACAGCTGATATTGAAATTACCTGGACACTTGGAGCGGTTCCAATAGCGCCGTTGTACGTATACGCATTAGTGATTAGTGATAGATTTATCACGGTAGATTCTATTGGAGGTAAAATGACAGTTCAAGTTTAATCTATAGTTGTTATATAAAATGGCAAAATATATTAAAAAGGAAGTATATTTGACTGATGGTCAAGTTTAAAAATTAGTAGCTGCTATTGCAAAGCGAGAACAGGTATCATTAAAAATCAATCCTAATATTTCTGATGGTGTTTTAACAAAATTAATGTTGACAAAAATCAAGGAAAGAAGTATGATCGTAAAAAAAACTTTTGTTTTAAATTTGAGTGCTGCACAAATGACAGCGATGGGAAACGATATTGTTGTCAAAGGTGGTTTTCTTGGTCCAGCATTATCAGTATTAGCTAGTACAATAATACCTAAAGTTTTCCCGGTGTTGGGAACACTAGGACTAGCAGCAATGTCAGGAGCAGTCTCTGACGCAGTGAAGAAAGCTGTTGAGGGTAATCGTAACATTCATGGAAGTGGAATAAAAACAATGTAAATTTTATGTAAATGATATATTATAATGCCACAACGGAAAAAAAATCACCAACAACAAAATCGCCAGAAAAAAAGAAAACAAAGAAAAAGAAAACAACACCAAAACGCAAACAAGCAAAACAAGGAGAAATTATTCCGTTCGCTCTACTTTTGGCGGGACTAGCGGGAAGTCTGCTGCCAAATCTTTTAGGAATCGGACGTGGTCTAACATTACCAGGAACTCGTCGACCCCGTTGAGTAATTTTGATATCATTGATAAGTTAAAAGCAGTTCCTGGATTTCACGGAGTTTATTCTAAAGATGAACTCGCAGCAATAAAATCACCGTCAGCTGTAAGTTCGTGTGTTATTAATATACAAGATTTTAATGACGGATCCGGTACGCATTGGGTAGCAGTTTATAATAATAATTATTTCGACTCATTTGGACTTCCTCCAAGCGATGTGATAAAAAATTATATGAACAAAAAATATAAAAAGATATGTTATTCGTCAAATCAACTCCAACCTGTTGGAACGTCTGCTTGCGGATATTATTGTATAATGTTTATCCGACAGATGAGCAGAAATTTTATTTTTTTAAAATTAATTTTACAGTTTGACAAGCAACCTTCTCACGCTAATGATGAGATTGCAATTAATTTTATCTAAACTTAAAAATATAATAATGTCAACATACTGTCTCAAGTGTAGAACTAAAACAGAAAATATTAATGAAACAACAGAAAAACAAAAAACAACAGGATAATATTAGAAGTATTTGTGCAATCTGCGGGAAAAAAATATGTTTTTAAAGAAAACATTCCCAGCGACAGTATCCTCAGAGATGTCGCTAGGATCTTGTTATCCTGATATTATTTTAGTAGACGACTAAAAATATAGAATGATATGCAACTGTGATTCTGACAGAGATTAGTGTCTTGAGCAAAATAAAATTGTCGCATACTGTCAATGTTGTAACAACAGAGAAATAATAGGGTCAGGTATGGATATACATAAAATTATTGGAAAATTGCCAAAACCAAAAGGCGGTTGGACTTTGCCAGGTCATCGGTATACAGGACCTTACAATCCGCTAGATCAACAACTAGTTGAAAACGACAATCCATTGCCAGGACAAGAGCCTTACAATCAAGTGGATGCAATAGCGATGCGTCATGATATCTGTTATCGTGATAATGAAAACTCGAAAGCAGATTGTGATAAAGTGATGTTAAACGAATTACGTGATATGGAGCCAACAAATCTACGAGAACGTTTTGATAGAAGATTTGTTCAGGGAATAATTGGAGCCAAATATAAACTTGGACTCGGAAAGTTTCGACTTGGAAAAAAGTATACGATGATCTTGCAGTCAAACTACACAGACCTAAAAAAAGTTCCCACGACGTAAAGTTGTCGCTAATGGTGTAGATGATATCTGGGCAATAGATTTGGTGGATGTATCCAATCTAGCTCAGTTTAACATTGGCGCTGATGGCGCTCCAAAAGGATATTTGTTTAATGTTATAGACGTTTTTAGTAAATACGCCTTCAGTGTACCTGTTTCGGATAAGAGAGGGACTTCAATGACTAATGCGCTAAAACAAATAATAACGAGTACAGAAAGAAAACCAAATAAAATCTGGACTGATCATGGATCTGAGTTGTTTAACAAAAAGTTTGAACAGTTTCTAGAACAAAATAATATAAAAATATGTTACAGGTAACGAGGGTCAAGCGTTGTTGTCGAGAGATTTATTCGCACGCTAAATGAGAAAATACACAAACATATGACAGCTAAAAACACCAACAGGTACATCGATGACCTTTCTCAAATCGTAGGTGAATATAATAACACAAGACATCGAACCATCAAAATGTCACCTAATAATGCTATTAAAAATACGATATTAGCAAATGAAAACATGTACCGCAGACATAAATATAAAGTTGGTGATAAAGTTAGAATTTCTTTGATAAAAAATGTATTTGCAAAAGGATTTACTCCAAACTGGAGCGAAGAAGTATTTGTAGTTGATAAGGTACTTTTCACAATACCTGTAACGTACGCTTTAAAAGATCTGGCAGGGGAACCTATCTTAGGTAGTTTTTACGAACAAGAACTACAGAAAACTGAACAAGATGTTTTCATTATCGAAAAAGTGATTAGAAAGAAAGAAGATAAAAGTTTAGTCAAATGGCGTGGGTATAGCTATAAATTTAACAGTTGGATTCCAACCAAGCAGATTATGATATAATGTTATTATAAATTTCCTCATACTTTTGTTTGACAGATATACCTTTACTGGTTTACTTAACGATATTAGATATTGTCTGCGGTCGTCAGAGATCGTCATTAGATTAAAAATCTTGACAAATATGAAATCGAATTTGATACTTTTCTGTCGGCCTGGAATGTTATTGTTTAAGAAAGGTTTGATCAGCTGCCAAAACAGTTGTTGCTAGGCAACGGTAAAATTAAATTTCATTATTTTTTTTAGCAATGTGATACTTGACATTATATCGTTCACTTGTTGGTCTGCTGTAATTAGATCTGTCAGCAACAGTGACTATTTCACCATCATCATCAGATTTGTTGTTATACAAAATATCATCTTCACTATCACCAACAGATTTGTCTATGAAATCTTTGGAAAATGTAATACTATGCATGACCTCATCGCTGGCGACTTTGTCGCTAGTATCTTCTTCATATAATTCAGCGAGTAGTTTCATTAAGTCCATTGTTAGGATATATTTTTATCTAACTTATTATTATAAGATGACTGATGAGATAAAATATCACCAAAAGGTTAATATAGTAAATTACTTCGAACTACCTGAAGCGGTAAGAAAATGTTTGTTGGGTTATAGTGTATATTCTGTTGACGTTATTGTAATGCAATGTGATTTTCATAAAATATTGCTAACAGAAGCAGAAAAAAATAAAATTAATGAAAGTGCAGTAACAACGTTAAAATTTGATCATGATGATATTATAGCATTTGCTCATCATTGTTTGACTAAAACTGAATTACAAAATATTATTGATCATCATATCTAAAATCAATCCTAGCATCGTATTCGCTTAAAAAAGCTGATTTTGTTAATCCATCAGCTACAAATTTTAAGACTGAGGGATTTACACTATAATATTTCGCCACAGCTGAAATCGATTTAAATTCAATCTCATTCGTTTCGAGGTTTTTTGAAATAACAGGTTTTGCTGGATATCTAAAATTACTACCGTTACCACCCCGTCCTTTTCTCAAATTTTCCTGTTGCGTCACTAGCTCCAGATTTTCCAATCGATTGTCTGTTTTTACGTTACTAATATGATTAATAACCATACCACCAGGTATGGGTTTTTTGAAGACCTCGTAAACAAACCTATGACCAAGATAATGAACAAAAATTGTCGATCTTCCTCTAACATTTACACTGATATATCCCATATTACTCATAGTACTAAGAACTTTTTGAGTTTTTTTGCTTCTAATAATACCACGATCGTTAGCCTCATATAAATCAAAGACTGGATGCGGCTGAAACTCATCTTCTAAGGATACGTTTTCAACGTTATCATCAGTGACTTTACCGTTCACGTGATATACACGCTATCCCTTTGGAATGCTGTCATCGCAGAACAAAGTATACATAAAATCTTTTGTAATCCTCTCAGTATTATCTCCTTTTACACTAAACTGATAACCCGCTGACGTTAATTCGCCAACAGGTATTACAGTTTTAATGTTAATTACCAAACCTATTGCATTTCCAGCGTATAAGTTATATTTTGGGTGAACATGATATGCTTCTTGCTCACGTGCGCTTGTCAGATTTGCTGTCATTATATTATAGGTGATATTTTTTTTTATCTCTAATTGATTTTTAGCGCATGGGCAGTGTTAAGTAAATTTTCAATTAGATATTATATTATAGTATAGCAATGTTAAAATTGCGTGATATAGCCAATAAGAGTTTTATAGGAGAACCTGATAAAATAGCGACTGCTTTTGCAGGTTTTGACAATAGTTATCGGTTTGATAATCAAAATGTTTTAGTAAATTTTACTGCAACAAATCTTTACCACCTACTACAGACAACTGTAAAATGTGAGCTCGAAAAACACAAAAGTATCAGATTATTAGTGCAATATCATGTTATATTTTCAAAGTTAGTTATAACTGAAGAATCAACTAACAAGAAAATTGTAGATCCTTATATGAACGCAAAATCAAGACGTGTTTTGCTTGGGACTGATCTGTTATCATTATTTAATGAAATACACCAAGAAATCTGGAAAACAAATAGAGGAATTCACTGAATTAGGTTTGGGTTGGAAGTTTGAAATGATTAAAGAAATATTGTTTCACACAATGAAATATGACGCATTACGAGGTAGTTCATACATTGACTTGCCACCAAAAATAAAAAGTAAAAGGTGTTGTATAAACATCAAAAACGTAGATAATAAATGTTTCCAATGGGCTGTTCTTTCCGCGCTATTTCCAGCAGAAAAACACGCTGATCGTGTTAAGAAGTATATCAGTCACATGTCTAGATTAAATTTTAAAGATATTAACTTTCCAGTGGCAGAATATTAAATACCAAAATTTGAAAAGCAAAATAATGTTTCAATTAACGTTTTCGGACTAGATGAAAAAGAGGATGTATATCCGAGATATATTTCAGAAAAAGCCTCACAATCTACTATAAATTTACTGTTTTATAAAAATCATTACGTTTGGATTAAAAACTTTAACGGACTAGTTGGTAAACAGTAAAATAAGAATAAGAACAAAAAGTTCTTTTGCTACCGCTGCTTGCATGGCTGTACAAACAATGAAACATTACAAAAGCATTTACAGTACTGTAGTGATGTACAGAGAATAACAATGCCATCTAAAAAAGATAGTGTGTTACAGTTTGTCCATAATAATCACAAACTAAAAATTCCCTTCGTCATATACGCTGATTTTGAGTGTTTACTTCAACCTGTACTTGGCGTAGAAAATATTCCTAATCAATCGAGTACAAGAAAAGTTCAAAATCATGTTCCGTGTGGAGTAGCGTACAAGGTAGTTTGTTGTACTGATTCTAGATTATCTAAACCAATCCAATACTATCGTGGTACAAATCCAACTGTCTGGCTTCTCAAGCAGTTGATTAATGAAGTTGATAATATTACTTATCGTTTGAAAAGAGTAACGCCAATGTTAAAATTAACACCTCAACAAGAATCTGATCACGAGCAAGCGGAAAGTTGTTATATTTGTGAAAAAGCTTTTGACCCTGACAATGTCAGGACTGACAAAACAGTACATGACCATTGCCATTTAGCCGGACAGTACCGTGGAGCGGCTTATAATCAGTGTAATTTAAAATTTCATGCTCCAGATTTTATTCCGATTATTCTTCACAATTTTCGAGGATATGATAGTCACATTATAGTAGAAGCTTTTGGTTATCCTGAGATAAAATCTCGTCTAAAACTTGATAATATCATCAAATGCATTCCAAATAATTTTGAAAAGTATATGTCAGTTACGCTAGGTAAATTGCGTTTTATTGACAACTTGCAGTTTATGGCAGCATCGTTAGGTGAGCTAATAAAATGTTGTAGTAATTTTGATAACCTAAGAGACTGTTTTGGAGATAAATTTAATCTACTAGCTAAAAAAAAGTTTTTCCATACGAATACCTCGACGACTGGAGTAAATTTGATGAAACTTCTTTACCTGGCAAAGATAAATTTTACTCGCAACTTAAAAATGAAAATATAACCGATGACGAGTACATGTATGCACAAAATATCTGTAAAGAGTTTGATTGTGAGACTTTTGGTGATTATCATGATTTGTATTTGAAAACTGACGTGTTATTATTAGCAGATGTTTTTGAAAGTTTTCGAGAAGTAAGTTATAATAATTACGGACTAGATCCTTGTTGGTATTATTCTGCCCCTGGGCTGTCATGGGATGCTCTGCTAAAGTTTAGTAAGGTAAGGTTAGAATTACTGACTGACGTTGATATGTTCAATTTTATCGAAAAAGGTATCAGAGGCGGTATTAGCGTGATAACAAAATAATATGCTGAAGCAAACAACAAATATTTGAAACAGTATAATCCTGAGCTTCCTTCGAAGTATATAGTTTATCTATATTGTAATAACTTGTACGGGTATTCGATGGCAGAACCAATACCTCTTGGTGGATTTCACTGGATCACGGCTGATCGATTTCTATCGGAGACAGAAAAAAAGATACATGACGATGTTTCATATTTCGTTGAAGTTGATATCGATTATCCAACTTGGCTACACAAATTGCATAACGATTACCCTTTTTGTGCTGAATCAATGGTCATAGATTATAGTTTGTTATCAAAAGAACATTAAGTTTTAGCATCACAAAGACAACATTCCATGGTCAAAAAACAAGTACCAAATTTGCTTAATAAACGTCATTATGTTTTGCATTACAAAGTTTTAAAACAAGCAGTCGATGCTGGTCTTGTGTTGAGAAAAGTTCATCGTGTACTAAAATTTAATCAGTAGCCGTGGATGAGAGGTTACATTAACTCGAACGCTTCAAGAAGAGCTGTAGCAAAATCTGATTTTGAGAAAAACTTGTTTAAACTGATGAACAATTCCGTTTTTGGTACGACGATGGAGAGTATTAGGAAACGCGTAAATATCGAACTAGTTAATGATATCAGTCGTAGAAACAAACTTGTGTCAGACGACGATTTTGTGAGCATGAAAATTTTTAATGAGAATCTTGTTGCGATACAAAGAAGAAAAACAAATCTAAAACTAAACAAGCCGATCTACGTTGGAGCTGCAGTGTTGGATTTATCAAAGTGGCTGATGTACGATTTTCATTATAATTTTGTTAAAAATCAACGGCCGGCCAGTAGATTATTGTTTACTGATACTGATTCACTCGTGTATGAAATCGAATGCGAAGACATCTATCAGGATATGTTTGATAATAGATATTTGTTGTTTGATCTTTCTGATTACCCACGTGTCAGTAAATTTCATGACGACACAAATAAAAAGGTTATTGATAAGTTCAAAGATGAAATGAACTCGAGCGCTATCAAATACTTTATCGGATTACGCAGCAAAATGTATGCCGCATTGTTAGATAATAATAAAACAACGAAAAACGCAAAAGGTCTGCCTCGTAATTTTGTTAAAAAGTGTATGCAATTTGATGACTACAAGTACGCGCTTGATGGCGGTGTTAGTTTTATGAGAGCTATGACAATTCGAGCGAAACATCATAAGCTTGAAACAGATGTCATTTTCAAACGTGGATTGTGTAATTTTGATGATAAACGTTATTGCCAAAATGGGATAGATACATTTGCCCTTGGGTATTGTCATTGTGACTAAAATTTTTTCTAAACTTATAAAATAATGTTTGAAAATTTGACAATAACAAATAGCTACAATAGTAACATCAAATATCTAATGATGGACGGTAAACAATTGACAGTTGAATTTAATAATGAAACATCAGGTATATGTTTTAATGGAACACGTGACAAGCTGAAACTTTCGCTCATCAAATCTGATAATAGCGTGTATTTTAATTATATTGAACAATTGTATCAAATGTTGCTAGTGGAATTTAAAACTTTCACAGCCCCATTAGCCAACAAAAATATACCAAACTCACAATTGATCTCGATCGGTCAAAGGTGTATTTTTATCGATAAAAAATATCCTTTGAACAAACCAGAAATAAAAGATTTGTTTGAGTCCCATCGCTGTGTGAGCGGTAAAGTAAAATTTAATATCTGTAATCGTGATAATGAAATATTTTTAATATCAACAGTTAAAACATTAGTCATTAGTCACGAGGTATAAAATAATATCATTTTCATTCTAATGCTAGTTTAATTTCCGCCTTGTTAACTGAAACGTTCTAATGCACAGTTTAATTTTCGTCCTGTTATCTGATAAAAAACTTGTGGTAGACTGATTATAAAACCCATTTGCCGCCTTTAGAATAATCGTATTCCACGCATGCGCTGTTCTAACAAGTTTTTCACCTCTGTATGACAGAGCTTATTTGGATGAAGCATAGCATTCCAACACCTGTTGTTTTGTCTGGTTATAAAATACCTGTCTGTAGTAGTAGTAGGAAAAAGGGTTTGGGTTAAAATCCTTGTTTTCTATTACTACTATATGCCATCGCCGAGAACATACATATTTTGAAAATATATTGATCGCTGTCAATATCTTTTTTTGTCCATCATTTCGTTTGATAAGAATGCTTTTGTCGCGTGTATATAGATTCAATTTTAATAGGGCTAAACATGTTCTCCAAACATAACTGATTCTGGTATTTTAATTTCGGGACCAAATTGAGGTTTCTAAAACAAACTGCTCTTTAGCGTGTTATGTAAATACACCAATCATCTCGTCTTTGATATTCGGCATTTACAGAAAAGTATGACGTAAATAAAAAAGGAAGGTACGTTACATTTGACAAACGGTCTTTTGGCGTGATTAACAAATCAGCAGAATATATATCAACAAACATTCTCAGTTTAAGTCTCATCAATTCGCAGAAATTATCAATCTTATATCATATGCATGATTTCAAGTTTGTTTTTGCATCCTTGAGTTTCCAGGAAATATAGCATATTATTATTGCCTAGACAAACCTAAGTTAGATTTCTCACACACAGTTATTTTTTTTCAGCTGTGTCTCCACTGCGAGAGAGCATGGGTAAAAATATACAGTTTTGGTGAGTAAAACGTTCTAGTGAGCAATAGTGATTCCTAGAATCCAACATCAGTACTAGCTATTTCTAAACGTCTGATAAATTCTTTTTAAGTGTACCATCATGCTTACTATCACAGATCTACACTGAGGTGCTGGAGCCTTGGAGTAAAATAATTTTGGTTTCTACACTTGTCCAGTAGTTCATAAATTTTCCTTTTTACCCACATATTTTTGTGACCATTAGCTACCACTTTGAATGAAAACCTATTCATTAAACAGTGACCAATGGCTGCTGGCAAAAAAACTAGCTGTTCCACGCAGTATGCTTAAACTTTGTTTTCCACAATTTATATGTGTTTTTATGAATCATTGTGGATTAACCTGGAACATTTTATGAGATTATAGAATTGTGCCTTAAAATTAGCGGAATACATATTAGGGTACTTATTCACATCAAATGCCTAACTCAATTCATATTTACACTGCATTAGATCATCCTGCAATCTGCCTTGATGCTTGCGTGTCTCAAAATGCTCATCTGTGACTATCATCCATAAATCAGTGTCTTTGGTCAAACATTGCAGAACAGCCTTTATAGATATTTGAAATACGCAAATACAAATTATGTAATCTTGAATGTGATTATGAATCACAACACACTTTGAAAACAATGCAATCCCATTTGGAGATTCGTGCAGTAAAAGGATCTATCAATATCATTTAGTGTTTGTTTATGTACTACGGAGATTTGTCCATCAGTGTGCCAATGCATTGTGCAAGACTACGAAAACATGTAAAGCATTGAATGAGAAATACGTTATAGGGCTGGCAGTTGAAATATTTGGTCAAAAGTACTTGTTTCAGTTGTCCTGTGTCCATAAATTCAACAACTTGTTACACTTACCATTAATTCTCATCCTGTCATATATAATTATCTCCATTGGATGGATATTTAACCACTGTTGAACAGGAATGCTGTTAACCACTAAGACATTAGTTCATAATACAAATCGCCTTTCCAATGAACAAACAGGATATACACGCTACTGAATGGCTTTAAATTTTTTTATAGGTTACGAGTTTTACAGCTTTTGCCAATCCAATGTTACGTAAACGACTTACTGATAAAAGAGGATCGATTGAAAATTGAAAGAGAATTGATTAAATATATACGCTAATGTAGACAAGATAAATACGTCGTATCTGGAACAGATTGAAAGAACCCCAAACTTTATTAACAATATTTAAAACTCTACATTTATATTGCAGTTAAGTATACCGTGCAGATATATATTGAACACAAAGTGAGACCCTAAGTACCCTAGAGAAGTTTCCACGTGCTATTATTCTGGGAGTTAAAGATTGTTTAATAATCTATAATTCCAATTGTTATGAATGTCGCAAATTTTCTGCAATATGATTGGATGTAAACGGTCAGGTGTGACTCTTCAGGAATTGCTTACACATCAATACATTCTGGGACTACTTTTGGTTTACAATAAACATTGCAGACACATCATTGCGAAACGATTGTTTCATCTTTTAAATTTGTTATTCAGCAAATAAATATCAATAATACCCTTTTTATACTTTTTCCAATATTCTTTGATTG
Organism: Potamilus streckersoni; assembly: GCA_016746295.1. Taxonomy (NCBI): domain Eukaryota; kingdom Metazoa; phylum Mollusca; class Bivalvia; order Unionida; family Unionidae; genus Potamilus; species Potamilus streckersoni. Next base: position 112,873 of record JAEAOA010000546.1, read on the forward strand.
AAATGCATAGTTTACTATACAATTTAGGGTTGGTCTGTTTCATAATCGAGCAAAATGGCCGATTACGGTGATTTTGGTTTTTCACTGCAATTTTCTGCAGATTTTGTTGAACAATTAGATCAAATGGAGTTAAAAGAAATAATAGCAGCGACTGAAGCAGATGGACATGGATTTGATGATTTTGCGATGGATGTTAAAAGCGCTGAAAATGAAACAAAACAACAGATTGACAATTTCCCTCAATGCGCACCCCATACCCTAGCCATACACAACAAGAACGTAATATATTAGCTGTAAGATAATTATATTTTGAACACTGATATTAACGTATCTATAGGACTGAAATTAATAAAACATGCTCGTTTTTGCATAGTATAATTATAGAAATATTTCACTTTCTAATCCGAATAAATTTTATAATTTTATCTTACGCCCAAATTTCTGTTTAATTTCTTCTGTTGGATTGTCCAAGGCCTATTCCACTTCGGACATATTGATGCCTAATGCTGAAGAAAAAAGAAAACAAATGACCAAAATCCTCGCGTCATATTCATAGGTAACATTTTCTAAAAATACATACAAATACTGAGATATCAAAAAGTGAAAGATATTTCATTATAGGAAGGCATCCGCAGCTCGGGTTTTCATGGCCGGGATGTATGTATGCAGAGATTTTTAATGTAGTTATATGCATAATCAGTTATGATCGAATGGTTTATGTTAAGTTTATCAATTGGCAGGTAGTGATAAGATCAGGGAAAGAAACGGTAGGCAATTGGACGAATGAAGAGAAAGGCGACACAAATGAGATCGAGATTAAAGTACAGAGAATGCTTGATTATATCTTTGTTTTCTGACGTAATCATTACTCATAGTATGCGTTATAGTTCACAAAATAATATCAACAACAAACTTATTTTCAATAATGTATCTTGTTAAAGGATTGCTACCGTCTACGTGGTAAAGCATTTTATATTTAATTTTATTGTAATTTTATCTATTCCGTTCTCGTTCTGAATGAAAAGAATTTTAAACTCTAACATTATTCCTGGCTGTATACAAAGGAATGGACAATAGTCTTTGTTACAATTTGTTTGATATTACTGAATCTTACTTAAATGGAGAAAACAAACTTCGTCAGTGGACGGTTTTGAGTTTTTTTGGACAGCGTTTGACGTCTTACTATAAATTAGAGTATGAAGAACACAGACGTAGGAAATATAGGATAATCTGCATTTAGAGAACACTGCGATAAGACATTCCGTATACATAGGTTCACCTATGTATTATTACAATATGAAGAAGATACATATAGGAAAGATGATACAAGTTCACTGAATATTATAAAGAATAGAAACATAGAGGTGAGACACATCCTATGATACATGTGCATTTATTATTTTTCATAGCAGGACGACAACTGAGGTTTGCCATGTATTATGATATACGTTCTCTTAAGTATGATAAGAGTATGAGTAACATTGATCTAAGATGGATTTTGATATACGTACATTTGGTATTATTAAGAATACGAGTAACATGGAAGTAAGTCGTGCATTACGACACAAGTACATTTAGGTATAATCAGAGGATGAAGATCATGTAGGTAAAAGATCTTAGCTTTAATATTAATTCATGCATGAGCAACGTAAATGTATTTCATGTCTTATGACTAAGTACACTAAAAGAATAAGGATAATCTAAGAAAGATAGAGATAAGACATGCCTTATTATATATGTATACTAAGATTTGATAATATTAATCCGTGCATGAGCAAAGTAAAAGTACTATTATGACTAAGTACACTTAAGTATAAGGATGATCTGAGACAGATAGATATAAGACATGACTTATTATATATGTATACTAAGATTTGATCTGAGTATGAGGAAAGCAGGCAGCACGTGCCGTATGACATACTTACACGTAATATTAACAGAGGTAAGACATGCCTTATTTTATACGTACGCTTAATGTATGACTCCAGTTGCTGTTTTATTTCGGGTGCGATGACCTTTAAGGTGTATCTGATATCATCAAGTGTCACTCTTCCTACAAATGACGTATCAGTAGAGATTAATTATTAGTCTCGTACAAGAAACTGTCAACCAGGCTGAGAACACAAGAAATAAGGATTGAAACAGTAAGTTATATTAAATGTTGTTGATTCATCTGTAAATTTAATTACAATTTCATTCAATTATTTTTTCATTTATTTATGCAACTACTTAAGTAGAAACAAAATGTACTTAAGTTGGACTCAATATTGTCCCCAAATTACCATCGTTTACTGAGCGGAACCATGCAAGTTACTCTGCATCATTATAATGTCACGCTTGCTAAGTCCTGTTTTTTAGTTATATTTTGTCAAAAGTATTGAAGATCAGGTATTTAATGATCCTTTAATGGAATGGCAGTAGGTGAAAATACCACTCAAATATTGGCCCTTTTTCACCAACTTTACATGTAACCTAGTTGTGCTCATGGTCATCATATTTCGTCGATTTAGCCCTCATCGTTTGGAAATATCTACTATTTAGCAAGAACTGTTATTACATATTAATATAGATACTACTAATACAGTTACTGATAGTAATCTGTAACTTACGATCCGTTTCTAGCATAGAAACATCGCCATTTTCATCTGGAAAATCTGTAATGAAAATTAACATAGCCTTTAACATTGATGGAACAAAAAGAAAACGAGATTATGGTATAAGTTAGTCAGATGACTGAACCCGTGTTCCAGCTTGAGAAAATGTTATTACCCATAAGATTACCACATCTCTCCAGCATTTGTTTTTCAATCTCTATCCTCTCGAATATTGGATCTGCTTAGCCCTCATCATGAGATCACATAAACTCTCATCAATACTTTTTCATTTTCAACCAGGGTCCATTTATTATTTCAACTAAGGTGTCAACGGGACAAGTTCTAATTAGTTTTCAAAGAAATGATAATATACGGTGATCAGTGTCCCTTGAGAATACAATTATCCGTAGAAAAAAAAACTTTATGCACGGTTGGGAGGTTTTCATCATCCAGCACAATACAAATACACATTACAAGTTGATGATTTCGTACGCAAATATATGCAAATAAAAAGTTTGTCTTTATAAAATGAGAAGAGGAAAGGCTATATTATCAGAAAACTATTCAGATGTTTACCCATTATAAAGTGCATACAATCTCTAGTTTTTACCGATGTCTGACTAATATATCGCTAGCCTACTTCGCCTAAGGATTAGGCATAGTCAAGAGCGAGGAATGGTTACTAAATCTCGTAAAGAAAAGACCATTTAAGCCTGTTACCATGTAATACTGATGCCTTTAGGAATTTCATCACTGTCCTCTTGACCAATAACCGTCATATTACGCAAGTAAATAAAGAACAAATCTCAGATACTGACATCGCTGAGATATCTGATGGGATACACCTTGTAACAACTAGAGTTTAAGTACGCTTGGCAAACCTAATATTTAATTGTTGTTATTATAGGGTTTAACGCCATTTTCCAGCACATGATAGGTTATACCTGGTGGCCAGTATACATGGTGGAGGAAGAACCCGGAAAAAACCCAGACCAAGCCTGAGACTCGAATCAACGCAGACAGAGGTGAGATGGAAGTGATCCGTAAAGTTGAGAGCTTTAGATCATTCTTCTCTTCGGGGCCCCCAATCTGATAATACATCCCTCGCTGAATTTGATATTGTGTGATTTTGTTTTTAATGAGAGAAAGGAAAAGCACAGATTATTTTTGTATATATCATTCGATACTGATATGAACAGTAAATTCACGTTAGTTACTCTTACTAACAAGTACGATTTTACGTTAAATATTGTTTTGCATCGACAAATAAATATTCCAAACAGCCTTTCATATAAGGCAATGCAAATGTACTTCCATACAACTTTTAATTAGGAAAAGACATGACCAGGTTAATAAGAAGATCTTAAGTGCGTAAATAACCGCTTCTATGTTTTCTATCAAATTTCCCTTTTTTAAATATACATTTTTAACTGTCACCATATGGGAGTTGATTCCTTATTGGAAAATTTTAAGCACGCAAACAAACATACACACACGCGTGTCAAAACTGAGTTAAAAACAAAGTATTTACTCAAATGTGTTATATATCTTACTGGATCAAAAGAAGAGTTTGCTAATGACCACGCTTAACAATATACATGCGATGGTAGCACAATAAAACACCAAACTGAGAAATCGCATTGAATATTTTTCAGAAATTGGAATTAACGTTTTACATCTTGAAATCTCCAATTGATTTATATATGTGTTTGACGTCTGTACCTATATGAACTCAATTTCAGAAGATAATAATAATAATAATAATAATAATAATAATAATAATAATAATAATAATAATAATAATAATAATAATAAAAATAATAATAATAATAATAATGATGATGATAATAATAATAATAAGAAGAAGAAGAAGAAGAAGAAGAAGAAGAAGAAGAAGAAGAAGAAGAAGAAGAAGAAGAAGAAGACGAAGAAGAAGAAGAAGAAGAAGAAGAAGAAGAAGAAGAAGAAGAAGAAGAAGAAGAAGACGAAGAAGAAGAAGAATAGAAGAGACACCTACCTTGAGCATAGGCCACACCGGCTAATAGCAATATTGCAATTAGGAATTTCATTCTGAAATAAAATGAAATGGATATAAAATGAACGATGCATCACCTTAAAATTCATACTTCAATTTGCATTTGGTAAGCTTCATTTTTAACTTGGCTGGTGTAATTTTGTTCAGGCATCACCAGTAGCAGATATTTGCTTATATTAACTTTTGACTTTCCACGCCTGTCATAAAGGATACTAAATTTTATATTACATACATAATATTTACATAGCGCAATTCTTTACTAAATAATGATCGACATTTTAAAATTTTTACCATTTGTACATAATGAAGGATTTAACCTATTATATGGCGCTAAATAGCCAATTTGTGCTGGTGCGCGTAAAAATTCAACCAACCAACAATTTCAAAAATACATTTTTCGGGACAATTAATAATACACAGTACAACAAACTTTATATGCATTATATTCTCTGTTGAATTAAAGAGGTCATACTAACTAGCAATTTTCAGGAAGATTGATTCAATGGTTAAAATAAACAAGGTGCATCTTTCATAATATTTTTTTTTATATGCGAAGAGCAGAGCAAGAGGAATCAAAAGCTGTACATATATAAAGCAACAAATGTTGTTCTTCGGACAATAGAGTACCATATACATATGTAGGTAAGATATCATATACTTCGAAGAAAAAAATACCATTATTTATTTGCATGCACAAAAATAACAATTAAGTTTTAAAAACAAGGTCAAAGTAAAATAGCTATTGCAGCCAAAGATTATATTAATTAATAGACGCGTCTTTTGAAGAGAATCGCGTTTCTGAAAAGAATGGATTCTTTTTCTAGAGCTTTTACGAAAAGTTGCAAAGGATTTTATGATCTTACGTGATGCGAGGCATTGTTAAAGATGAATATATTGGCAAAAAAGAAATATGTGTTCTCCCCATTAATACAATCATTGAACAAATTCCTCTAAGTAGCATAGTCATTATTTTAAAGAACTGAGTATGTATTAGATATCCCCTTAGGTACCTACCTGTTTAATAGAATGTCTCGTAAATCCAGGAATTAATATGTTACGTACAGTCAAGGTGCTTTTGATATACCAGACTTTCTTCCGCCTATTCATCCACATCAATCAACCCGAAGCATATCCTGGTATGATAATACTGACGGCTTGTGAAGGAAGTGAGGTAACTCTAGCTTTGGCAGTTTATACGTGGCGATTTTAATACGTAAAATGGCGAAAGAAATTGACCGATTACGAATATAAATAAAAACAAACAACAACAATACAGATAACATAATTGCTGAAATATCTTATTATCTGAAAAAGAGGGTTTTATTTTCGCGAATTGAGGGTGGGCTTACCTTCGTACATAATATAGTATAGAGATGGAAGAATAAGGGTACAGCTTTGACATTTTCCCAATATGGAAACAACTTCATACAATTTTGTTTGCCACGTTGATTAAAGCAATATTGTTTAGCAATTTTGAGTGGTGCACGTGAGTGGTAGTGAATGTTGGTTGGTTGGAAGAAAAGTATTTGCCAGTATGAGTGGAAAGTAACATACCTGAAATAATGAGTTCCCAATTTGACACCATCGATGCTAATAATATCAAAATTATCGATATGACAGTAAGATGTTGTCAAACGTATGGGTTATAATTGTTTTAATCAAATCATTAAAATGTTCAAAAATAAAGTTTAGGTAATATATTTCTTTAAAAAAGCTATAAAAATCAATAGTGTTTTGTTTAAAGGAAATTATTTACAATCTGAAAGAACACATTTTATGATGTATATTATATTAATACTCTAGAAACAACTAAACACCGACAAGCATTGACAATTACAAACACAACCTGTTAATCTGTTTTCTATTTATGAAACTATTTCAGATACAATTAATATTTCTGTTAACGGCAGGTAAAATATGTAAAATTTGGAAAACTCATGAGTTTCAGTTAGTTTTAAGAAGGATTTTAAATCACATGGATGTATCAACACACATCAATAATAGCTGGTTAAAGTCGGTTCCAGACTATGCGATATCTAAAACAGGAATTTGTTAGGGTATTGTGTAGGACTGAAAATGGGGTGAGTGAATTCACCTATAGGTTTGAAGAATGGAGTGGTCTATGTGTAGAGGACTTTTTATAAGGCAGTCAATTGTATGACTTGCCATTATAATGTGCAATTACTGCACATTTAATTAATCTGTTTGTTGTATTCAGAACTTATCAATTTTTATTCTATCACTTGTCTAGAACAAGTTGTTTCACATAATTCACTTGTCACACCTGTATTTACATTTGACCCAAAATTTAAATCTCTTGCCTTGATTTGGTTCAGTCCCCAGCTGAGTAGTACCAAAGATTTATAACAATGGCCTTTGCAGCTGCCTCACATGATGCTAGCATTAAGAGGTTAGTGTTAGGAATTGTAGGTCTGGTGTCTTGATAAGTTGAATGTGTAGGACATAATGCTACGTCTATAACATGATGCCCCAGTGATAGACATTACTATAAATTGTAACACTGCAGGCCAAAGAGCAATATGACTGATTTTTTGTAAAGCTATGTTAAAAATCAAAATCACAAAAACAAACAAATCTGACTTCCCATAAAGGAGGAGTAGTAAAAGAGGGCCACTGGCAACCATAATGCAGCACCATTTTCACTCAAGATAAACAAGACTATAGGATCAAACAAGGCTGTGGGAGGAATATGTTAGTAAAATGCTATGGCAATCAGCAAATTAGTTTAGAAGGATTAGCAATAACATGCATTAGGCTCTCACATACGATTCTGGCCAAGCCTAAGATTTGAATCCATGTGGTCAGAGCCGAGGTGTCACTGACCTGTAAAGGCTTGCGACTTAGACCACTCAACGACCCAGGTGTTTACATTATGACATAAAAACCTTTAAAATATGCCTATTTGTTTACACAATCAATGCCTCACTTTGATATTACTGGACACTCTCTGTCATACTATATAGTATGACAGGGAGGGTCCAGTGTCAGAACTGGTCATGGGGTAATCTGATGTATTTGTATCACTCTGTAAGAATTTTACTTAATATTATTTTTTTAACATCAAGCTCGTGTCGCGTACCCGTGTTTTTAGCTATATAAGCAACACACGAAAATTAATTCCATTGACGCAAAATAACAGGTTATAGCCTAGTACATAACATTGATAAATTTACCATTGTGTGATTCTAAATATGGAAAACTGGTGTAACTGTCCGATCTTTTCTTTCTTTCCATTATCTTTGACCACGCACCTCCCGTTGTTTAAACGTCAACGGAGAGAGAAAAAGAGAGAGATGGGGGAGGGTATAAACAAATGGCTTAACACAGGATTAATCGGAATACATCGTGGCTTTTCTTCCGAAATTGTTGTGCTTACCGATAATTGGCGGAATTACGCGAACGCAGTCGGATGTCTCCGGACGTTATTAGAGCAAATTAAACGGAGGTGGGGGTAGAGGCGAGGCGATTTTTTTTTGGGGGGGGGAGTCCTCAGGCGATAAGAGATATCAGCCAAATCAAACTAATTCCACATTAAAAAAGTAAATAAAACTAACCAGTTGGCAGTAGTTTTGGTATAAATTTTACTTGGAGGATGTTGATAAAACTATTTGTATTAATTCGTTGCACAGATGATATTTTTGGCACTCAAACAATACTCCCCCAACTAATCTTTTATTGTGTTTTCATTTCCAACAGTACTTGGCTATTTTTGATATTCTGCTCTGACTAAGCGCTTCACACAAGCAATACGTGGCATTATTGTTAGTATAAAAAATGGCATGATTCTTATTACCCTTTAACATTATCTACTTTTAAATATTCACAGCTGCAACAGACGTACATAAACATACACTAAGTTCAATGAAATCAAAAAGTTAGGATGTTGATCTCTGTGAAAGGCAATCCATTTTCATTATATTTAGAGGAAATGTAAGCCAAATTAAAATTTAGTTTGTTTTTAATTTCAAAACCCAAACCTAGAAATGATTAGTATATGTCTTCAACCATAATAAAACAAATTGGATACAATAATACGAAATTACAAAAAAACAACCATCGACAAAATAATAAAGCATAAGCGGAAAATTTTAATTGGATATTCAGCTCTGGAGCAGCCCTGTAGCGTATGCTCAATCCGATGTTGCCGGATGTTTGATAGAAAATGATGCACATACGCAAGAGCAGTGCAAGTGACAGTTAACAATGTTAAGCCTTAAGGGCATACAACGTATACTGTACCGTACAAAAGCATACGTTGTTAACGCCTGAGAGCCTTAATAGTGTTAACAAATTTAGCCTTGAAGGCTTTAAAAATGTAGGGATCAAGTGAATAAAAATAAACAAAGGGAGAGGGTACAAACACAAAAGGGATTAACATTCGGAATATAGGGTGTCACTACAAAATCTATACCAGCAAATATGCTGGGGCGGATAAAGTAGTGTCAACAACGAAGTGGATATAAGGATTGCTTTTACATTGCTTTCATCAATGTATAGTCTGTGTATAGTCAGTGTAAATAAGGTATCAGGTTACCTGGATACAAGGATCTTGTAAAATGATGTAACAAAAGACACAAAACGGTCCAGATACATAATTAATATTAAGATGATTGAATTTTAAGTTTGTTGCCAATTGAAAATCTCGTCTAAGTAATGCCATGGATGGTCTTCATGCAGTTGCTATTCAGAGAGGACCCACATGATTGCATATCTAGCAAGGAACCATTCACTGTTAAGCACTTTATGCTGTAGTGTTTCAATTTCCATCCTACACATTACTTTTTCTCTCCAAAACATGTACTGGGAAAGGTTTCCATATTCGTATCGAATTTCCACTCCAGAGAAAATGTCTCGTTTTGAATAGAGAGACAGTCATGGGTATCCATCAAGTAACTAGCTTCATTCTTGCATTGCACAATGGACTCCCTTCTGAGACATCATTAATAAAATGGCACTTATGCCCAACTGTTGTTGTTGCATTAATCCTGGAAAAGAATAGGAAAAGTTGGATATAGCTTCTTGAACTAATTATTAGTAGTATTAATGTATGTACTGGTTTATATAAATCGTTCAGAATAAAATCAAATTGAAAGAAAAACAGGAGCTAGCATAAAGTATATAGTTTGTATAATGGCGATCCTGATTACAATTGTTGATATGTTTAAAAATAAAGATAATATTTTTAATTTTAAAATAAAAGAACAAAAAATGTGCGCCAATCATGTATATTTGATGTGTTCCTTTTGTTAATCTTTGAGATTGTATTGCTTTGCTTAGTTCTGGTGACTTGGTAAGTTGCCTTTTGACTGTTATTTTATTAACTAAAATGTTGCTCCACTATTGTATCCAATATGGCTGTCAAAGCAGCTAATTAGAAAATCTTGTCGCTCAAAAATATCTGAGATAGGGTTCAACACTGGGCAGTTGCAGAAAATAAATGATCTTGACTGTCTGGAAGTTCTTTTCGGACAGTAGAGCATCACTTTAAGGGACTCTTGTTAGATGAATATAATAAAAAGGCAAAGAATTCGTTCCATATCTGAACTTTACATCTGCAATATTTCTGAATAATTCCTAAAATTATCATAGCAAACGTTGATAGCCCGCAGTAGATTTATCTATCATTGTTTTTTATGAATTTTGAATGCATATATGTAGCATCGGTTGTATGTTTGATTTCTCTGTCTTCTTCTATATACTTTTTCCTTTCTTTTCTGCCTCCTTATATTTATCCCGTGCATACCCCAGAAGAAAACCTCTTTTTTTGAATGCTGTAGTAAATACTCGGTGTCCTGTAAAGAAACAAATCAAAGTGTACTTGAGTTGTATTGTAGTGAATTAATTTAAATATAATAAAGATTGTATTGTTTTCTTCTTACTGTATCAGTCATTGGAGTTTAGTTTTATTATATAGAATGTACATAGTCAAGAGACAAATGTGATCTTACAATGCTTGCTGACTGCCATATGAGTGTGTAGTTCATCTACTGTGTTCAGTAAAGCGAGCTTATAGTATTAGCCTGCACTTTACTAATAGATATTTTACACTTTTTGAACAAAATAAACGCACTGGATCAATTTTGAAATAAACTTAGCCAAGTGCAACCAAACATGAAGGCGTTTCAAAAATTTACAAACGAAGCCAACCTGCCATTAAATATGGCTACTGATACCAAACAAAGAAAGTTAATATATTCCGGTAAGTATTGCGACTGTTGATAAAATTTTAATTACTTGTGTTGAAAAAGTGTTAAAAATAATTTAACCAAACATTAAATTAGTTTGATGTTGCTAGTGAGTAAATTGAAGTTAAATAACAAAATCTTCAATAAAAATACTTTTTAATACTAGCTGTTCGTTTTCCTCGAGAACGTGCTGCCATATTTAGTCAAATCCACTTACCTCGACATCGATTATTTATGTCGATCATTTGTTCCGGTCTCGAAAAAAAATCCTTTATTATGCTATCTTTTGCCTGCTTATCGCGACCTCTGTTAAGTCGATCACCCATGTATTTCGGGCATACGTTCCGGTCTGAAGTAACATGTGGACCCGCTTAAATCGACAACCTTTTACGATCAATCTCGCAGAAAGTATACCAGAAATGGTCAGCAAAATCGATCGCTTTTCACGCACAATTTTGGTAGGTTACGGCGGTAGTTGCATATTTATTTAGCATTTGTTTCTGTTTTTTGTTCCTAAGAGTAGGTTAAACGATTAGGTTTTTAAGCATATATCATGTTCACTACATAAAATATTCAAGAGTTTACAAAAACAAGAGTTACACAAATTACATTGTACCTTTATACGAAAACGCAGAATCGTAGGTGTCAGCTATATATTAACCTTTTGCTTCTTAAGGTACATTTCAGAACTGAATTATCTTAGGAAATACACGTATAAAAGAAACAACGATCGAGGAGATACAACTAATTAAATTAATAACCAAAATGCAGGCGAAACATTGCTGATTGTCTGAATATTTCAAAGTCATGAAATTGTTTCATATGCACGTACTATCACGACGATTTATTTTATAAGCATTTTATGACAAAAAGGCCAAACATGTCAGCAATATTTTCAAAATATCTAGGAATTATTAACACCATAATCAGATCAGCATTATGTTTGAGCAAATATGAAGTAATATCAGAAGACTTTTGTTTAAAAAGACTCTGATTTGTAACGAACAATTCAAAAGCACGTGTTTTCTTAAATAATGTTCGGCACCGGTGACACTCGCCACAAACAATTTCATTTTTTTAATGCATTCTGCCTTTCATGAAACATCATATACATGTACTAATCAACGGAAAGTAAGCATAATAAATAAATAATAGGAACAATATCACAATATATATATATATATATATATATATATATATATATATATATATATATATATATATATATATATATATATGTGTGTGTGTGTGTGTGTGTGTGTGTGTGTGTGTGTGTTACTGCATTTGTATGGGAAATATGGACGAGTTTTTCTGATGGTTATTCTGTACGACCTTGGGAGTGCAGTATATTTATTCGACAAAACGAGTTCATATTTTCTCATACAAATGCAGTAACTTTTTAATATATGCTCATTTTCTTATTCTTCCCAAATGCTTAAATATATAAACAAAGATACACTACAACAAACAAAGTAACCGAATGTATGCCGTTTTCCAAACTAAATATACAAGCGTAGCTGCATCATTACACAAATGGTGTACGTAACTCCGCCCAGACAAATTTAAGTGGGTCGCGCGCTAGCAAGTAAGTTTAGAAAGAAAATTGCGTTTGATCTACTTAAAATTGAAATTTGGAGTAATATTGTTAAAGAACACGCATTGCAACAACTTTTCCATTTCATCTTGAATGAATACGTTTTGATATTTTTTGTCGATTCAACGCAATTTTGTGATTATGGTCTGGATTTATCTACATGAAGTAACTTACATCGGATTCCAGCAGCGTCTGCCAATTTAATGGTATTGAAGTGTGTTGACATCGGTGTGCGTGTTTCTGTTCTGTTGTTGAATGATTCAGATCATAATGTTGGACAATTATGAAGCCTTTCAATTGCAATTATCGAAAAAATGCTGTGGAATTTAATGTTTATTTCATTTTGAGTGCAGTAAGGAGGATGGAATTGCACATGGAATATACTCGAAATTACAGTACACTTTCGAACTGTGATGAACCTTGAGAACCTATGATATGGCTCATGTATTTGGATTTGCAGAACTAAGAAAATACATTTTGAGGAAATTCAGTCTGTAAAATTGTAAGTATATTTTTGCCATTTTTTATTACCAGCTAAAGACCACAGTTATATCTTATTACTTGCGTGCTATTGTGAAAACCCTGTATGGCGTCAATAGGTAGCTTAAATTTTTAAACATTGTATCAAGAAAGTTAACGCGGAATGTGCCAAGCAGTTTGTATACATGTGTCAGTCTATAAAACATTGGCGGGTATGTGGCAGTCTATGAAATATCTGCTTTAGTTCATTCATAAAAAAATTACGTTAGAAAATAGTTCCATTTTTCACGTGCGTATAGTATTAATGCTGCACGTGGCGTGCAGTATCGGGAAATACTGAACGATTCTCACAATGTAAAGTTAAAGAAGAAATAAATAAATGCACGGGAATGGAAAATCTTTGACACTTGGCTTCTATACAATTGCAGCCAAGGACCCATAATTTAGTTTTTAAGCTTGAGATCTTTATTTTGTTTTGTTTTCTTATTGTAATTTCTCTTTCGATTTGGTAGAAAAATTAGCTTCCATTGTTTTAATTTGTTTTCGAAATTCCGGTGACTACCTGTAAAAGAGAACCACGGTCAGCACAATTAAATACAAAATCAGTTTCCAGAGCTGGTTTGCTTTAATTGAAATAACTTTTGTATTTGATATCCTGCTTGTAAGTTCAAAGAATGAGTTTGCTGCCTGTTACCGGATATGTTTATTCACCACTCAGGCATTTATTTGTTACACTCAACATCAACTTGCTTTAATAATACTCTTTGTAACCCATGCTAACGAAAAGATTGTCATTTGCACTCACAGTGAATGTACATGTATTTCCGAAAACCTGTATTGATCTTTATTTGCAATAAAGATTTAGTTATTCGCAATCTGAAATCAGCTTTTTCGACTCATTTTGAAACCCAAACATACAACTTTATATGACAATAAACCAAAACGTCATACCTACCTTTGGCATTAGAATATCAATATTCATCGAAAGTATCCAAATTGATCTTTCAAAAATTCTGTTAACAATCGTCCCCATGGCTACTCAAGAACTAAGGTTAATTTTCATGTTACATGACGAAAAAAAGTCGGGAACAACCCCTTCCATTTTCCATAATTCTTGCCATGAACTCCTCTCACAATTTGAAAATTATACAAAAATATATACCGATGGATCAAAAGATGAGGAAAAGGCTGCTGCAGCCTTCGTAAGTGGAAAACGCAATCAAAGTTCGCTTGCCAAATGGAACGTCAATTTGTTAAGCAGAAAACAGAGTAATTGACCTTGCTTTGCAATACATTGCAAGCAAGCGTATTTTAAGCAGCAGCATCTTTGATTCACTGTCAGTACTTCAGTCACTACATAATAGAAAACTGGAGAATCCATTATTGGCTAATATTCTCCATAAATATACTGAGTTGAGTACCTCACATAATATACATATATTATTTGCAATGCCCGTTGATCGGGCAACTTTGTTTTATCACCGTTACCATTTTCATCGTTTTACTTTTATCTATTTGGTTTCGTATCGCTGGCTGATAAAGAACTTTTATACCATTTGTACATAATGAAAAATACCTTTTCTATGGCGCTAAATGGCCTTATTGTGCTTGTGCGCTGTAAACATTTAAGCAAGCAGCCAACCTTATTCGCTCGAAACTAGACTACGGTAGCATTGTCTATGGTTCAGCAAGGAAGTCCTATTTGAAGATGCTTGACCCAATCCATCATCAGGGAATAAGACTTGCCCAGGGAGCATTTAAGACATCAGCCTATGAAAGCCTACTCGGTGAAGCAAACGAACCACCTTTAGCACAACGTAGAGAAATGCTTTCTTCACAGATTGATGTCAAATTAAGATCAATCAATCTTTATCCAGCGTTTCGGTTGTTTTTGAACTCAAATATAAAACCTTATATGACAATAAACCAAACATCACAATTACGTTTGGCATTAGATTATTACCATTCCTTGACCGTACAAAATGTGGTCTTTAGAAAATTCTGAAAAAGACCCGTTTCCAAAACACCACCCAGTCAACTTCAGCAACCAAGGGTACTTTAACCTTTTGTATGCCGCTAAATAACCACTTTCTGCTGGTGCGCCGTACAAAATTCAACCAACTAATCAAAGATACTTTTCTCGTTACACGATGGAAAAATATACATAAAAGAAAACTGGAGAATCCATTATTATTGTTTACGTCAGAAATGGCAGGCATCATGGAATGATGCCGTGAATAAAAAACTCTACGCCATCAAGGCTACCGTAGGAAAATAGACTCCTTCCTACAATTCCGTCCGTAGGGAGGAGGATATCATTGCAAGAATTCGAATCGGACATATTTATTTAATGCTTATTTAACCCACTCCTACTTACTAAAACGGTCATACTTATTTTATACTTATTTAACCCACTCCTACATACTAAAACGAGAAGATCCAACAGAGTGCATGTCTTGCAATGAGCCATTCATTATTAATCAATTTATTATGGAGTGCTTCGACCTCCAACCTATGCATACTCATTACTACAATGTACAAGACATGAGTGAGCTCTTTGATGCAATTAGCATTTCTTATAGACTTTCTTATGAAGTAAACAATTGCCATAAGCTATATGTTTTATATTATCACCTTGAACAGTTTATAATATATATATATATATATATATATATATATATATATATATATATATATATAGAGAGAGAGAGAGAGAGAGAGAGAGAGAGAGAGAGAGAGAGAGAGAGAGAGAGAGAGAGAGAGAGAGAACGGTCGCTAGATTTTAATTACCAAACATCTGTTTTCATTATCATACATTTTTGGAACTTCCCGTTGATAGGGAATCTTTATTTATTTATCACCGTTACAATTTTTATCGGTTTACCTCTAACTGTTTGGTTTCTATTCGCTGGTTGATACGAAACATTTTGCCATTTTTAAATAATGAAAGATATAACTTTTTTGGCGCGAAGAAAACTCTTAGTATTGGTGCGCCGTAAACAAAAGTCAGTTAATCTGCCACTTTGCTTCAAAATCAGACCAGAAATCTGGCCTTTAGAGTAGTAATAAGTTTAGCAAAATTAGTTCATAAAAATGCATACATAAATGCATAAATCTTACTGATTATTCAATTTGTCAGTGATTTTGATGATATCGACCTATATTCCATGTTTGACTGAAATTGTATCAGAATATTGACTCCAAGAAGTTACGAAGCAATTGTCGATATACAGAAGAAGGGCCTTACGACAGGATACCTGCCGTATTTGCAGATGGTTATTGGGACTGAAAAATGTATCAAAAAAGCAAGTTTGTCCAATTCAGAATAAGCGCTTTTCACATAAACCTGTGGAAGATGACTGAAATTTCAAATATAAATGAAAGAAAGAAAACAAGTCATTTTCTTTAAAGCATTTAATACACTTACAAACAAAATATAGTTGGTAAATTTTGCATTGTCAAATACCATCACCATGCAAACACGCGTAAACACAGGTTCACAACCACAGTCATTTGAAAAAATGCAAGAATTTCCTGTCTTTAAAATGTATTGGACATTGCAATATAGTTTTAATTAAATGCAGTCTTTGCTGCTCTGATAGTTTGAAAATACAAGTGTCATTTACGATCGTCTTTGCACTCATTTGCGACTGAATTATATTGTTGTTCAAAATTCCCTATTGGATACTCTGAGTGAAATCTGGTTCCAATTGAGCTGTTTTGCCGACCATAATGCTGGCATTATCATAAATGTATTTGATGTAATGTGGCTACGTGATATGCTGATTCTATAGAAAAATGATCTGTATATTAATAGTAGTAATACATTATCTACCACTATTTCATTGCTTTTGTTTTCTAGGACTGTTGGTTCCCAATAAAAGTATATTAATTCCTACCGTTGGCTTTGGAGGGCCAGAATTAAAAACAATTAATACTCCCAATATGTTTCCATGGTCGTAGTCAAGTTGTCGTACTCTTTTGTTTTTTTTCTTTCCCTCTTGGACTTAATAGTACACATGTCAGTTTGTTAATCGAATTAACCTTCATATTTGGTTTTCTCAGCATCTTTTAGGCCAATCATGTACCATTTCATGCGTTTATGTTGTTAATTTTGATAGCCTTTAGTAGACTTATCTTACCATTGTGTTTATTGATGAAATTTATAATGCAAACATGTATCATCGGTTTTAGGTTTGCTGTCTCTGTTTCTATAGACTGTTTCTCTTTATTATGCCTTGTTATATATTTTATGCCCTGCATACTCCAGACGAAAATCTTTACTAAATGCTATTGGTGTAAAAAGTTAATGTACTGTAAATATAAATGAAAGTGTACTTGAATTGCATTGTAGTTCCTGAATTGATTAATGTTAATAAAGTTTGTGTTGTTTTTTTATCTTCTTTCTTTATGAATTATTTGCTTTCAGTTTTATAATGTATATAGTCATGGGGTATAAATGTATCCCCTCCCCCGTTGACGGGGAAACGTTACTTTTTTATCACCGTTACCAATTTATTTACCTTCAATAGCTTCGTTTTATATCGCTGGTCGATACAAAATCGTTCACCACTTTTAAATAATGACAAACTTTAATGTTTTGAATGGCGCTAAATAGCCTCATTCTGCTGGTGCGCCGTAAAAATTCAACCAACCAACCAACCATTTTATCGGTTTACTTTCAACTGTTTTGTTTCATATCTCTGGTCGATAAGAAACATTTTACCACTTTTATATAATGAAAGATATAACTTTTGGTATGGAGCTAAATACTAAATAGCCTGATTGTGCTGGTGCGCCGTAAAATTTCAACCAACCAACTAACCATCTGTCCTCATTAACATACACCATTTACATTCCTCATTGATCGGAAAGATTTATTTATTTTTTGCCGTTTCCATTTTATAGGTTTACTTTCATCTGTTGTGTTTTATATCGCTGGTCGATACAAAACCTTTCACCACTTTTAAATGATGAATTGGCCTTATATTATATTGTCTTAAATTTCTTAATAGCGCTGGTGAACAATAAAATATCAATCCATTAACCAATATATTTTATCTGAATATTAAGAATTAGTTATTTTTTTAGTTTGCATTTGTTACCAAATTTATTAAAATGAGCCCAAATTTATAAGTTGTCAGAATACAAACGTATTCGATGTGAAAGAAAGAAATTCATTATTGCACAACTTACTCTTGGAAAACAATTAAGACAACAGTAATATATGTAACGCTTTATTTCAATATATTTCACTTGTTTTGAAACAAAAAAAAGTATTTCAGGTTCAGAACAAAAGCTCAGTGAGTGTCTTGAACAGGAAAGACTATACTAATACAGCAATCATATTTTCAATTCAAGCGCTAATTTATCCATTTGATTGGCATTAACTGGTTTATGGTGGTATTATGTCCCACAGAGCTAGTTCCATTTCTTGCCAGAATACTTTTGTAATTCTCACTTACTCTCGAGCATGTGTTTTATTGGTTCTGGCAGATTGTCTGCTATAGCTTTCACATCGTTAATGCTCATTCCGGTAGCTGAAAAAGAGTAAACGGAATATATTCATGTTATCAGACAATATTATCTAATTACACTACAAGCAAATATAATTACAATTATATAAACACCAGGCTTGTCATCTCTGACAAATATGTATAGTAAAGTATAAATATAGTAAATTTGTAATCTGAGAAATTGTTTCCCCGCTTCATTAATATGTTAGCATCTTGGAACAAAACTCGGCTCTCAAAAAATCAATTATGAATGATTTCCGATGAATGTGAAATAGTTTTGTAGTTAGCTTTATAGAATGATTTAACACATTCGACTGGAATTTACCTTTGTTTTTTCTCAATTGATATGCTTTTATTGAATCGTTGAAGATTCAGACAGAGAAATGATTTGATTTTAGAGTTGTGACTTCAACTTGGCTGCAACAAATGTGGGGATTTGTCCACAGCACACTCGTAATATAGTCCATATTTAAATGCATTTCAACATCGTGCTATCTGGCGTCATGCTGAATGTTTTTATCAGTGAACACGATCGATAAAATCATCATCTTTTCTTAAACATTACTGTACAATTTGATTAAATTTTTAATATCAAATCAACATTTAGTAATTCCTGAATATTTATTTCTTTTTAATCCAAACATTCCTTGGTAACATTGTTTGGTGGCATAAAACACAATCTGTAATATAGTGTATTGCCTCGATGTCGCATATCGGCAGCACCAGTCTAGAAACCATTGGATTGATCACACAGCAATTTTGCACCCTAATCAGTCATCAGAGCGATCCTCTTGCATTAATAAGAAAATTGGTCACTCATAGAATGGACTATGCATGACACAGCTGGCAGCCAAATTAATTCGTCAAATATAGTTGTATCATTTGCTCGAACTGCCATATATTTGACTTCTTTTATATGCACCACACTGCCACTTCTGTACAGGATTGTCATTAACGCCTAAGATATATATGTTTAATATCTCTCCTCTTACCAACTGATAAACAGGAGGGTCCATTGAACGTGTTCTGTGATTGTTATAGAAAGTCTATTGTACAGCTTAGGCCGAATTAAGATAAACGACATCTGTAAATAAATATTTAAAGCTCAACAAACTTAATTCATTCAGATGTAACTTACACATTTAAGAAACTTAATATGGATCCTGTAAATAGTCTTTGATAGTGCTTTGTGGCAAGATTAATGAATATGTCGTCTTTTCTTACCAATTACATATTCAGTATTCACTGCATTGTGAATGTTATGGGACTTTTTTAAATGCGCCATGTTCGCGACATGATGTGAAGAAAGCGAATGATTAATAATTTATCTTAGTAGTATAATCTTCTTATGAACACTGTCAACCTGTATATTTGACCGGCATAAAATTAATATGTCGGTTTTGATATTTTACGATTAAAGGGAGAGATGCTTGTCAGAATAAATTTATAATTCTATCTTACACCCAAACATCTGTTGTATAATATCTGGTGGATTTTCCAAAGCTTCCTCCAGGTCATCCAAACTCATCCCTAGTACTGTAAAAAAAAGAAAGGAAATAACTCTGCTCTTAGTTGATCATAGATAATGTTTTAATTATGCATAAAGAAACTTTAGCTTTGAAAAGGTATTATATATATATATATATATATATATATATATATATATATATATATATATATATATATATATATATATATATATATATATGTGCAGAGAGAGAGAGGGCGATAGGCACGTAGATGTATGAAATAAAAAACATCCGCAAAGTGACCGATTTTAATTTAATTCCAGGTATTTAAGTAATCGGAACACACATTGTGCATTGCATTTCATCAAATAGTATTGACCACAAATGTTTGCTTTCATTAATAATCATGTTTAAGTAACGGACTAAATCAGAGTGAACCCTTTTGAAATCTTATAGTTTGTTTTATTCTAATTGTTCATTCTTTTTCAATTTTTTTTTGCTCAATGGAAGATCGAACATCATTATTTACGAAATGGACAAGCACGTTTGTCACACATTTATGTTTGAGATTAATAAGGGAGATTTAAATACGGGAATTAAATTTCAGCAGTAAGCGGTCATACGTTTATTTTGACAGTGTAATGTCCTAATATTAATTAAAGTATAAGAAACATTGATATAAGAATTGATATACGTACACTTAAGTATACTCAGTATACATCAGGAATGGCAGGCATCATAAAATGATGCCTTAAAAAATAAACTTAATGCCATCAAGCCAACCGTAGGAGAATGGACTCCATCCTACAGACCCGACAGTCGGGAGGAGGTAGTCATTGCAAGAATTCGAATCGGACATATTTAACTTACTCCTATATACTAAAATGAGAAGACCTACTAGATTGTATACCATTCACTGTTAAGCACTTTATGTTCGATTGTTTCGGCCTCCAACTTACGAGTAATCACTATTACAATGTGCAAGACATCAGGGAGCTCTTTGATAGTTAGCATTTCTTATGTTATAGACTTACATAAGGATGTAAACATTTATCTTAAGTTATAGCTTTTATGTTATCGCCATGGATATTGTTATGTGTTTTATATGTATGTTCTCTATATTTTAATTACCATTCACCTGTCTACGTTGTCATACATAATTTACACTCCCCGTAGGTGGGGAAAATGTTTTTATTGATCGCCGTTATCATTCTATTCGTGTTACCTTTAACTAGTTGGTTTCGTATTGCTGGTTGATACAAAACCTTTTACCACTTGTAAATAATGAAGGATTTAACCTTTTGTATGGCGCTAAATAGCCACATGGTGCTGGTGCGCCGTAAAAATTCAACCTACGAACTATTCAGCGTATAAAGAACATAATGATGAGACATGACTTATGATATGCGTACACTTTAGGTTAAAGTATGAGGAGTAAGGCGGTGAGAATGCTTTTCTGTATGTCTTCACATATGTACAAAAAGATATATAAATACATGGCGGTGGCTTTTAATATGCGTACATGTAATTTAATTAGATTATGGGGAACGTAGAGATAATAATTATGAACTTACAATAAAGGATGAAATTCAGTCGCTTTTTAACGGCTGGCGTGATGTTATTAAATGCATACTTGAGATCATCCAGTGTCACTCTCTCTAATAAAAAAAATGAAGAAGACAGTTATAAATTTCATTTAATATTATTAATTGAAGCAGAAAACAAACAAAAAATCAAGCCAAAATTAAATATGCATTCATTGCTTCACTTGTTATTGTAATTATCAAATCTGTCATTCCTCTATTTCTTCACTTGTACAACTACTAAAGAAGACATAAATGGTACTTAATTTAAAATAAATATTTTTCCCAAGATCACATCGTTCATAGCAAAGGAGAAATATAAATATTACACTGCATCATTATGTGTTTGTTTTCAATCCAGCGATATTATTCTGGTATTATCTCTTTTTCAAAAGTAATGGAAATATTGTATTAAAAAGACATTGAATGAGATGACCTTCATGAATATATCATAAACAAATTGATGATTCATCAATCTTCCATGCAACATATTTGTGTGCAGTCATTATAGTCAATTTTCCCATTTATTATTTTTACAAATCAAAAACTTCGCAAATAGAGCTTTTATACACAATAATAAAATGTTATTATCAATAAAAGTAATTATACTGATCAGTAACTTACCAGAATCTTCTTGCATGGATACATTTTCTATTTCATCTGATAATTCTGTAATAAAAATGAATAAAGGTTATACATTCTTGTACGATAAGGAAAGTAAAACTGTGGACGAAGACCTTTAAATGATTTTACCTATGTTCCGTCTGCACTAATAAAGGAATATCCCATCCTTCCACCTTTATTCCCATTTCAAATCCCTTTTAATCTCCACTGTTTAGTCCTAATAGACTTATCCACCGAGCACATCCAAACCAATGTAATGTATCTTTGTTTAACCAGGGTCCATTTATTCTTGGAACTAAGGTCTCATCTGGTAATGTTCTTATTCCTTTTGAATGAAATGATAATATACGCTAATATCCCCTGGGAAAACAATAAGACAGAAAATAAATAATCAAATAATGAAGTATTTTGTTTTCCAGCATCCAACAAATTTGCAATAAACTATGGTTATATATAACAATACGAACTTTTCCCATCCAGAATAGAGGAGGAGGTTGGGTCGTCAGAATATTATTAATCAATATGCCAGCAAACGATTTCTTGCTGATACCGATGCTTTAATTTTCAAGCTGTAAAAACAAATTTATTTTCTCTTGGACCAAAATATATTTTTAACCTTCTTGTGACAGGGATTAAATATAATTAACACCATGATTGGTTTCGTAACCTGGAATGGTTGCCACTTAATTTGGTTTACATGAGATTGTTAAAGTCTGCTAACATGTGACCTTATTACTTGTGGAAATGCATTACTGTCCGCTTGACATTTGAATTTCTGTCTCATATGACCAATGACTGTCAAATTACGGAAGTAAATACAGAACTAGTCTCAGACACTACCATCACTGATTTATAATATTGGGATACGCATTTTAACTAGAAAGTTAATACGTTTGTAAAGCTATCTTGTTAAAACCTATAATTCAGTTAAATATTAAATGATATCGTCATGAACACTTTAATAAGAGAGCAGAGGAAGAAAGAAAACCAAATTATTCACTGCTGATATGAACATGTCTGTATTGATATTCCAATTTGATTTACTATAACATTACCTTTGTTACTCTCCTTTACTGCGATGTAGGTGGAATTTTAGACCGAGGTTTTCTTTCAGCCGAGAAGTATTTAATATTCCAAGCAATAATAATAATAATAATAATAATAATAATAATAATAATAATAATAATAATAATAATAATAATAATAATAATAAAAGAGACACCTACGTTGAGCATAGGCCACACCGGCTAATACCAGTAGTACAATAAGGAATTTCATTCTGAAAAAAAAAATACGAAATGAATGAATCATTTTTGTAAATACACGCTATAATACACACTATAATAAACATTTCTAATAGTCGTATACATGTACTTATCTTGTAAGGTATATCTGGCGAAAATGTAATTTATTATATTCATCTTTAATTTATATGGTGTAAAATTAGCTCACGCTAAATAGCCTTTCAGTACTGGTGCGCAATTGAAACACTATCAATGAAACAAGCAAACAACAAGGTGAAGCTGTCCCTTTCAACTCGTGCCATAATTGTAAATAAATATTATATTGCAGACAAAACAGTTGCATGAACCAGTGTTAGATTGTAATAACTTGACAACTTTGAACAGGATTTCAATTGTGACAACTAGTTCTACAATAATCCCGTATGAATAATGATTTCACTAATGAATGATTTCAGCAGCACTGTATTAGCTAGTGAAGAAAATACACGTAGAACCTATTCATTGTATAATTATAGAAATCATACTACAAAGTAAGTCTCAAGAACATGAATAGTTGTTCCATGATCGGGGTATTTCAGATAAGAAAATAGATGCATCCTATAGATAGTTTTTTACATGCAACAAGCACAGGAAACAAATTGGGAAACAACATCTAAATAATACGGTATATATTTAGTGAAGAGGTAGTGTAGAATAAATATATAAAATGAGTCTTGTATACACGAAAGAGAAAGATGCCATTGTTTTATGAAATCAAGATAAATTCACAAATAAAGTTATTACAGTTAAAGCTTTCGATTATCTAGCGTTTTTATCCATTTTTTTCATTTAGAAATAATCAAGGTGGTGAAAAGGACGGCATCTTTTTATAGTTGCAAATATCATGTTTTTATGTGATTCGATTCCTACTGTTCTTAGTGATATACTTTTGTTTATGTAAATATTCAGAGCAAGAAAATATATATTTATTTGTAACCACAAGATTAACATAGAACGATAAAATGCACTTAATTTCCCCGAAACAAAATCTGTGTTATAGAGAATTGAAAATGCAGAAAATATACACATATATGCCTACCTTGTCTGTATACTGTCCTCCAAATAAAGTAATTGTTATAAAATCGTGGTTCCAAGACACTATTTATATACAATCAAATTCCTCCAAATATCATTATACATCAATCAGAAACATCAAAATTCGGCGTGATAATGCTGATGAATTATGGAGGAAATTCTCAATTTAACTATTTAGCTTTGGGCACCTTGAACATTGCTTTACCTTTAACTGTTTGGACCTCAATCGCTGGTCGATAAAATTTTTTTTACCAGTTTTAGATGTAAAAGATATAACCTAATGTTTAGCGCTAAATAGCCACTTAGTGCTGGTGCGCCGTAAAAATATAAACCAATCAATCAATCAATCATTTGGGCAGCTTGAACTTGGCGATCTTCGTTAAGTGAAATGGATCAGAATTGTTGCGATTGATTACTATTATCCATGGAATTATATGATAGATAAACTCATTGGTAAATTATCTTAGAATTTGGACAAACAGTGGGGTGGGTGGGAGGTTGCTGATGAGGTTTACATTATTAACTGGAGTAGAGGAGGAAGTTTAGAGGTACAGTTGAGATTTTATTTCCAATATGGAATCACTTTTACACAATTACTTTACAATATTGTTTGTTCATTAGTGGGTAACTATTAGTGATACAAATAAGTGGCAGAAATCCAAACCTGATTTAAACAAATGTATGTACCCGTATGTGTGAACAGAAACACATATGAACGAAATAATTCCAATACTGGTGAAATCAATAATTGATATAGTAAATTTTTAACAAAGTGTCGTCGTTCAACCTCTTCCATGAGAACTGGTCTAAACAATTCAAGCTCCGATCATGAAAATAGGGATATTTCAATGAACCATTCACTGTTAAGCACTTTATGGTGGAATGCTTTGACCTTCAACCTATGAGTAATCATTACTACGTCGTGCAAGACATGAGGAAGCTCTTTGATACAGTTAGAATTTCTAATACTATAGACTTCCATAAGAAAGTCAACATTTATCATAAGTTATAAACTTTATGTTATCTTGAACATTTTTTGTGTTATATGTTTTCGTTATCATAAATTTACCTTTCATCGTTAATCGGGAAACTTTATTTATTTATCACTGTTACCATTTGTATTGCTTTGCCTTTAACTGTCAGGTTTCGAATCGCTGGTTGCTACGAAAATGTTACCACTTTCAAATAAGGAACGATATAACCTTATGTGTGGCGCTAAATAGCCTCGTAGTCCTGTTGTGCCGTAAAAAAATCTATCAATAAATCACCATTGTCTACATAATCGCTTGACTTGGTATTATTGAAGCAGGAATTTGGTGGGGAATTACAACGTCCTGACTAATTTTATGATTATCATTCATTATTTTTCAGAATTGGTTTTCCCCCTGCGGGTTCGGGGTTGTAGAATTGGCCAGACGTGCCTCGCTACGTGTTGTAAAAGGCGACTAAGTAGGGGCAACCTGTTTGCCGTGGGTTGCGACCCGTAACGGAGGAGGAAAGGATCCTGGTAGTTGCAACACGCTACTTTGGCCTCTACTTCTCTTAAGACGGGTGGTTGAGATGGGCCTGGTCTCGACAAATCGGCTGGTCACGCCGAGCCCTAGGAAGTCTTTATTAACTCTCTCACCTCCTTTTACTTTATTTTCCTTTATTCTTGTATCTCGTTTGATACCACCGTTGCCCATATATTCTATTCCTATATCTTTCCCTTTCTTAAATCTTAGAAAACTAGCTAGAAGGAGGTGGCTTAACGGGTCAATCGGTGGGTAATTTTACTGACCTTCGAAATTGGCGACTTCAGGGTCAACCAAAGGTAATTTTACCAACTGAGTATCGTATTTGTGTATCCCTGGCACTTGAAAAGTGTCCCCTTGTTGGGTTCCTTGGTGGGTGGGGAGCACGGGTGCTAACATTTCCAAACTGCCATCATGGAGAATTCAAAACAAAAAACTCCAAAACGAACCAAAACTGTGTCATTAGAGTCGGATGATGAACCATGTAGTGTGGAATCCTTTCCTCGCTTCATGGTCATCCACTCAAAAGAGGAAGCTAAACAACTTGCCACATTGTCACCATTTATAGTCGAAAAGACTATAGTCGGCAAGCCGAAAAGTGTGAAGAAGTTAAGATCAGGTTACCTACTTGTAGAGTGTGAGCGCAAAGCTCAAACTGAAAATATACTGAAAATTAAGACCTTTTATGATATTCCAGTAACCTGCTCCGCCCACTCTACACGCAATACATCAAAAGGCATCATTCGTTGCCGTGAGCTTACTGGAGTCTGCGACAAGGACATCGTCGAGGGCATGAAAACTGAAGGTGTCACTGCAGTCCGTAGAATTCGTATGAAAAGAAACAACAATCTGCAGGACACCAACACTATTATACTCACCTTTAATAAGCCCATATTACCTAAAGTGGTCAAGGTTGGCTTCTTACAAGTTAAGGTTGAGGTATATATACCAAATCCCCTCCGATGTTACAAATGCCAAAAATTCGGCCATCATGAAGACAGATGCTCTAGAAGCCAAATCTATGGCCGGTGTGGCGACTTCTCCCACTGGGAATCAGAGTGCAAAGCCTCTCCGCACTGCGTTAACTGCGGAAAAGAACATCATGCTAGTTCCAAGGAATGCGACACTTGGAGACAGGAGAAGGAAATCCAGAGGATTAAATACACTAATAATATTCCCTATCCAGAGGCCAGGAAGCTTGTTCAAGCTAGATCATTCCCCGGGCCATCCTTCTCAACTCTAGCGAAGAGCAGCCAAAAAGCAACGAAAGACGCACAAACTCAAACAAACCCGCCTGAACCCCATTTTGAATCGAACATCCCACACTATAGACCGCAGAAAAACTCGACATCTACACAAACAACATTCAACATTACCTCACCACCAAAATCACCAAATAGCAAGAAAAGACTTCAAACACATAGGCATAAAAAGGGTCTGATGACCCTATAAAAACACACAACAGGTTTGAAGACCTAGATGACGTGGATGCGGCGGAATCTGCTTCATGTTCTCAAGGTAATTCCAGATCCAACAACAAAAGATACACCCCCGTACTTCCTCCAGATAAATAACCAAATTATCTGCCACTCGAAAGGTCTAATATAGTTGTAATGAAGAACACCATTTTACAATGGAATTGTAGAGGACTTAAATGCAATTACAGTGACATACTTCTGCTTTTGAACGAACATGATCCTGTAGTACTATGTCTGCAGGAAACATTTTTAAAAGACACAGATAAAATCACATTCAAAAATTACTCTTCTTATAATGCCTACTCCAAAACGTGTGACAGGGCCTCGGGAGGAGTCTCCATTATTGTAAACAACAGGGCTAGACATTGCGCTATTCCTTTAAATACAAATTTACAAGCAATAGCTGTAAGCGTCACACTGCATCGAGTGGTTACATTATGTTCGATTTATTTACCACCAAACAACAACTTAGTTCGAAATGATCTAGACAACCTAATTAAACAACTGCCCACACCATTTATTCTACTTGGGGATTTTAATTCCCATAACATTTTATGGGGATCCAACCATATAAGCGACAGGGGCAAAAAGGTTGAAGATTTCATTATTAGACATGACTTGTGTCTTGATAACACCAAATCACCAACATATTTACACCCAGGTACGGGTACATATACGTGCATCAATTTAACAATTTGTTCGCCTTCGCTGCTTTTAGATTATAATTGGAAGGTCACTGAAGAATTTCACAGCAGTGATCACTTTCCAATATCCCTTGAAAATATTCACCCACAAATTGATGACACAGTTCCGCAATGGAATTTAAAGAAGGCCGATTGGGCTAAATTTGAAAGACTCTCTATAACTATGCTAAATAGGAATACAGTCCTAAACGACAATAATCCTATCCGACAATTTACATCCATCTTACTTGAAATTGCAGAAGAATCCATTCCTAAGTCCTCTCCAAATTGCAAAAGAATCCAAAAACCCTGGTTCACTAAAGAATGTAAAGAAGCTATTAGGCAACGCCGAGATGCATTAAAAAATTTAATAATCGTCCAACACCCGAAAACTTAACACAATACCGTATTATTCGGGCCAAAGCTCGCCGCACCATTAAAGAAAGTAAACGAGCATCATGGAAAAAATTTGTTTCATCTTTAAACTCTCGTTCCTCTATAAAGAAGGTTTGGGACACGATCCGCAAAATAAATAGAAAAGGGAAAATACAATTCCTTCCAACATCTGAAGGTAAAAAACAACAAGTTTAATACCAAATATGAAATAGCAAATGTGCTTGCTGACTGTTTCTCCAAAAATTCCTCATCGTCTAACTATTCAGAAGCTTTCCAAAGATTAAAAACCTCAAAGGAAAAAACACGGTTGAAATTTACATCGAACAACTCGGAAAATTGCAACCAACCGTTTTCATTATCGGAGCTTATGGAAACTTTGAACAAGGCTCATGATACATCCGCTAGGCCTGACGATATTCATTACCAGTTTTTAAAATACCACCCAGAGCCATCTCTAATAGTCCTTCTGGAAATC
The DNA here is from genome assembly GCA_016746295.1 of Potamilus streckersoni. Taxonomy (NCBI): domain Eukaryota; kingdom Metazoa; phylum Mollusca; class Bivalvia; order Unionida; family Unionidae; genus Potamilus; species Potamilus streckersoni. The sequence continues at coordinate 141,838 of JAEAOA010000546.1, forward strand.
TTTAATGATTTATGGATTACTGGTAATGTACCAAAAATATGGAAAGAAGCAACAGTAATAGCAATCCCCAAATCAGGCAAAGATAACGCAGATCCTAGCAACTACAGACCAATATCTTTAACTAGCTGCGTGTGCAAAACAATGGAACGAATGATCAACTCTCGGCTAGTGTGGTTTTTGGAAAGCAACAACTTAATATCTCCTTTCCAATTTGGATTTCGTTATGGTCGTAGTACCAATGATCATCTGGTTAGATTGAACCATTTATTCGCGACATTTTTATCAAGAAAGAACGTTTAGTAGCGGTTTTCTTTGATTTGGAAAAGGCGTATGATACAACTTGGAAGTACGGAATACTAAATGACCTACACGATCTGGGTCTAAAAGGCCGACTGCCCTTATTTATATCAAACTTTCTCAAAGATAGGGAATTCAATGTACGAGTGGACTCCACCCTCTCTGATCTACACGATCAAGAGATGGGTGTGCCCCAGGGCAGTATTTTATCGGTAACGCTTTTCAATATAAAAATTAATAGCATCACCAATTGTCTGAGTCCTGGTTTGGATTGCTCCCTATATGTTGATGACTTTTTAATATGTTACCGATCCAAACAAATGCATACAATCGAAATACAATTACAACAAAATATGAAGAAGATCCAAAATTGGGCCAATACTAACGGTTTCAAATTCTCGAAAACAAAAACTGTATGCATGCATTTTTGTCAATTACGATGACATCATGATGAACCAAGTCTTACACTGGACGGAACACCTATTCCAGTTGTTGAGGAAGTAAAATTCTTAGGTATCATCTTCGATAGAAAACTGACCTTTATCCCACACCTAAAGCATTTAAAAGCTAAATGCCTCAAATCTCTGGATTTACTTAAAGTAATAGCACACACTGACTGGGGTGCTGATATAAAAGTCATAATCGGCATATACAGAACATTCATTCGCTCGAAACTAGACCATGGTAGCATTGTCTATGGTTCAGCAAGGAAGTCTTATTTGAAGATGCTTGACCCAATCCATCATCAGGGAATAAGACTTGCCCTGGGAGCATATCAGACATCATGAAAGTCTCCTCGTTGAAGCGAACGAACCACCTTTAGCACAACGAAGAGAAATGCTTTCCGCTCAATACGCTCTCAAATTAAAATCAAACCCTCTGAACTCTGCTTTTTCGGCTGTTTTTGAACCAAAATATAAAACTTTATATGACAATAAACCAAATGTCATACCTACCTTTGGCATTAGAATGTTGCCATTCCTTGATAGTACAAAAGTTGATATTTCGAAAATTCTGAACACGACCATTTCCGAAACACCTCCATGGCTACTTAAGCAACCAAAGGTACTTTTCACGCTACACGATGGAAAAAAATCGGAAATAAACCCGTCCATCTTCCTCAACACTTACCATGAACTCCTCTCTCAGTTCAAAAATTATACAAGAATATATACTGATAGATCAAAAGATGAGGAAAAGGCGGGTGCAGCCTTCGTTAGTGAAAAATACATAAAAAATGTTCGCTTGCCAAATGGAACGTCAATTTTTTTCAGCTGAAATCAGAGCAATAGACCTTGCTTTGCAATACATTGCAAGCGAGCCTATTTTAAACAGCATTATCGTCTCCGATTCGCTATCAGTACTTCAGTCGCTACATAACAGAAAACTGGAGAATCCACTATCAGCAAATATTCTCTTTAAGCATACTGAGCTTAGTGCCTCATGAAATATAGTATACTGTTGGCTACCTAGCCATATTGGTATTAGAGGTAATGAAGAAGCAGACTGGGCTGCTAAGATGGCCCTATCTTTAGAACCATCGGATTTTAAATTACCATATTCTGATTTTATACCTTGTATCAAAAAGTATCTACGTCAAAAGTGGCAGGTATCATGGGATGATGCAATCAATAACAAACTTCATGCCATCAAACCAATCTTGGGAGAATGGACTCCTTCCTAGAGAACTATTCGTAGGGAGGAGGTTGTCATTGCAAAAATCAGAATCGGTCATACATACATTACCCACTCACACATACTAAAAGGTGAAGATCCACCAGAATGCGTTCCTTGCAATGTACCATTTACTGTTAAACACTTTATGACCACGTGTTCCGACCTGCAACCTACGCGTGATAAATACTCTAATGTACACGACATGCACGAACTTTTTGATACTATTGAAATCACTAGTATTTTAGATTTCGTAAAGGAAGTAAATCTTTATTTTAAACTGTAACTTGTATGAACTTACCCACACTAGTTTTTAACTAATGCAAATACCAACTATTATTTACATCTTTTCATCAAGATACATCATTTACATTTCCCGTTGATCGGGAACCAACATTTTTAACTGTTACTAACATTTATCATTTGATATTTAACTACTATGGATTTTTTTACTGTATCGCTGGTCGATATTGAACCTTTCTTTTTACATATATGACCTACTGTATGGCGCTAAATAGCCTAAAAGTGCTGGTGCGCCGTTAAAATTAAATCAATCAATCAATGAACCCAATCCATGTTGGATTGAAAGCCAAGGATAAAGCAGACAGAGCTGCTAAAATGGCCTTATCATTAGAACCATCAAATTTTAAAACACCATATACTGATTTTAAAAGTTGTATCAAAGATTTTTTTACGCCAGAAATGGCAGGCATCTTAGAAAAATGCAGTGAATAATAAACTTCATACCATCAAGCCAATTCTAGGAGAATGGACTCCTTCATACAGAGCCGACCGTAGGGAGGAGGTAGTCATTGCTAGAATTCGAACCAGCCATTTTTATTTAACCCACTCCTACATACTAAAAGGAGAAGACCCACCAGAATGCATATCTTGGAATGAACCATTCGCAGTTAACCACTTTATGTTGGAGTGTTTCGACCTCCAAACTACACGTAATCAATATTACAATGTGCAAGACATGAGGGAGCTATTTGATAAGTTAGTAGTTATTATGTTATTGACTTCCTTAAATAAGTAAACCTATATCATGAGTTATAACTTCTATTGTATCATCTTAAACATTTGTATGTGCTTTATATATACTGTTGCTAGATTTTAATTTCCTTTCATATGTTTTCGTTGTCATATATTATTTGCAATCCCCGTTGGAAACTTTTTTTTATCACCGTTACCATTCTCATCGTTTTATCTTTAGCTATTTGGTTTTGTATCGCTGGCTGATACAAACCCTTTTTACCATTTGTATATAATAAAGAATATAACCTTTTGTATTGCGCTAAATGGCCTCTTTTTGTTGGAGCGCCGTAAACAAATTAAACCAACAAACCATTAATACATATTTAAAATCATTTCGAGAACCAGTGATAGAATTATCTTACTGTGTAATAATTAGAAGAAGACGAAATCAATTCTGAACAATAATGAATGATAATCATACAATTAGTCAGGACGTTGTAATTTCCCACCAAAGTCGTGCTTCAATAATACCAAATCAAGCGATTCTGTAGACATCGTTGATTAATTGGTAGATTTTTACGCCACACCAGCACTATGAGGCTATTTAGCGCCACACATAAGGTTATATCTTCACTTATTTAACAGTGGTACCATTTTTCGTATCGAACAGCGATTCGAAACCTAACAGTTAAAGGTAAAGCGATACAAATGGTAACGGTGGTAAATACATAAAGTTTCCCGATCAACGATGAGTGCAAATTTATTATAACGAAACATATATAACACAAAAAAATGTTCAAGATAAATAATTGTTTACTTTCTTAAGAAAGTCTATAATATTGGAAATTCTAACTGTTTCAAAGTCCTCCCTCATGTCTTGCACAATGTAATAATGATTACGCATAGGTTGAAGGTCCAAGCATTTCAGCATAAAGTGCTTAACAGTGAATGGCTCATTGCAATATCTCTATTATCAAGATCAGAGTTTGAATAGTTTAGACCAGTTCTCATGGAATAGGTTGAACGATTTTTGTTAAAACTTTTCTATATCAATCATTGATTTCACCAGTGTTGGAATTATTTCGTTCATACGTGTTTCTTTCCACACATACGGGTACATACATTTGTTTCAATCAGGTTTGAATTACTGTCTCTTATTTGTATCACTTATAGTTACCACACTAATGAGCAAACAATATTGTCTTAAGGTAATTGTGTAAAAGTGATTCATATTAGAAAAAAAATCCTCAACTGTACTTCTGAACTTTCTTCTCTACTCCTTCAGTTAATAATTTAAACCTCATCAGCAACCTCCCACCCACCCCACTGTTTGTCCATATTCTAAGATAATTTACCAATGAGTTTATATATCATGTATGCCATGGATAATTGTAATTAATCAAAACAATTCTGATTCTGTTTGGACCCCAATCGCTGGTCGATAAAATTATTTTATCAGTTTTAAATGTAAAAGGATATAACTTAATGTTTGGCGCTAAATAGCCACGTAGTGCTGGTGCGCCGTAAAAATATAAACCAATCAATCAATCAATCAATCAATCTGATCCATTTTACTTATTGAACATCACCATGTTCAAACTGCCCAAGGTTAAATAGTTAGCTCGGTAATTTCCTCCATAATTCATCAGTTCTATCACACCGAATTTTGATGTTTCTGATTGATGTATAATGATATTTGGAGGAAGTTGATTGTATATAAAATGTGTCTTGGAACCACGCTTTAATAACAATTACTTTATTTGGAGGACAGTATACAGAAAAGGTAGGCATATATGTGCATATTTTCAACCTTTTCAATTCTCTATAATACTGATTTTTCGGGGAAATTAAGTACATTTCATAGTTACAAAAAACAATTATATTGTCTTGCTCGGAATATATGCATAGACACAAAAGAATATTACTAATACTAGTAGGAATCGAATCACATAAACACATGATATTTGGAAATATAAAAATACGCCGTCCTTTTCACCACCTTGATTATCTCTAAATGACAAAAATGGACAAAAACGCTAGATAATCGAAAGCTTTAACTGTAATAACTTTATTTGTGAATTTATTTTGATTTCATAAAACAATGGCATCTTTCTCTTTCGTGTATACAAGACTCATTTTATATATTTATTCTACACTACTTCTTCACTAAATATATACTGTATTATTTAGATGTTGTTTTCCAATTTGTTTCCTCTGCTTGTTGCATGTAAAATATAACTATATAATGCATCTCTTTTCTTATCTGAAATACCCCGATCATGGAACAACTATTCATGTTATCAATTGAATCTGTTCTTGAGACTTGCTTTGTAGTATGATTTCTATAATTATACAATGAATAAGTTCTACGTGTATTTGCTTCACTAGCTAATACAGTGTTGCTGAAATCATTCATTAATGAAACCAGTATTCATACGGGATAGTTGTAGTACTAGTTGCCACAATTGAAATCCTGTTCAAAGTTGTCAAGTTATTACAATCAAGCACTGTTTTAGGCAACTGTTTTGTCTACAATATAATATTTATTTACAATTATGGCACGAGTAGAAAAGGGCAACTTCACCTTGTTTTTTACTTGTTTCATTGATAGTGTTTCAATGGCGCACCAGTACTGTAAGGCTATTTAGCTTGAACCAAATTTACACCATATAAATTAAAGATGAATATAATAAATTAAATTTTTGAAAGATATCCCTTACTATATAAATACATGTATACGACTATTAGAAATGCTTTTATAGTGTGTATTTACAAAAATGATTCATTCATTTCGTATTTATTTAATATTTTTCAGAATGAAATTCCTTATTGTACTACTGGTATTAGCCAGTTTGGCCTATGCTCAACGTAGGTGTCTCTTTTATTATTATTATTATTATTATTATTATTATTATTATTATTATTATTATTATTATTATTATTATTATTATTATTATTATTACTGCTTAAAATATTAATTACTTCTCGGCTGAAAGACAGCCTCGGTATAAAATTCCACCTACATCACAGTAAAGGAGAATAACAAAGGTAATGTTATAGTATATCAAATTGGAATATCATTACATACATGTTCATATCAGCATTGACTAATCTGGTTTTCTTTCTTCCTCTGCTCTCTTATTAAAGTGTTCATGACGAAATCATTGATTATCTAACCGAATGATAGGTTTTAACAAGGTAGCTTTACAAACGTATTAACTTTCTAGTGAACATGTGTATCCCAATATTATATATCAGTGATCGCAGTGCCCGAGACTATTTCTAAATTCACTTCCGTAATTTGACAGTCATTGGTCATATGAGACGGAAATTAAAATGTCAAGCGGACAGTGATGAATTTCCACTTGTAATATTGTCACATGTTAGCAGACTTTAACAATCTCATGTAAACCAAATTAAGTGTCAACCATTCCAGGTTACGAAACCAATCATGATGTTAATTATACTTAATCCCTGTCACAAGAAGGTTAAATATATTTTGGTCCAAGAGAAAATAAATTTGTTTTTACAGCTTGAAAATTAAAGCATGGGTATCAGCAAGAAATCGTTTGCTGGCATATTGATTAATAATATTCTGATGACCCAACCTCCTTCTCTATTCTGGATGGGAAAAGTTTGTATTGTTATATATAACCATAGTTTATTGCAAATTTTTTGGATGCTTGATGACGAAATACTTCATGATTCGATTATTTATATTTTGTCTTATTGTTTTCCCAGGGGACATTAGCGTATATTATCATTTCATTCAAAAGGAATAAGAACATCACCAGATGAGACAATAGTTACAAGAATAAATGGACCCTGGTTAAAAAAGATCTGTTGCATGGGTTTCGATGTGCTCGGTGGATGAAGTCTAATAGGACTAAACAGTGGAGGTTAAAAGGGATTTGAAATGGGAATAAAGGTGGAGGGATGTATAATCATTTATTAATGAAGATGCAACATAGGTAAAATCATTTAACGGTCTTCTTCCACAGTTTTACTTTCCTTTTCCTACAAGAATGTACAGGCTTTATTCATTTTTATTACAGAAGTTTCAGATGAAATAGGATATGTATCAATGCCAGAAGATCCTGGTAAGTTACTGATCAGTATAATTACTTTTATTGATAATAACATTTTATTATTGTGTATAAAAGCTCTATTTGCGAAGTTTTTGATTTGTAAAAATAATAAATGGGAAAATTGACTATAATGATTATGAAGACAACTATGATGCATGGAAGATTGATGAATCGTCAATATGTTTATGATATATTCATGAAGGCCATCTCATTCAATGTCTTGTTAATACAATATTTCCATTACTTTTGAAAAAGAGATAATACCAGAATCATATCGCTGGCTTGAAAACAAATACATAATGATGCAGTTTAATTTTCATATTTCTCCTTTGCAATTAACGATTTGATCTTGGGAAAAATATTTATTTTAAATTAAGTACCATTTATGTCTTCTTTAGTAGTTGTACAAGTGAAGAAATAGAGGAATGACTGATATGATAATTACAATAACAAATTAAGAAATGAATGCATATTTAATTTTGGCTCGATTATCTGGTTTGCTTTCTGCTTGAAATAATGATAATAAATATCATTTATAATTGTCTTCTTCATCTCTTTTTTAGTAGAGAGAGTGACACTGGATGATCTCAAGTATGCATTTAATAACATCACGCCAGCCGTTAAAAAGCGATTGAATTTTATCCTTAAATGTAAGTATATAATGACTTACCTCTACGTTCCCCATAATCTAATTAAATTACATGTACGCATATTAAAAGCCACCGCCATGTATTTATATATCTCTTTGTACATAAGTGAAGGTAAAGTATTCTCACAGCCCGCCTTACTCATCATACTTGAACCTTAAGTGTACGTAAATAATACCGCTGTGTTCTTTATATTCTGAATATACTAAAGTGTACGCATATCGTAAGTCATATCTCGTCATTATTATCTTTATACGCTGAATAGTTCGTTGGTTGAATTTTTACGGCGCACTAGCACCAAGTGGCTATTTAGCGCCATACAAAAGGTTAAATCCTTCATTATTTACAAGTGGTAAAATGTTTTATATCCTCCAGCAATACGAAACCAAATAGTTAAAGGTAACAAGATTACAATGATAACGGCGATCAATAAAAACATTTTCCCCACCTACGGGGAGTGTAAATTATGTATGACAACGAAGACAGGTGAATGCTATTTAAAATAAGAGAACATACATATATAACACATAACAATATCCATGGCCATAACATAAAAGCTATAACTTATGATAAATGTTTACTTCCTTAAGGAAGTCTATAACATAAGAAATATTAATTGTATCAAAGAGCTCCCTCATGTCTTGCACATTGTAATATTGATTACGCGTAGGTAGGAGGCAAAAACAATCCAAAATAAAGTGCTTAACAGTGAATGGTTCATTGCAAGACATGCAATCTAGTGGGTCTTCTCATTTTACTATGTTGGAGTGGGTTAAATAAGTATGTCCGATTCGAATTCTTGCAATGACTACCTCCTCCCAATGGTCGGCTCTGTAGGATGGGGTCCATTCTCCTACGGTTGGCTTGATGGCATAAAGTTTATTATTTAAGGCATCATTTTATGATGCCTGCCATTCCTGATTATACTGAGTATACTTAAGTGTACGTATATCAATTCTTATATCAATGTTTCTTATACTTTAATTAATATTAGGACATTACACTGTCAAAATCGACGTCTGATCGTTTACTAATGAAATATAATTCAGGTATTTAAATCATTGTCATTAATCTCAAACATAAATGTGTAACAAATGTGCATAAGCATTTCGTAAATAATTATGTTAGATATTCCTTTCAGCAAAAAAAATGAACAATTATTATAAAACAAACTATAAGATTACAAAAGTGTTCACACGGTTTTAGTCCGTTACTAAAACATGATTATTAATGAAAGCAACATCTGTGCTCAATACTATTTTATGAAATGCAATGCACAATGTGTGTTCCGATTACTTAAATACCTGTAATTAAATTAAAATCGGTATCTTTGCGGATGCTTTTTATTTCATACATCTATGTGCCTATCGCCCTCTCTCTCTCTCTCTCTCTCTCTCTCTCTCTCTCTCTCTCTCTCTCTCTCTCTCTCTCTCTCTCTCTCTCTCTCTCTCTCTCTCTCTCTCTCTCTCTCTCTCTGTGCATGTATCGACCAATCAAATGACTTGAGATAAAAGATTCGAAGGAAACTGTCCATGCATACAAAAATACATTTCGGCATGCATACATACATACTTCCCGGCCATGAAAACAGATTACTCGATTTCTTCCTACAATTATATATATATATATATATATATATATATATATATATATATATATATATATATATATATATATATATATATATATATATATATATATATATATATATATATATATATATATATATATATATATATATATATATAATAGCTTTTCAACTCTAATGTTTGTTTATGCATAATTAGAACATATTGTCTATGAATGTAATCCTACTACTGTTAATAAAACTAAGAGCTTAGTTATTTCCATTCCATTTTACAGTACTGGGGATGAGTTTGAATGACCTGGAGGAAACTTTGGACAATCCACCAGATGAAATACAACAGATGTTTGGGTGTAAGATATAATTATATATTTATTGTGACAAGTATCTTTCCCTTTAGTCATAAAATACAAAAACTGGCATTTTACTTGTTCGCCGGTCGTGTGTGTATATATATATATATATATATATATATATATATATATATATATATATATATATATATATATATATATATATATATTTATATATATTTTTATATATCTATATTTATATGTATATATATATATATATATATATATATATATATATATATATATATATATATATATATATATGGTTGGCTTCCGTAAGTCTCGAGAGACGATGGAAATGCGCCCATGAAAGGACTCCTAGTTTGTTTCTGTGCAGCGTCTTCTATGACTATAAAGTCCCACACGGGAGTGGCAACCCTTGCTGCAGTTGCTACACTTGAAGTATGAATTAGGTCTTGTTTGGAACTGCATCCTCTTCCTCTGAGATCTTTTCTCATCAGCGAGCTGTCGTAACTTTTCCTCGCTGGCTTTCAGACCTGTGTACAGAGCATGTCGCCAGCTGGACTTGTCGAGGGCAAGCTCTTCCCAGGTGTTGACCTCTATTCCAAGAGCTTTCATATCCTGCTTGCAGACATCATTGAAGCGAAGATGTGGCCGTCCTATTGATTTTCTGCCTGAGGCAAGCTTAGAGTAGAGAAGGTCTTTGGGGATCCGTCCATCATCCATTCGATGCACATGGCCCAGCCATCTGATGCGACGTTGGCGGAGGACTGTGACTATGCTGGGAATTTTGGCCTGTTGAAGCACCTCGTTGTTTGTCACACGATCGCTCCAAGTTATCCCAAGTATGCGACGGAGACAACGCATGTGAAAGGCGCTTAGTCGTTTCTCCTGAGAAGCAAAACAGGGTCCAAGTTTCGCTGGCATACATAAGAGTGCTAAGGACGCAGGCACGGTACACGGTGATCTTAGTGTTTAGTGTCAGCTTGTTGTTGTTCCACACTCACTTCGACAATCTAGCGAGAGTTGTTGACGCCTTTCCAATCCGCTTGTTGAGCTCGGCATCGAGTGAGAGGTTGTTGATGATGGTAGAGCCAAGGTAAGTGAACTCACTGACTACATCTAGTTTGTAGTAGTTAATGGTTATGCTGTGAGGGTCTGCGTCCTGAGCCATCACGTTGGTTTTCTTTAGGCTGATGGTCAGCCCGAACTCATCACATGCTTTAGCAAAGCGGTCCATCAGGCGTTGTAGTTCAGCTTCTGTGTGAGTGACTATAGCAGCATCATCTGCAAAGAGCATGTCCCTAATGGTTGCTTTCCTTACCTTGCTCATTTCCTTCAGTCGTGCCAGGTTGAACAGTCTGCCGTCTGAACGCGTGTGCAGGTAGATCCCTTCTGTGGACGTCCCAAAGGCGTACTTAAGCAGGACAGCGAAGAAGATGCCAAATAGCGTGGGGGCAAGGACACAGCCTTGCTTCACTCCGCTGTGGATGTTGAATGGTTCGGACGATGAGCCATCATACTGCACTGTGCCTTTCATGTCTTTATGGAAGAACTGGACCATGCTTAACAGCTTTGGAGGGCATCCAATCTTCGTCAGGATTTTGAAGAGTCCGTCTCTGCTGACCAGATTGAATGCTTTGGTGAGGTCTATAAAAGCCAGGAAGAGGGGTCTGTGTTGTTCCCTGCATTTCTCCTGCAGTTACCTGATGGAGAAGATCATGTCGATTGTGGACTTCTCTGCGCGGAACCCACACTGAGACTCTGGATACACTCTGTCGGCAAGCGTCTGCAGTCTGTACAGGATGACTCTAGCGAAGACTTTACCCACGATGCTGAGAAGTGATATGCCCCTGTAGTTGTTGCAGCCTTTTCGGTCGCCCTTGTTCTTATATAGGGTTATGATGCTGGCATCTATCATGTCCTGAGGCACTGCACCTTCATCCCAGCACTGGCAGAGAAGATCATAAAGGTGTGTGAACAGCACACTGCCGCCACATTTGATGACTTCTGCTGGGATGCCATCCTTTCCTGGGGCTTTACCTGTGGTCAGTTTCTCTAATGCCAGATTTAGTTCTGTCTCAGTAGGTTTCTCATCCAGTTTGGTCAAACAGGGGAGGTTTTCAATGGCGTTGAGGGCATTGTTGGTCACGTTATTTTCTCTGGAATACAGCTCGGAGTAGTTCTCCACCCAGCGCTCCACCTATTTGCCCTTGTCATGAATGATATCTCCTGCAGAAGACTTCAGTGGAGCTATCACTTTCTTCGTTGGACCCATTGCCTTCTTTATGCCATTATACATGCCTCTGATGTTTCCGTTGTCTACTGCTGACTGAATGCCATGACAGAGTAGAATTTAGTATTCATTAGCGCATTGCCGTGCTAACCTCTGCACTTTGCATCTGGTAGACCTATATGCATGTAGTGTCCTCACGCAGGGAGAACGCTTGAATTCCCGGTTGGCACTGCGACGCTCTTCTATTGCTGGCATGAGTATGGCGGAATTGGCGTCAAACCAGTCATTGTTCTTTGTCTGATTCTTACCAAAGATTCATGTGGCTGCACTGTACACAGTGATGTTGACCCATCTCTCTTTGGCACTGCCGTAGGGAGGTTCTGAACTGAACGCCTTGGAGAGGGCGTAAGTGAATTATTCAGCCTTGTCTGGATATGATGTCTTGCTCACATCAATGTGTGGTTTACCCACTTGCCTAGAGTGGTGGATCTTCTTTGGTTGAAACTTAAATGTACAGCAGATTAGAGAGTGATCGGTGTCTCAGTCAGCGCTGTGGAATGTACGAGTAAGCTGCACACCTTCATGGCTAAAAGTCTTGTGATAATCAAGTCCAACTGAGGCCAGTGTTTGGATCGGGGATGCCTCAAAGACACTTTGTGCAGTGGTTTTGTCTGAAAAAATGAATTGGTGATGCTGAGGTTGTGGAACGAGCACATTTCAAGTAGACGTTGCCCGTGTTCATTCATCTTCCCAATGCCAAACTTGCCGAAACACAAAGGCCAGGAGTCGTGATCGGCACCCACCCTAGCGTTGACGTCGCCCAGTAATATCAAGTTCTCTTCCTTCGGAATATTGTCGATGAGCAAGTCGAGCTCGTTGTAAAACGCATCCTTGGTATCTGTGGTGGAACTGAGTGTGGGAGCGTAAACACTGATGAGATTAACTAGCCCGGTTGTGGTGTGGAGGCGAAGAGATAGCAGTCTTTCGTTTCCTTGTTGGTAGTGTTGTATCATAGCCAGCAGAGAGTTTTTGACAGCAAAACCAACACCATACTCCCTAACTTCATCTGAGCTCTTTCCTTGCCAGAAGAACATGTAGTTCTTTTCTCTGAGGGACCCAGAATCTAGCAGCCGTGTCTCTTGAAGTGAGGCGATATTGACACGGAGTCTTGCGAGTTCGTCGTTGATGACTTTAGTCTTTCGAACATCACTGATTGCCTGGAGATCATCTGAAAGTCCTGTGAGCATAGTCCGGACGTTCCAGGTACCTAGCTTGAGGAGTGTTGATTTCCTTGTTTTTCTTTTGTTTTTTCTTGGTGCTGTAGTTGCAGCCCGCTTGTCAGGTACTCACGTATCTTAAGCCCTGGGCACTCAGCAAGGCAGGCGAGCTGTAGCGGGATGGCACCTTATTGGCTGGGGGCTGCCCAGGTTGAGGCGGGCTATAGCTGTCTGTTGGTCTCTCCCACCGTCGGAAGCAACCCCTGGCGTCTAACTCTACGCCAATCGAGTGGTGACTTATAACCGGTAACTGTTGCTTCCCGTGTTGTGTCAACGCTGTGAAGCGAAGCTGGAGTGTCCTCTCCAGGGCGCAAGCCTGGGCAAGGTTATATGGAGAATCAGCTGACTCCCCCTCTCCACGCAGCTGATGGATCCAAGGGAAAGGACAAGCCGATACGTCATGGCACCAGCGGCGTCGCAGGAGTTGCCGAGATGTCACTAAATGCAGTGACAAGTCGCTTTAGGGACTCCGTCTCCGGATTTTCTGTTGTGGTTTACTCCCTTAGCCTTTCCCATGTAGGGGTATAGTCGCAAGTCAGCGAAGGTTTGAAATCAGAGTTTACCTTCTCCTAGACGGGCTACCACCCAAGGTTAACGGGCCCCATCTGCCCGAAACATCTGATTTTGAGGCGCCAGAAACTCGCCTGCCATCCCTTCTCCAGTTAGTTTAAACAGGTTCCGCCGGGCTTAGTAGTTAAGCCACCCGTGAAGGCCTGGAGCTGGATTTGGTTTTCAGAGGCTACCACAGACGCAAGCCATTGGGGGATTTCTAGGGGAAGTGGTTGCTTATCTACCACAACCGAAACCGGCGATAACAACCCTTGGAACCCAATACATCTCTCTCTCTCTCTCTCTCTCTCTCTCTCTCTCTCTCTCTCTCTCTCTCTCTCTCTCTCTCTCTCTCTCTCTCTGTATATATATATATATATATATATATATATATATATATATATATATATATATATATATATATATATATATATATATGTCTATATATATATATATATATATATATATATATATATATATATATATATATATATATATATATATATATATATATATATAGGTTGACAGTGTTCATGGGAAGATTATATTATTAAGATAACTTATTAAGCATTCCTTAACTCACATCATGTAGGGAACATGGCGCATTTAAATATGTCCCAGATAAGTCACAATGCAGTGAATACTGAATATGTAATTGATAAGAAAAGACAACATATTCGTCAATCTTGCTATAAATCACTACGAAAGAATATGTACAGGATCCATATTAAATTTCTTAACTGTGTAAGTTACATCTGAATGACTTAAGTTTGTTGAGCTTTAAATATTTATTTAAAGATGTCGTTTATCATAATTCAGCCTAAGCTGTACAACAAACTTTCTATAACAATCACATAACTCGTTCAATAGACCATCCTGTTTATCTGTTAGTAAGGGCAGATATATTAAGCATGTACATCCTAGGTTTTAATGACAATCCTGTACAGAAGTGGTAGTGTGGTGCATACAAAATAAGTCCAATATATGGCAGGTCGAGCAAATGATACAAATGTATTTGACGAATTAATTTGGCTGCCAGCTGTGTCATATATAGTCCATTCTATGAGTGACCAATTTTCTTATTAACGCACGAAGATCGCTCCGATGGCTTAGAGGTTAGAGCGTCCGCCTCGGATGCAGGAAGTCGCAGGTTTGAACCCCGGTTGAGGCATACCATACACTTATAACAATGCTAATTATAGTTGCCTCGCTTGGCAAACTGCATGTAGAGGTTAGTGTTAGGACTTGTCGACTTGGTGTCAGGATAATGTCACAGGATGGGACATGATGCTACATATCTGCTGCATGATGCCTCAGTTCTAGACATTTTTCTAAACTGCCACACTGCAGACATCAAAGTGATAGGACTCAAATTTTGTAAAGCTACATTAACAATCCTATCCCAAAATGAAACATCCACAAAATCCTTACCACATCATTAAAATATAAGAGTGAAAATTATTCACAGACGTTTCCACTGCGTGATTTTCATTACTATTATAATTTTAATATGGATGTCGGAGGTCATCAATAGATTCTACTGATATACGACCATACCGACATCATACTATTGAATCAAAAAGAGCTAATGCGATTCTATAACTGTCGTAGTTTATAAATCGTTTTACATTACGATCCGAAATTCACTGTAGAAATTAATTTATTGTTCATCTTGGATAATATAACAGCTTTTATAGAGGCCGTATTAAAATTTTAGTACTGAATCAAATGGTATGACAAAATGCTGCAATTTTGGTGACTGCACAAAAACACGAAACAAAGTAGTTTCCAATTTATTTCACCACATAGATTAGGGAGCAAAATTAATGTGTGATCAACACAATGGTTTCTAGACAGGTGCTGCCGATATGCGACATAGAGGCAATACACTATATTACAGAGTATGTTTTATTCCACCAAAAATTGTTACCAAGCTATGTTTGGATTAAAAAGAAATAAATATTCAGGATTGACCAAATGTTGATTTGATATAAAAATATAATCAAACTGTACAGTAATGTTAAAGAAAAGATGCTGATTTTATCGATCGTGTTCACTGATAACAACATTCAGCATGACGCCAGATAGCACGATGTTGAAATGCTGTATAAATATGGCCGATATTACGCGTGTGCTGTGGACAAAGCCCCACATATTTTGCAGTTAAGTTAAAGTCATAACTCTAATATCAAATCATTTCTCCGTCCAAATCTACAACGATTCATTAAAAGCATATTAAGTGTGGAAAACAAAGGTAAATTCCAATCGAATGTGTTAATTCATTCTATAAAGGTAACTAGAAGACACTATTTCAAATTCATCGGAAATCATTCATAGTTGATTATGAGAGTGACAACTTTTGTTCAAGGATGCTAACTTCTTAATGAAGGCGGAAAGCAATTTCTCAGATTATATATTTTCTATATTTATACTTTACATACTTGTCAGAGATGACAAGTCTGGTGTTTATTTATTTTTAATTATATTTGCTTGTAATGCAATTATATAATATGGTCTGTTAACATGAATAGATTATGTTTACTCTTTTTCAGCTACCGGAATGAGCATTAGGGATATGAAATCTTTAGCGAGCAATCTGCCAGAACCAATACAATACTTGCTCGAGAGGGTGTGAGAATTACAAAAGTATTCTGGCAAGAAATGGAACTAGCTCTGTGGGACATAATACCACCATAAACCAATTAATGCCAATCAAATGGATAAATTAGCACTTGAATTGAAACTATGATTGCTGTATTAGTATAGTCTTTCCTGCTCAAGACACTGAGCTTTTCTTTTGAACCTGAATTGCCTTTTTCGTTTCAAAACAAGTGAAATATATTGAAATAAAGCGTGATATGAATTACTCAGTTGTCTTTATTCTTTTCCAAGAGTAAGTTGTGCAATAATGAATCTCTTTCTTTCACATCGATTACGTTTGTATTCTGACAAATTATAAATTTGGGTTCATTTTAATAAATTTGGTAACAAGTGCAAACTATCAAATAACCAATTCTTAATAGTCAGATGCAATCTATTAGTTAATGGATTGAATTTTTATTGTTCACCAGCGCTATTAAGAAATTTAAAACAATATAATATAAGGTCATATCTTTCATCATTTAAAAGTAGTGAAAGGTTTGTTATCGACCAGAGATATAAAACAAAACAGTTGAAAGTAACCGATGAAATGGAAACAGCAATAAATAAATAACGCTTCCCGATCAACGGGGAATGTAAATGGTGTATGTTACTAAGGACAGATGGTTGGTTGGTTGGTTGAATTTTTACGGCGCACCAGCATAATCAGGCTCTTTAGCGCCATACCAAAGGTTATATCGTTCATTATATATAAGTGGTAAAAGGTTTCGTATCGACCAGCGATATGAAACAAAACAGTTGAAAGCAAACCGATGAAATGGTTGGTTGGTTGAATTTTTACGGCGCACCAGCAGAATGAGGCTATTTAGCGCCATTCAAAACATTAAAGGTTTTCATTATTTAAAAGTGGTGAACGATTTTGCATCGACCAGCAATATAAAACCAAGCTATTGAAGGTACATAAATTGGTAACGGTGATACAAATGTAAAGTTTCCCGTTCAATGGGGGAGGAGATACATTTATACCCCATGACCATATACATTCTATGCAATAAAACTGAAACCAAATGATTCATAAAGAAAGAAGATAATAAACAACACAAACTTCATTAACATTAATCAATTGAGTAACTACAATGCAATTCAAGTACACTTTCATTTATATTTACAGTACATTAATTTTTTACAACAATGGCATTTAGTAAAGAATTTCTTCTGGAGTATGCAGGGCATAAAATATATAACGAGGCATAATAAAGAGAAACAGTCTATAGAAACAGAGAAAGCAAACCTCAAACCGATGATACATGTTTGCATTTTAAATTTCATCAATAAACACAATGGTAAGATAAGTCTACTAACGACTATTAAAGTTTATAATGAAAAGTTTTTGGAATTATTCAGAAATATAGCAAATGTAAAGTTCAGATATGGAATTTTCTAGTATAACCATCTAGCAAGAGTCCATCAAAATATTGATATATTCTGTCCTTAAAGAACTTCCAATATTCAAAATCAGATTTTCTTGGAGCGACAAGATTTTCAAATTAGCTGCTGTGGCAGCCATATTGGTTGCAAGATTAGAGCAACATTTTTGGAATAAATTAACACTTAAAAGACAATATTTACCCTATCACAAGAACTATGAAGTGAATTGCAATGTATACAAGGGCATTGGATAAGCATGGCAAATTCCTCCTTCAAAATTAACAAAAGAAACGCATCAAATGCTACATGATTGGCCCAAAAGATGCTGAGAAAACCAAATAGGAAGGTTAATTTGATTAACAAACTGGCATGTGTACTATTACGTCCAAGAGGGAAAGAAACAAAAGAGTACGACAACTTGACTACGACAATGGAAACATATTGGGAGTATTAATTGTTTTTTAATTCTGGCCCTCCAAAGCCAACGATAGGAAGGAATATGCTTGGATTGTGAACCAACAGTCCCAGAAAATAAAAGCGATGAAATAGTGGTAGATAATGTATTACTACTATTAATATACAGATATTTTTTTCTATAGAATCAGCATATCACGTGGCCACACTAGATCAAATACATTTATGATAATGCCAGCATTATGGTCGGCAAAAACAGCTCAATTGGAACCAGAATTCACTCAGAGTATCCAATAGTCAAGTTTGAACAACAGTATCATTCAGTCGCAAATGAGTGCAAAGACGATCGCAAATGACACTTGTATTTTCAAACTATGATAGCAGCAAAGACTGCACTTAATTAAAACTATATTGCAATGTCCAATACATTTTAAAGACATGAAATTCTTGCATCTTTTAAAATGACTGGATGTGAATCTGTGTTTACACGTGTTTGCATGGTGATGGTATTTGACAATTAAAAATTTGCCAACTATATTCCGTTTGTAAGTGTATTAAATGCTTTAAAGATAATGTTTTTTCTTTCTTTCTTTCATTCATATTTGAAATTTCAGTCATCTTCCACAGGTTTATGTGAATAGAGCTTATTCTGAACTGGACAAGTCTGCTTTGGGTTGTTAGCAAGTGCACTGTTCCCCCGCCCCGTCATAAAGATACATTTTTGTGTCTCAGTAACCATCTGCAAATACGGCAGGTATACTGATGTAAGGCCCTTCTTCTGTATATCGACAATATGGTGTTTTAAAACCAGATGGTTCTATTGATAGGTCCATGTTAGTAGCGCTGTCTGCTTCATCATTACCTGAATTGCAACATGGCTGGGTAACCAACAGTATACTACATTGTGCGAGGTACTCAGCTCAGCATGTTTAAGTAGAACACTAGCTATCAATGGATTCTCCAGTTTTCTATTATATATTGACTGAAGCAAGGAAGTACTATCTAAAGTTGCTTGACCCAATTCATCATCATGGAATTAGACTGGCTCTGGGAGAATTTAAAACATCCCTGTTTGATAGCCTACTCATTGAAGCGGATCAACCATCTTTATCACAACGTAGAGAAATGCTTTCCACACAGTATGCTCTCAGATCAAACCCTCTTTATCCAGCTTTTTCGGCTGTTTTTGAACCCGAATATAAAACATTATATGACAATAGACCAAACTCACTCCTACCTTTGCTATTATAGTATAACAATTCCTTAAAAGCACACAAATTCATCTTTAAAAAATTCTAAAAATGTCCGTCTACAAAACACCTCCCTGGCTACTTCAGCCACTAAGGGTAATTTTCACATAATACGATAGAAAAAAAATCGGAGATAAACCCTTCCATCTTTCACAACTCTTACCATGAACTCCTCACTGAATTTGAAAATTATACAATAATATATACCGATGGATCAGAAGATGAGGAAAAGGCTGCTGCAGCATTCGTTAGTTGCAAACACACAACAAAAGTTCATTTACCAAATGGTACGTCAATTTGTTTGTTCAGCCGAAATCAGAGCAAAGGACATTGCTTTGCAATACATCGCAAGCAAGCATATTTTAAACAGCATCAGCTCCTATTCACTATCAGTACTTCAGTCACTATATAATAGAAAACGGGAGAATTCATTTTTAGCTAATATTCTACTTTAACATGCTGAGCTGAGTACCTCGCACAATATAGTGTACTGTTGGTTACCCAGTTATGATTGAATATAGGTAATGATAAAGCAGACAGCGCTACTAAAATGGACCTATCAATAGAACCATCTGATCTTAAAACACCATATACTGATTTTAAACTTATTATCAAAGACTTTACGTCAGAAATGGCAGGGATCATATTATGATGCCATGAAAAAAACAAACGTCATGCTACCAAGCCAACCCTAGGATTTAACCTTTTGTATGGCGATGTATAGCCATTTTGTGCTGGTGCGCAGTAAACATTCAACCAACTAACCAACCAACACTAGGAGAATGGACTTCTTCCTACAACGCCATTCATACGGAGGAAGTAGTCATTGCAATAATTCGAATTGGTCATACTTATACTTACACTCATACTCATACTCATGATCCTACATACTAAAAGGAGAAGTGCCACTAGAGTGCATAGCTTGCAATGAGCCATTCACTTCTAAGCAATTATGTTGGAGTATTTCGACCTCTAACCTACGCCTAATCATTATTACAATGTGCAAGACACAAGGGACCTTTTTGATACAGTTATCATTTTAAATAATTTAGACTTCCTTAAGGAAGTAAATATTTTACATAAGTTATAGCTTTTATGTTATTACATTATCAGTTTTGTGGAATATATATATATATATATATATATATATATATATATATATATATATATATATATATATATATATATATATATTTATAAGGTCACTAGATTCACCTCTTTTCGTTGTGATACATTAGTTGATCGGCTAAGTATTTATTTATCGTAGTTACCATTTTAACCTTATACATTTAACTGTTTGCTGTCGAATTGCTGGTCAATAAGAAATCTTTCATCACTTAAATAAAGATATAATCTTTTGTATGGCGCTTAATAGCCTCATAGTGCTCGTGCGCCGTATAAATCCAACCAACCGACCATACGGTGACGTTTACACACAAATGATGACAGTCACTCACGAGTTAACTCCCATGAATTTGTTCTAATATAAGAGGAGGTAGCTCCCCTGCTGGTATGATATTTTGTAGATAACGAGTTACCTCTCCTGCCGGGAGCCAACTTTGAGCAACACAAAAAGCACAAATTTAAAAACGACACACTTTGGAATATAGTATAGTGTCTATATAACATAGTTGATTATTATGATCGCTGTAGAAGCGTCAGTGGTCCTACGGGTCAGGCCACTCTATCTTAATATTCTGGCATGGGTGCAGAAACAACAGTCATTTCATAGCTTTCGAAGTCAACACTCTACTTAACGGTATGAGGAAACTAAAATGTGAATAAATTTAAATTTGGCTGGGTACAGCAGTTCCGCAAACAACTCCGATTGTAATTAGCAGCCAAGGATCTTTTTAACAGGTTTTGCATACGGTGTTTGGGGTTTTGTAAATATATATATATTCATTGAAATCCTGTGGCATTGATCTAGACATCTGGGAGCACTTTGCTGAAGACCGCGCTGCTTGGCGTCACCATATCAACTGCTTTTGAAGAGCGCCATATAAATGAGGTCAAACATAAACGTCAGCAGAGGAAGAATAGAACTATCTCAATCTCTCAATCGATCCAGGCTCCGTCAATTCCCTGCCATCATCGCCCTAGAGAGCAAGGATTGGCTTGCTTCACAAGCCATCTATGCACTCCCAGACCAGCTCAGACGTGAAGTCTTGGTCGTCTTCGAGAACGAAGGACGAACGAAGAAAAAGAAACAAATATATATATATATATATATATATATATATATATATATATATATATATATATATATATATATATATATATATATATATATATATATATTGCATTTATATAAAACTACCAATTATAGATTTGCTTGCATATCATGCTTAGCAATGAAAATACAGTCAATACAAAATATAAGGTGAAGATGAATGGAGATGTCGGGTATATTTGGTTCACAAAAATTATAGAATGAAGATGTCAGGTATATATATATATATATATATATATATATATATATATATATATATATATATATATATATATATATATATATATATATATCACATACAGTCAATACAATATGTGAGGTGAATGGAGTAATAATGGCACCATTCTGATTGCAGTTGCTAGCATAGGCAGCTGCCAGAAAGGGCACAATGCATCATTTATTTTCGCATGATTTTGTGGGATCCAGCTGCTTGCATTTGCTCTACAAGATATACTGCAACAATTTGCTGTCTTTATACTTATTCTATTATGATTTGATATGATCTCGGATGATCAACCACGCAGCTGTTTATTTTTTCCTGTACTTATTATTATGAGTGATGTCAACGTCACATGTCATGCTGCGGAATGGTTCCATGTTTCCAAATTACACATGTTCACAAGTTCACAGCAATACCTCAAAACAAATTAAGAAAGCAAGCACTCTATTTTCAGTATTTAATTTATATGTGAAAAAAATAATATTTTTTTAAATAATTGTTATGAGGCAGTTTGTTTGTTAACGGACGATATTTTGGCTTGCAATAGACAACTGTGACGTGGCCAATTTTGATAGTACTTGATTCACCATGATGTGTGTTGGATTAGTTTGGAAGCACCTTCCTTGCAGTCATGCTGACATAGCCGATTGAAAGTTAGCATTATTTTGATTGAGCAAGGAATGTTTTGTAAAAGCTTGAACTGCATAGAAAGAGTAAAGACTATTTAAAATGCACCCGCACCCTCTAAGTGTTTGGCTCCTGTTGAGTACCGTTCTCGCGAAAATTCAGTATTTTCCCAGGTACTTTAATATGGTAAAACACTTTGCGCATTCGCTTAACCACACAGCTTTACAGTAGCACCATTTTTCTTTAGCCATGAAACTTGTAATGACTAAAATATTATCAACAACTTTATTACTAATATTTGACACATTACTTTTAATTGACGTTTAATTTTTACATAAATTATTAACTACTGCATGCTTTTGTTTAACTTTGCTTCTATCCCAGGTAGTTCAACATGGCATACCACTTGCCACATTCACTTAGATATATGGCCATAGTACACAATTAATTTTACTATATGTTGTCTACATTTGTTCCTCAGTACTGAACTTTCCACTGTGTGACAATCAATACAAATCATATGTTAATCTAAAATACCTTCAAAGATGACTTTACGGTTTAATTCTTGTCAAGAGTTGACCTGCATTTTTTTTGAGAGGCTGAATTGTAAACAAAACACCAGGCAACGGAACACAGATTTCACTTCCGGATCATCACCATGACCTTATTACGCAATGTGCACTGTCGCCGAAATACACACAGACAACCACACCATAAGCTCACATTTTAAAGAATAATCAATTGCCTTTAAATCCTTACCAAGAATGCCAAAATCTAACTCTAGTATCACCACCAAATTTAGACCGGAAAAAGTGATCTAAAAATAGACTGGGACTACATTCGTGGGTGCTGAACCGGATTTTATTAATTGTGTACTGATTCCTGAAAGGGTCAATGTTTTTGTCAAACTTTTATATTTGCATTTTATTTTTCATGCCACTACTGTTTCAACTTCATACATAAAGTCTTTTGAAATTTCCTTGCAAGCAAGACATTTGACAGCTGTCAGAAAGTGTGTAGTGCTGGTGTTCTATAGGGTGCAATTTGAGGTCCAATTGTTCTTAAGAAACCAAAACTAAATTTGCTATATCTTCCTTAATTATAGGAAGTTTTCAATGCAGTAAAAACCTAATTGTAACACTTGATAAGGCCTGTCTGAAAATAGTCTTGGAATTAAAAAATATTGATATATTAAATTTTAATGAAAATTTCAAAAAATATATAAATTTTAAAAACTTTTTATTTTACAAAAATAAATTTTCATACAAGTTATGACATTCAGTTTGACAAATTTAAGGCAGCAATGTTGATTAATGAATGGTCTTTAAAACAAATGGTAGTTTATGTCTGTACAACTGATAATATTAATCCATGGGGTACTGAAGCATGATAGCTCACAGTGATTTTGACAGCAAATTGCAATATGCCTATCCAGATGCATATAGGTGTACATACTAAAAAAACAATGACAGGTACTATGTTCCACATTTATTGTTTCAGGTACTTGGACAGTTGTTTGTATAACTAATATCCCACTCAAATTTAAAGTTTTTATGGGACCACTACCATGTTTTATAGCAAATATGTATTCCATTTTAATGCCGATAACTACAAAAGTCAACAATGCAATATGAAAATACAGTTTCACCTTACTGAAAAAAGATGTGAATCTCTCTCATGAAGATCTAAGCCATGTCTTTGAGATGCTGTATATCAGTGTACTGATATGAACTCATCTTGGTCACTTATAGCAGCATACTGCACATGTCCTTATGAGACCTTGCTATCACCATTGGACTACTGGAGAGCTTCCAAATTGATCCAACTCTAATACTTTGTTCCAAATACCAGACTAGACCTGAAAATATATAACATGTTTCACTTAATTCTAAAAAAAGGAAGATGTAGGCAAATGAAGTTAAAATGTGTTAGATATGGTGATTTCAAAATAACATTCAGGTTGCAAATATGGTTAAAAAAGGTAAACTTGATAGAGTGACACTCAAAGATGTGAAGCAATGGGCATGTATTAAAGTGACAAATGCATCCTAAAAATAGATGAAGTTTCTACAAGCATATTTAGCCATTTACAGGTTAAATAACTAATCAGGTAGAGTATGTATCATAAAGTTTAAGGCAATGTTGGAGCGGTGAGGTTTGATCATTGGTGCAAACATTGATACATACCAGTATAGTGGAAAGTCAAATGACAATGTACCAAATTAAAATTTATTACTATATGCAATCCTATTCATGATGGAAAAACAATTTTAGATATTGTGAGTGAATATAGCAAAATGTAGCCACACAGATCAACTATAGGTACCAATAGATCCTATATCATCAACTAAATGTGAAATTTTCATCCCGAAAACTTGTAAACAAGGATGGATATTTGCATGTGTGGGACATATGCAGTGTACTTGTTAAAATCACATGTGCAAACATGATTCAAATAATCTGTTTGAACATTTTTAGTCTATTTTTAAGAGTCTTGGCTACCAAGTTATTAAGTTCAATGATTCAATGATTCAATGGATTCAAATATCAGCTGATGCTGCAATACCGCCCTCTGTCAAAGTACTAAATTGAAATGTGTTACCATACAGAGGCATATTCATGATGAAAATAACATCTTGGGATATTTTAAGTGCACACAGTCAAAACTGAGCCTTACAGATTCACTATAGGTACCATGTCAACCTAACAATGTCAACTTTTGATTCCAAACATTAAAAAATATATGCATATTTGTTCATGTCAGATATGTAACCATGTTAGGATCAGTTGTAGAAAGTTAAATTCAAATAATCTGTTTGAATATTACTTATGTAATCTTTAAAGTGTCAGATAACAGATATTATTAGTCATTAATAATGCATAAAGCAAAATGGATCATGAGAATTCCCATAATATCATCTGGGCTACAATGTCGCACTACATCAATCAACATCTTAAAGAAACTAAACAATAAAATGGAATGCATTCTGTGTTCAACTTACATCATTTTGCTGTTTTCTTACATGCAATGGTAAATATACCTGGGTAAAGTATATTTTACCCCTCTGACCTGTATTTCATTCTCTGACAGCTTAATATGATTTTGTAGAGAACTTGAACAGGTTCTAGTATAAAGTCTTCATCTCTGTCCTCTCACTAAATACCCTATAACTATGGTTATAAACAATTACTGATAGCTATACAAGCAGATATGTTACTCAGGAAGTCACCCCATCATAAACACATAAATTAACTGTTTGAACCCCAAATAAATAGTTTCAATGACCTAAAGGTACAAAGCAAAGTAGAATTTTGTCTTCATGTATTTTAAATGAGGGTCTCATTTTGACTAATAAAGATATTTCCTTCGATCAAATTTGACAAATATCTATCATTTGAGCTTGTATATTGGTGTAGGAGTATATATATGCTGATATCATTTAATATCATTCCCAAAAAATATTATATGTGTATACTTGGTGTAAATTTTTTATTTTTTAATTGTTTTTTTTAAATTTCATTTTAATTTTTAAAATTAAAATTATTTTTTTACTTCTAATTTCTTTTTTATATTTTTAAAGTCATTATACATAACATATTAAAATTTCATGTAAATGTCATTAATAATAAAAAATTTACATCAGTTTCAAGTTTTTACTGACAGGCCATAGTACACAATTAATTTTAATATATGTTCTCTACATTTGTTCCTCAGTACTGAACTTTCCACTGTGTGACAATCAATACAAATCATATGTTAATCTAAAATACCTTCAAAGATGACTTTACGGTTTAATTCTTGTCAAGGGTTGACCTGCATTTTTTTGAGAGGCTGAATTGTAAACAAAACACCAGGCAACGGAACACAGATTTCACTTCCGGATCATCACCATGACCTTATTACTCAATGTGCACTGTCGCCGAAATACACACAGTAAACCACACCATAAGTTCACATTTTAAAGAATAATCAATTGCCTTTAAATCCTTACCAAGAATGCCAAAATCTAACTCTAGTATCACCACCAAATTTAGACCGGAAAAAGTGATCTAAAAATAGACTGGGACTACATTCGTGGATACTGAACCGGATTTTATTAATTGTGTACTGATTCCATATAGTACTGCAGTACAAATATTGTTGAGCTTTTGGTGTTCCCAGAATCGTTCCAGCATTAGCGATCACGACATCAGATAATGAATGCACAAAGTCGTATTCATTAGGATATTTATGTTGATGAGAAGGGCAGCCATTTTGTAGTTATCACAAGGTAATCTAGATAATATCAGCAGTTGTGATATTTTAATATGTACACTTTTAAGGTCATATAGTTGAAATTTGTACTGCAATGCGTACAATATTAGCACCAGCATCTTATGTACTCACTCCTGACACATCAGTTGCAGTTGAACAACAATTTTAAAGAACTACATGTTTGTTTACTAAATACTAAACGTTGTATTTGCAATATTATCTGAATATTTGAATGAAGGTTGTGCCATATGATAAAAGTCTTCCCTTTTTATAATAATAATAAACTCGACTGTCATCGTTAGGTCTGACATTTACTAAAACCGCTCGAATTATTAGTATAAATACGTTTTCGTTGCTACATAGAACAGATTATCCAGGATGTGAAATAATGTAAGTGTTGTAAGAATTAATAAATAGATGGCGGTAAATCAATACATGTGTTGGTCACATGTAATTAGCAACTCTTTCCTTTAAATATAAGTGGTCAGAGACCAGTTTTTATCTTTTTCTTTTTCACCCTTTTGGATTTCACTCAATAGAGACGTATTTTCATGAGCAACCGGAGTACAAAGAGAATTAATAAAACTCTATACAAATATTCTCTTATCTCGGACTCTCTACGCCGCACAGCAAATTAGCAGGATTAGTGGAAATATATACCAAGTGGAAATTCTTAGTGCCTTGGGAATTCACTCTTTAGGACACTACAGGACTAACGGATAAAGGACAAGGATTACGGACTAACAGGACGACGAATCGAAATCAGGTACTCGCACATACACCCCGCAAATCATCATTTCAAAACAGAATAATTAAGGAAGGCAGCTATTAGTAATTAATTCGCTACAAAACCTGAAAAAAGCATTCATCGAGCACCGCAAAACTAGCCAAGTGCAACAGCGGGCTAGTAAACTAACACTAAAATTGCAAGCCTTATACGGAAACATTAGACCTGGGGCACCTCTACCCCGAATTAGAAATATCCTTCCCCAAAACCTAGGTCAAAGCCACTTACAAACTAACCATATGCACAGACCAACCCTCTTATATCAATCAACCATTAATCCAAACCGCAAAAGGAAAAATATTGAACAAGAACCTACAATAACCCCAGCCATACACCAATTGAACATACTAACCCCCCACACTGACCCTCACGAACATGCCGCCAAATTAGACAAAGCAGATAACCCTGTCCCAAGTCAAATTAGCAACCTAAAAAAATCTAAAACTGAGGATGGCACATTTCAAAATAATTTAGAACAAAATAGCATACAGCTGGAATAATCAGACTCGGGGATTTTTAAAAAACAAACAAAGAAAAGTGCGCCTAGCAAGGGACAACCAAACACCGGGACCGTCCAAATCACACACCAAAGAGGAATTACAAGAAATTAGGCAAGCTTTAGACAATTTTAACTCCACTCAAACAAACACACACAATAGCTTAAACATCTTTACTGAATTTGAAGATATTAGAACACTCCCGAAAGGAAAACAACCCATCCGAGGCCCACCGAAAGGGAAAAACTCAGAAAGCGCGGCATTTTCCCAAGGGAGTAACACGCCCTCCACGCTTTACCAAAGCCACTCAAACCAACAAAATAAGAACCCTATCAAACGAAAATGCCTTGACTGCCAGCCTAACAAACAAAATAAAAAGGGAAAAATAAGCAAAGAAAATAAACAAGACTATCCAAATCACTCACAAAATGACAACACCCTTAACCTACAACACACTATCACAGCAACCCAAACAAAAACAAAATTTATTCCCGCCGATTATCATCCACGATACCTAACACTATATTTGCACTACCCAGTAACCCCAAACAAACCGCTTTCAGATCCTACCATTATCCAAGAACTCCAAACACATAAAAAAAGGAAACGTACAAATAAAACATCCAAAACCATCGGAAACTAGTATTAGATGCTACACAGGTGCCCAAATCAGAGCCTACAAAAAGATCAAAGAAATTAATGACACCCCAATTAGACTATGTAGCCAACACAAATACATCACACTCAATAGGAGCAGTAAACCCTGTGCTCCCCCACCCACCCGGTACGCACACACAAAAACATCACAAAAACTGTAACAACAGGAGCAAACTTAACTATTTGGCAATGGAACTGTAGGGGCATATATCATAACCAATTAGAACTACAAGCTGCTATACTAGAAACCAGCGAAAAACCACTTGTCATATGCCTACAAGAAACATCACTACCCAGGAAAAAATCAGTCCCCCCCCCAATATAAGAAACTATCAACAGAAGTACCAAAAACAAAGAAAAAAATGGGTCTACGGGAGGGGGTCTAGCTATATACCTACACGACAGCATCACACAGAGCCAAGAAATTGAAATCACAGAAACTGAAAACGATCCCTGTGAAATTATGGCTATCACTATCAAACTTGGCACACAAAACTTTGAAATTTACAACATTTATATTCCCCCACTTCAAACTCAAAACCCCACAGAATCACTACAAAACGTTATCAAAAACATCAAACAAAACGGAATACTATGTGGTGACTTTAACGCCCACCACCCATTCTGGGGTAGCAACACAACAAATACAAGGGGCAAACAAATCTATCAACTCATAAATAACACAGAAATGGTTATATTAAATGACTGCTCCCCGACCAGAATGGACCCTCACACAGGGAAAATGAGCGTGCTTGACCTAACGATTATCACCCCAAAACTACGCCATGATACACAGTGGAGGGTACTGCACCACTCCACATGGGGTAGTGACCATTTTCCCATACAAATAAATATCAACATTAAACAGACACCTGAAACAGGCACACCCAAACTAACTTGGAACCTCAAAAAAGCTAACTGGTAGCTATATCAAAACTACCTCAAGGACACCTCACTAGAAGAAATTCGAAACCCAGACATCAACACCTACAACAACATAATTGAGAAACTACACATAGCAGCTGACAGCTCTATCCCGAAACTTAGTAGGCAACCTAAACGATTCAACCTTCCCTGGTGGACTGAGGAATGTAACACAGCCATAAAAACCAAGAAAAAAGCCCTAAACAAATATCAAAACAACAAAACAGGAGAGGCATTTATAGCATACAAAAACTCAATGCAATCACCACCAGAACCCTCAAAAATGCTAGGGAAAAGTCCTGGAGACAATTTTGCTCGAAACTAAACCATCGCACTAACTCAAAAATAATCTGGAATAAAATTAGAGCAATTAAAGGCAAAAGGAACAAACAGAAACAAATAAAAGTTATTCCAAAACCAAATCAAACTCAGGCAGACACACTTTGAAGATGCAAGTAGCAATGCAAACCACAAAGAGAACTTCCTACAACATAAAAGCAAACTAGAAACAAACCACCCTCACCTCTTCAAGGACCTGTCTGCCCAAGATACATGCAACCAAGACCCCCTAAATGACCCATTCTCACTCACAGAATGGCATCTATCTCTAAAAAACAAAAAACTAACAGCCCCCGGGGATGACTCACTGGGATACACCATGTATCAGAAACTTCCCACAAATATGATTCAGATTTCCTTGTCTCTAATAAACCAAATCTGGAACACAGGAATCCTCCCCACCACATGGAAACAAGCCCTAGTAGTCCCTATCCCTAAGGAGGACAAAAAACACCTACTCCCGGAATCATATCGACCCATCTCTCTCACAATCACTCTCTGTAAGATCATGGAAACCATGATAGTAAATAGACTACAACATCACCTTGAAATTAATAACCTACTCACAGAAAATCAAAGTGGCTTCCGAGGAAGTCGCACCACACTGGACCAAATCCTCCTGCTAGAAACTGACATCAAACTAGCACTAAATAGCCAAAGGAAAAACAGTAGACACCTAATTGCCATTTTTCTGGACTTTGAAAAAGCATTTGACCTAGTCTGGACCAAAGGTCTCATCTCTAAGCTCAATAAATTTGGTATAAAAGGCCGCTTACACAGGTGGATCGAAAACTTTCTATCCAATCGAACCATCAAAGTCCAAGTAGGGAAAGACACATCCCAACCTCAGGATTTAGATAATGGGACCCCACAAGGCAGTGTCATTAGTCCCATCCTATTCAACCTAATGGTGAATGACCTTGCCAATGACATACACACGCTAGTTGACATCTCGCAATTTGCAGATGACAGCTGTATCTGGAAAGCTGGCAACCCGAATAATGTTAAATACATAAAACAACTACAAACCAGCTTAAACCATATAGAGAATTGGACCACAAACTGGGGATTCAAAATTTCCATGATCAAAACAGTAGCCATATTGTTTGGCCACCCCAAACGACACAAAATTGAACCCCCCACACTATATCTTAACAACCTACCAATCCAATTTGTCAACCATACTGTCTTTCTAGGGGCTACATTTGACAGATACCTAACGTGGAAAATCCACATAAACAAACTTGTAGACCAGTGCAACAAAGATCTAACCATCTTGAGGCACCTAAGGGGACTCAAATGGGGAGCAGATCAAGATACTTTACTCACCCTCTATAGATCATTAATCCGATCAAAATTGGACTATGCCTGCCAAGCCTACGATGCTGCCAGTAAGACACTACTACGGAAACTTGACTCTATCCAATACAAAGCTCTCAAACTTTGCACTGGGACTCTAACCGACACATCTCTAGCTGAACTCCAAACCCTCACAGCAGAGCCCCCACTCAAACGAAGGACTGAAATGATACTCAAATATGCAGCACGTGTATCCACCCTACCTGACCACAATCCGATCAAAAAGGCATTTTTTAAAAGCAATCAAACACTCTCCTCCAATAAAGTCAAATACCCCCCAGCCTTCACCAAGATTCATAAAATACTCAAACACAACCAGCTAACAATACAGGCTGAAAAAAGGGTATACCATGACCCCACTCCTTGGAAAAATCAAACCTCCCTCGTCAATCTCGAACTCAGACAATTAGGCAGTAAAAAACAAAACCCATGGAAGCTTCTCACACACATACAACATTTACTAAGCACTCAATACTCTGCACATACACACATCTACACGGACGGTTCCAAGCAAAGCGCGACAAATATCACCACAGCTGCCTTCGTTATCCCATCCCAACAAATCACTAATAAAACAAGAATAACAAATGGAACATCAATTGTTTCAGCAGAACTCTGGGCAATCAATCAGGCAATCCACTGGACTCATACTCAACTCAATACCAAATTCCTCATAATAACAGACTCCCTCAGTGCCCTACTTGCACTCAATTCGACTAAACCCACAGCCAGAATTAACCTCAAAGAAGATACCCTCTACCAAATCAGGCTACTCAATAGTAACAATAAGACTATTGAATTCCTCTGGGTCCCTTCCCATATACAGCTTCTAGGCAACGACAAAGCAGACCAAGGAGCAAATGAAGTCCTAGCACTAGATACAATCACTGAAATTGGATAATGCACTCGGGAAATTTACTCCCAAATCAACAAATTAACCATCAAACTGTGGCAAACACAATGGGACACTGTAGCATCCCATACACAACTTCATCACATACAACCCAAAATTGACCGCCACATGAAATAGAAATCTCTCCCAAACTCCCATCACAACCACCTAATAAACCGGATCAGGACAGGAAAAACCAAATTACATGATAGTCTCGGAAAATACTTAAACACCCCACCACAAAACCAAGGAATCTGTACAACTTGCCGAGAAAGTAAAACTCTACAACACATCTTCAATACCTGCCCTGACCACATGATACAAAGAGCAGAATTTATACAAAAAACAGAGGCTACTCAAAGCCCCCTACTCATACCCAGAGTTCTTTAAACCATATAATAAGAACATTACAAGAACACATGAAAACATCATAAAATACCTGATTAATACTAATAACACAGACATTTTATAGACTGTAGTGAAAGCATTACTGACGAAAAGGACTAACAGAAAAAAAGAGAGGAAGAACGGAAGGAAAAAAAAAAGGAGAGGAGAGAAAAAAAATAATATATTACCACTAATATGTGGAAATGGAAAGAAGTAATGAACTTGCCCAACCATCAACCAGGGAAGCAAGCTCCGGGAGAGAGGAAAAAGAGAAGGAAAGAAAAACAGGTCGAAAGACCAAAAATATCTAGAAAGCGAAGTACTTTTCAAAGCCTTATCAATCAAGAACTTGATGAGTCACAATCAGAAAAGTTCTTAAAAATAAGCCCCCCCCCACTAACCTGCTATACATCTAACCTGCACCAAACACCACAAGCAAGGAAATCTCCAAGATTCCCTTGCTAACTCACACACACACCCATGAGAATAGTAACCCCCCTCGATTGATTAGACCCCCACACACAATTCCAAACACAAAAACTTGCAAGCCAGTGCAAATCGAAAAGTACAGCACTCCCCAGTAAGGGAGTGGCAAACGTCACCAAGCTATAGGGAAATGGACCCGACCATTTCCCTGCTCAGGACAAGAACAAAGCGTTAGGGTAATGGACCCGACCATTACCCAGAACCGGAAAACGATAATAAACGATAAGGGTATGGACCACTCCACTACCCTAGACAGGAAAAAATACATAGCGATAAGGGAATGGACCCGACCACTCCCTTGGACCGGAAAACGATAAAAAGCGATAAGGGAATGGCGCCGACCATTACCCTGGGCCGGAAAACGATAACAAGCAATACGGGTGTGGGCCATCCCTCACCCCGGGCAGGAAATGATGCATAGCAATAAGGGAATGGACACGAACATCCCCTTAGATCGGAAAACGTTAAATAAAAGCGAAAAGGGAATGGCGCTGTCCATTGCCCTGGGCCGGAAAACATAAAAAAGCGATAAGGATATGGACCCATCCATTACCTTAAGAAAATAAATCCTCATAGTCGTTCTCACGATAAGGGGATTTTGAAAAGATTACAATTGCCAACAAAAAAGCCAAATAAGAAGAAAAGATGACCAACCAAAAATCTGAAAATACAGCCTTCAAGATACAGGAAAAAAAAACCACTAAAGAACAGAAGGGGAAACACAGGAGATTGGGATACTAACAACAGATAACCAAAGAAATACGACCCAGCCAGTAAAGTCAAAAATATCATCAAACTAAGACCACGAAAATTCGGACAAACAGGACCCTAGACATCCAGCACAATACAGACGAACCGGAAGAAGGGAGAAAAAAAAAGAAGGAAGAAAGGAAAACCATCAAAAGAAAGAACAGAAAAGATTACTTTCTTATGCCAATAAAAACCAACTCTATCCAAGGATAGTTAGTCAGCTCCAGCTAACATCCAAAATAACCCCACCCCCTCACACACAAAATAATCTACACTACAACACAATCAAGGGAAACGCATTAAAACCCCCGACCCCCTGCGTTCCCACACCCCCCTCTGGTACGGACAAGGCACAAAGAAC
Organism: Potamilus streckersoni; assembly: GCA_016746295.1. Taxonomy (NCBI): domain Eukaryota; kingdom Metazoa; phylum Mollusca; class Bivalvia; order Unionida; family Unionidae; genus Potamilus; species Potamilus streckersoni. Next base: position 175,950 of record JAEAOA010000546.1, read on the forward strand.
AGCCCGGGCCACGCGGCCAACTGTTCAAAACAAGAAGCCAAACCACTGTCTTCACTTTGGCATTGAAGGCACCAGACCCTAACGTGACCCTTTTGAAATGGCGATAAAAAAATAAAAAAATCAACCACAATAAAAGCGTGCTAAAATTAATAGAGGTAGCAAACACCTAATTTTAGGTAACCGTCTTTAGGACCATATAAGTACGCTAAGTACACAAAATTTAAAAAAAAAAATTGTCTAAATTCACAACACAGGAACATTAGAACAATTGCACAGGTGGCTTACACATCATTGATGTAAGGACACCTATAGACAAAACTGGTCCCATTCGACCCTTAAAAACCCCCTAACTGAAATAAAGTTAGGAGGGTTACCTTCTTCGGTCTTTGCTGCGTGGGGGAGCGGCGGGGGGAGTGGGGTGCGGGTCTGCCGTTTTTGGAGCGACTTTCGATTAAAATACGATAGGTCTATTTTTAGGGTCTTGTGGGGGCCAAGCACTAAGGCCTGCGTCCTTCCGAAGGGGAAGCGGTCCAGACCGGGATTGCAAGCACCACCCCCCCTGGAAGAAACGCTGCCCAGCCTGGGGCCTAGTCAAAAGTGTCAGCACTGGACACAGGTGCGCCCGGCCCCGGAAGGGGAGGAGGCCACTAGCCCTTCTCAGGGCTCTAGTCATAAAACACGAAAGTGTATACATGACTTTAAGCATACTATATTGATTGATTGCCAGTTTTTATGTACAAATTTAATGCCGCAATCAGTGACCTAGTACACAAAATCATAAAAAATCAAATACACAAGTAAGGTAAGTTAAGAAATTTGCCAGAGGCCAAATTACGAAACTGTACCCTGCCTCCTTAAGAATTTTGGTCAAAATAGTTTGTCACAAGTTGTGTATATATCACATATTTAGACATTATCTAGTAAAATGGTATAAAGTAACACTTTTTGTGCGCAAAATTAAAATGGTATTTCGCTTTTAGGAAAGTGACTACTTTGCGGCAAAAAGCATTGCATTATTTACATTGTGAGTTATGACTGACTGCATTTCTTGAAAGATTTCAAATTGTTTACAAACTTCAATGCTTTTCTCTTTGTTTACCACCATAGCATTAGGACAGAATCAAAATCAAAATTCCTTTACAATCTTTTATGAATGTCAAGAAGAGGTTTGGAAGTTATAAATTTTAGAAGTAAAAGACAGAAATGCAATGTATCTTGTCAGTGACAGAAGTGAAAATTTTCTATAAACTCTTCTAGCCAGCAAAGAAATCACACATTTAAGTAAATAATGGGCTTTGGAATTAAAAGAAGTTGGCTAAAAGACCATGCATACTGATTTTTGTGTATTATAGATGATATCATTCTCTAATGCATATTGTTCACACATCTTCAATAATTTTCTTAAACCTGCGACAGACGGACTTATCAGTGACATATCATCAGCAAAGCTAAAATTGTTAAGAAACAGCCCATTTGGTGGCAGACGTAACCCTACGTTGCAAAGTATGAACAATGTATACAGGAATTTTAATAATATATTTTAATATATATATATATATATATATATATATATATATATATATATATATATGTGTGTGTGTGTGTATGTATGTGTGTATGCGTATGTTTGTGTGTATATGTATATATATATGTTTATAGATATATATGTGTATTTGTATGTATGTATATATATATATATATATATATATATATATATATATATATGTGTGTGTGTGTGTATATGTTCTTTTATGTTTACAATGTTTTACTCTATATCAGTATTTTAATTTAGATGTATGGACTATGCAGTCTGAAATAAAGAATTCTTATCTTATCTTTTATCTTTTGGAAGTACTTTAAGACTGATATAAAACCTTTCATTATCATTCTGGAGATCCTAAGAGGAGTATCAATGTTGTTTGAGTGTTGGGGGAGGGGGTAATCACAACAGTCTAGCTAATCTGGAAAGATCAAATTTTAATCAATCAACATTAGACCATGGTAGAATATTAACATACAGATGTGTGGACCCAGTTAAACTTACAAAGGGACATAATCAAATAACTTCATTGATACATAGCCACTGCAATTGACCATACATATTCAATTACTCAATACAAGTTAACAGAAATCTCTTCTCAGACACCAATTCACTTACAACTGACTTTAATGATTTCTGGAGTTTACAAAATCATAGCAAATAATAAGAGAACAAATATTTACAGTGGAAAATTCAGTTCAAGGTAAAATGTATTTCACTTGCTTGGCTTTTAATAAGCACATACCATAAAACAACCCATGCGGAAGTTAAAGCTCTCCGTCAAAATCTTTCTCTTGTGCACACAGATTAGAATGAGTATCTGGATGCGATTCAAGCTGTTGTTTCTTTCAGCATGACTAACCGATTAATCCTAATCTTCTACCATGCAAACTGAGACCTGCAAAAAGAAAAGAATCAATTGATATTGATGTACTTTAAACATTCAATGAATACTATAAGAATTTCAGAGGAGAAACTGTGTATTGTCCAATGCATGAAACTGCCACTTTTAAGCTTTTCCCCTTTGTTAACTGAACCTAGAAATTGCAAGATGTACATATAGCTCTGAAATATTCTATTATCACCCAAGTGTGAGATATGAACCTCATGTCAACTTGACAGTGCTAAAACTTTCTTCTCACCATAATATAGCAAGCTATATGCCATATGCATCATTATTCCTAACACCGTTCCACTGGTGACATTCAACATTCACAAGAGTATGCTTATGCATGATTCCTCCAAAGTCTAGCTGCTCCTGTGGAGTTAAATTACTTTAAAGAATGCATGTTGACATGCTAAGCAATTGTTGCATTGTGTCTGTATTGAAATGTGAATAATATTCATACAAATAGGTGTGCAAACCTTGACAACTACATAAAAAGCAAGACATTACATTGTGGTCACCATTTTGATTCCCTATTTAGGTCCAAAATATGCTACCTTATCATGATGTAAACAGTTATTAGATTGAGGTACAAAACAGTTACCTCCCTCGCCAAAGAGCATTACATACAACACTACGTGAAATATGGAAAAAGGAAGGAAATATAATGAAGCTAATGCACAAAATTTATTTAAATACACACAAAGAAACAGAAAAGTATAATAGACATGGCTGACTGCACCATGAAAAATTATCGTTTTTGCTTACGGTGGCAGGGGCCAATTTTTATGTACAAATTTAATGCCGCAATCAGTGACTTAACACAAAAAAATCATAAAAAATAAAATACACAAGTGAGGTCAAGAATGTCCATATTTTGAGATATCTATATTAAAACAAAGCATAAAAATATTATCCACTTGACCAGAGAAGTCAGTGGCAGTTCATAGCAGAAGTTTATGCACCCCAACCCCAAATTTATACCTGCAATTTTCATGTCCGAAGGTCATTTTTGACACCATGTGGTACTCACAGTGCAAATACAATCCCTTTTCCTAGATTACAATTCTGCCACACAGTGTGTTCTAAACAGGCTGAAGCAGTTGAAAATAGTTGTCATCCAAACCGTTTTTGAGATATGCTCCTTGTCCCAAACCCACATGTTTACTGTTATGAGAGGCTAGCTCTTCTTCCTAGACAACTATTGGTATTTCACTATCAACATATTGCAGAGTAACTATGGAAGGTGTACATGCCTGACATCAATTTCAAGAAGAACACAAGCCCGAAACACCTAGCTCACAAATATATCCATATCTTTAATTGCTGAAAAAGTCACATCATAGCCTTAAGAAATTTGCCAGGGGCCAAATTACGAAACTACCCAGCCTCCTAAGCAAAATCTTAACGTGAAACATATAGGCTACCCCACTATTCTTTCATCTTTACAGTGGATTTATGGGCCATATATCAGGCTCTTATCTGGATCCGACAAGATTACCACAAACTTTACCTCATAATCACAGATTCCCTTAGTGTTGTTAATCTCTACTCTCCCACCAACCCTCAAATCAACCAAACGTATTGGATGCAGTTAAGACTATACTTCAAAACCTCGATACTTATGGCAAAAGTGTGGAATTTCTCTGGTCACCTTCCCACATCAACATAAAGGGCAACGATGCCGCCGACCTTGCTGCGAAACAGGGACTCACCATCACTGACATTCACTACATTGCCCCAAGTGTTTCGGAAATATACTCTATCATACGATCCTTTTGCAATAAACAATGGCAATCCAATTGGACTAACTCTACAAATGGCCGATTCCTACACCACATCCAACCTACAGTTATTCGACAAAGTGTAACCTCCAAAACCCTCAATCGACACGATTTATTAACTATTTACAGGCTCCTAACCGGACACACCAAACTACCTACTAGCTTCGGAAAATACCTTAACAAAAATGTGCCACAACAATAATTATGTACCTAACACCATAGAACACCAGACGAATACTTGTGTTTTTTACTATCCTCAAAGATAAGATCTTCAGCAATCACTTCGAATCATACAGGCAAATGTAGACTATCGACCTACTTCATCAAGAGCCTCAACCCGAATCAACTGCTTACTTATGGTTATGTGGTTAAATACCTGAAGAAAACTCAGACGTATTTCAAGATATAAAGACAATATTTAAATTCCTGATGACATTATGAAAATTTACACAAATCAGAAGTTAACTATATCTCTTATTCTAAAATCATATTGAGATAAGTTATGAAATTAATTCCATATATTCTGATAAAATTTAACACTCCTCACATACCTATTAGATTGTTATTTTTTCATCATACCTCCCCCCAATTACATTACTCCATTACTATCAATTAATATATCCTCCCTCCTATATACTACAATTTCTTCTCCCTTTCTACACCCCATATCTTATTAACAATTTAACCACTCATCCCATACCCAGTGGTTTTTCAAGCTCAGTCAAATATTGTATATCAAAAATTCATTTAATTTTATTCTCCCAAATTATTACTTGATATATCCCACCTATCCAACCATTGCCTCCTTAGTAAACTGTGTTCCGTATTATCAATAGACTAATACTCCTACCTGGTTATACCATAACAAAGGACAACATAATTCATGCATATCTGCTGTCTTATCGATTACTTTGCGGTCCATCGTCATTCTACAATTACCAGCTGTCGACTTCCAGATCAACTTGGCTGCTACGTCCTAGACTCGTGACCACCATGAAAAAGATTTACAAATTGTCAATTTCAAATATGCCAAATGAGTGTTTCACTAGTCACCTTGCAAAGGCCTCCAAATATAACTTACTCTACCTACTCTGAATATACTGAAGCACCCCATCTGCACTTCAACAATTGCTGCTACGCCCTGGAACCCAATTCAAACCAAAAAGCATATAATCCCCTCCACATCCGTGTTCTGGGGCAATCACACATTGAATACTCAGTGGATTCACAGATCATTACTGCGAGAACCAATAAGGAGTGGGTATTCCCCCCCCCCACAGCCAAACCTTGTACCTGTTCTATATGTCTGTCCATTGTTGCCATCCCAGCAGGTGCTAGGTAACATATACTAGCAATCACCTGGGTAGGATCCGTATATCAGCAAGCCTGTGCAGATTCACGATTCCCTACCATGGCTTGTAATGTCGTCCTTTGTTAATTATTTACTAAAACCCCAACCTCAATACTAACATTATTGTTTGTTTTGTCTTGTTCTATGTTCTTATCATCATACTGGGCTCTACTTTGATCCACCTGAGCCCATTTTGACTTATAACTCTCACATGGCCCTTGAAACCTGATTGGTATTCCATTAATTACCTACTACAAAATAACCCACCTTGACAACAAAAATAATAAGGGACACCATTGACCCATCTATTTGACTTCACTTCAGAACTTATTACGCCTAGTATACAAATCATACAACTATTAATCGATTAGGTGTATTCAGAACTCGGGCTTATTTGACCCGTATGAGATAAACTCCTGTTTGGTTTTTCTTTAAATTAATAATCCTGGTGTTACTTCACCGTATAACAACGTTTGTTTGCTGCTGGGGTATTGCTGCAGCTTTGGTGCATACTGCGGCTAGATGGACCAACATTCAACTACTACTTCTCGACTTCTACATACAAGCTGCTACGCCCTGGAGCTCTACACAAACCAAAAACTCATAACCTACATCCCTTATATGAGCTCTGGGGCAACCTACCATCAACTTATCTGCTATCTTCAAGATCATCCTTGCTGCTACGTCATTGACTCATGCCCACTACGGAAAGATTACAAATTGCCAAATTTCAATTTTGCCAAGTTGTGGTGCATGTTTCTGGGGTAATCACTTACACCGAAAGAACTGAACGTCATTCCAGCTACGTCCTGGAGTCATGCCCAATATGAAAACGATTACAAATGGCCAAATTTAAAGTCTGCCAAATTGTTGGTGTATGACTCTGGGGTAGTCTCTTCACCTACCTGTTCGACAAAATCAACATCACCTGCAGCTACGCCCTGGAGTCCTAATGAAACCAAAAATCCTTCTTAACTCCCCCTACAAGGACTCTGGGGCAAACTCCAAGATCTCTCATGCTGCTACGTCCAGGAATCAAGCCCATCAAGAAAAGATATTACAAGGTTGCCTAAATTTCAAGTCTGCCAAACTGAGGGTACAAGATTCTGGGACAAACGCATCAACCACTGGAACAACCTCTGCTACAGTTGCTAGTCTCATCCTCTAGACTACAAGAGGTAAACGCAGTTGCCCACTCATGTTGATTCTATGTCTGTCTAAATGTTTGTTCTATGTGGCCATTTCAACAGGTTCTAGGGAAGATATACTAGCAAACACCTGTGTGGTAACCGAAACTCAGCAGGCACTGGCTGAACTATGAATTATGCCATGGCTTTGTTTATTTGTTGTCCTATCTTGTGTCATGTCCTTACAGCATGGTGGGCATCTGCGGGCCTTGCTGTGGTGGTGGCTTTTGCGGCGCTCCTGTCCTGCTGCTGGCTTGGGGGCTGTTCTCCTGTGCGGACTGTGTGAATGTCGAGGTCTTGAAGTCAGGTCCGAAGCGAAAAGGCCCAGCCCTGGGCCAAATGTCATTCCATGGACATGGGCCGTTGGCCAACCATGGAGGTGGTTACAGGGACTTTAAAAGACTTTTAAAGCAATTGTTACGACCCTGTAGTTTAATTGTGTGTGTTAAGGAATCTGTTTTATATAAATCTTTTTAATCAGTTTTTATTTCATTAAATGAAATTAATTTAATTTATTAATATCAGTCTAATATGTTGTTGAAAAAAAATCCCGTTTATTCGAGTCGTAAATGTCACTCATGTGAGCAAGTGCTATGTATAACAACTTCATTACAAGTAAACATTCAGGAATAGCTATAAAATCAATTGGCTAATACTTGGTCAGGCTTTCTTAATGTCATGAAGTATTACGAAATTGCATGCGTCCTCGTGCGCGTGCAATTCAAACAACTTATTAGATTCATTTATATGTTTAGTTTTTTGTAAGACAGTCAGTTGTAGTTGATATTCATACACAGTTGTAGAGTAGTAAAGAAAGTTTATTGTAACATCTTCAAGTTATTCAAGTTCTATTACCTTAAAAGGGTATTTTTGTGCTAGAAGAAGTCTGTTCGTATGTCTATGTAGAACTAGGTTTTGTTAGAGGAGCTAATTTTACTTCATTTTTCTGAATAATTGTTTCCTGGAGAACATTACGTATTTGGACAAAGATACTTCCCGAAAATATTCTAAACTGGAATAGAACAACACAAATTGTGCTTTATTGTGTACATTCAGGAATTTTCTGTTATCCTTCGTCTTGACGTATTCAACCGCCATTTTGGACCAGACTGTGTTTATAACTTTTTACAGGACTTGTTACTATTTTGAACAAACAATTTGGACCATTTCTGTAACCCGTAAGTATTGTTTAACATATTTACATTTTTTCATGTCTTCTAGGAAAAGAAATTATTTTTGTTAAAATTTACAAAGCTTGTCGTCTTCACTTTCTTTTATAAGACATTGAACGAGCCGATACGTAACACAATACTACCTGAATGTTTGAACGAAGGGTGTATCATATGGTAAAATAACTTGCCTGATATGTTGAATGAATTGCAATTTTCTCACACGCTTCGATTCTGTCTGGCAATTCTTTCGATTTGGGGACACCATACAATAAAATGTGTATGACATTAAATTCGTCGTCTGAATCGTGACTTATGCTCAGAATCGTGACTTAGGCTTTGTCACAGTTTGTTTAATATAACAGAAGACATTCACTTAAAGCTCGCAGCTTTGCTGTAAAAACATGTTGCTGGACTATTCTTTATCCCTGAAAAAAATCGAAAGAGATCTCTACAGTTTTAGTGATTGCAACATCAGGATTCTATTTCACTGAAGTTCGTAATCTGTGCGTAACGTACGTCAGGGTTACATTCTGCAAGCAGAATTTCCAGTTTCATTACCGTTCAATAAGCTACGCATTAACGAAAATACTCGCGCAGCTGACCTTTATATTAAGTCTACTACATACATTTTTTAAAAAAATATACAAAGTCATTGCGATTCAAAACAAAATGTATTCAAAGCTATGTACGTCAAAAAGCTGACTTTTATTGCTAATATTAGCTTCAGTCATCTGTTCAAACAATAAAGGTGCCAATAAGATGAACAGAGCTTTCAATGTATGCGTGTTTTGCTGTAGGATAAAGGTGATACGATCCATTCTTATCATATATGGTCACCTTTATGATGGAATACAGCTCTTACTTTATGAAAAAGCACAAAGATGATTAAAACTTACAATTATTGCATGTCATACATTTGTAACTTCGTGCATAGAGAGGCTCGTCTTGAGGCCCTGTCAAAATGTTTACACGTTTTAAGAAGAAATTTTAGTCTGATTTAGCAAAAAGGGTTTCCTGTAATTACATAACTGTGCAAGATCATGTTTACCTGAAACCAGAAGGATAAGATTTCGTATTAATTTCTAGATAAAACTTGGTGCGATGGAGTTTTTAATTTTATGAGGTATTAGTATAGAATGTGATACTATTCATTGTTACCAAGCTACAAAAATGAAACCTTGGGTGTTTACTGACTGCTTAATGATAGTTTTTCTTTATTTACTCATTACCCACTCTGTCCGTTCAGTAGATTCATGTTTCTTTCAGAAGTACAGTACTTCTATTGGTTGTGTACGATATGTTCATCCGTTACGTGGGTTCTTACGTTGATTACAGAGCGAATGGGCACAATTATTTTGAGAGGCGTACTTATTTAAATCTCCAGACATTTCGAATCATCTGGGATTTATTTACTTTATAATTATACTTTTATCCTTTTTCCACAGACTCGAACAGTGTAACTATTTTTAATAATAATAAACTCGATTATGATTGTTGTCAGACATACTAGTCTAAAACTGCTCCAGTTATTTTTAGAAATGTCCTCGTTGTTATAGGGAACAGGTTATCCAGGATGAAAAATAGATAGATGGTGGAACGAATAATAAATAGATGGCGCTAAAGCTATCCATATGTGGGTCACATAATTAGGAACTATTACCTTTCAATATATGCTTACTAGGTGGGTTGATAGACGGACAGTGATAGTGAAGTTTTATATTGGGTTTTTGTAATGGCCAGTACGAAGTGGATATAAGGAGTGCTATTACATTGCTTCCGTCAATGTATAGTCTGTGTAGATAAGGTATCAGATTACCGTGCGTGGTGGTTTGGAAGTTTTTGTGGGTCTTGTGAGGGAAGTCACCCCCACCCCGTGCAAGTGCTGTCTGCTTTGGTCTGTCCGTTTTTGTTGTAATTTTCTTATTAATTATTAATTCCTGGTTTTGTTTATATTTCGGTCGCTTAAGATATATAACATCATTCAGCTTCTGAGTACCCGTTTTTATACAAGACGAGTATTTCTTGAAAATCGTCTGTACATCCATCCAGAAATGGATGTCTAAATATTTATACTGATATAAAAACCCATTGCTGTTCCTTTTTTTGTTTCATAGACATGTTTGTGTCGTAGAGTTATGTTAAGATTGAATTAACAAACCCTTAAATTTTAAAATCTGTCAGAAACATCCTTGAGAAGTACAAATACGTGTTAGAAATACAGAACAATTTTGTGCAAAGCTACATTACAAAGACCATCTTTATTGAGAAACCATATTTGGCAGGAGTGCCTTTTTAAATTAGGTTTTATTGGATTGGATACAAGAATCTTGTAAAATGATTTTTTTAAAAAAAACAAACGGACCAGATAATTGTTACTAAGACGATTGTATATTATGTTTGTTTCCAATTGAAATTCACGTTTGTCATTCCATGGGTTATGCAAGACATGAGGAGTTCTTTGATACAGTTACCATTTCTTATCTTATAGACTTCCTTAAGGAAGTAAATAATTATAAGTTATAGCTTTTATGTTGTCATCTTAAGCATTTTTGTGCTATATATGTTCTGTCGCTAGACTTAAATTACCTTTCGTATGTTTTCGTTGTCATACAGTTTTTGGCAACCCCCGTTGATCGGGAAACTTTATTATTTTATCACCGTTACCATTTACATAGTTTTACCGTTTATCTATTTGGTTTCGTATCGCTAGCCGATTAAAAAAAAAAACCTTTTTACCGCATGTACATAATGAAAGATAAAACAGTTTGTATGGCGCTAAATGGACTCATTGTACTGGTGCGTCGTAAAACTTTATCCAAACAACCTTCATGCGTTAGGTATTCAAATGTCTACCAGCTTAATTCTCAGTAGAGTAGCACATTACATGCCTGCAGAGGAAAAGCAATAATTGTATGCATTTACTAATCCACATTAGAGTGAGCGTGGAGGAGATGCATGGACCAATGAAAATTCATGTTGCATACATAGTACAATAACTGATGTTTCATTGCACTGTATATTTACTAATGCATGACACTATTTTATATGATTGTAAAAACTAGGTTACTTTCAGTCAGCTGAGCCTCGTGTCTGCATGTTTTCTTTTATTGTAGTACTCAATCTGTTGAGCTTAGCACAAAGACGGTACAAGTTGGAAACTTATAACGTAAGCCCAATGAAAAAGAGGGACGAAGTCTAGATCAAATTAAACCAAGTTATTCTGAAACTTGTAATGACAAAAGTTTTGATTAATTTGTTTCAGGAAAAGAGGCAGGTTCAAAGATTGAGATTGAGAAAATCCAAAACAGATTTTATTAACCCATCTTTTTACTAATTGTAATACACTCGAAGAAACCGAAAACAAAAAAAAAAATGAAAAATACAGACTGAAGCAGATTTTAATGTTAAATTTGTATTAGTTTCAGCAATACATTGCAAGATGTCTTTGACAGAAGAACAAGGGACCAAATATTTTTCTATTGTTAAAATACATTACTTTTTCTCTCCAAAACATGTTCTGGGAAAGGTTTCCATAGTCGTATCGAATCTCCACTCCAGGGAATATGTCTTGGTTTGAATAGAGCTTCATTCTCAATTTGCACAATAGTCTCCCTTCTGGGGCATTATTAAAATGCACTTATGCCCAACTGTTGTTGTTGCATCAGTCCTAGAAACTAATAAGAAAAGTTGGATATAGCTTCTTGAACTAATTATTAGTAGTATTAATGTATGTACTGGTTTGTATAAATCGCTCAGAATAAAAACTAATTGAAAGAAAAATGGGAGCTAGCATAAAGTATATAGTTTGTGTAATGCTGATCCTGATTATAATTGTGCATATGTTTAAAAAAAAGATAATTTTTATTTTAAAATAAAAGAACAAAAAATGTGCACATTGTAATTAGATTGGTGCATGTGGCATAAAAGCAAGATAATTCAGATCAAGTTGATAGAAGAAACTATGCTAAGAATAGTAATACATTATCTGCTACTGTATCACTGCTTTCGTTTTCTTGGACTGTTTTTTTCCCCCATCCAGTATACTCCTTGCTAAAGTTCGCATTGGAGGGCCAAAATTCAATATAATAAAATCCCAATCTGTTTACATGGTCAATGTCAAGATGTCCTCTTTTTCCCCGTGGACTGTGCAAAATTAACATGACATTGTTCATGAAAATTAGGCTTCATATTTTGTTTATTGAACATTTTTTTAGGCAAATCGTGTACATTTGAGGTGTTCCTTTTGTTAATCTTTGCGATCTTATTGCCGTTTCATAGTTCTGGTGATTAGGTAAATCTTGCCTTTTAAATTTTATTTTATTCACCAAAATGTTGCTCTAATTTTAATCAAATATGGCTGTCACAGCAGCTGATTTATCTTGTCCAAGAATTAGGGATAGGGTTAAAGACTCGGTAGTTAAAAAGAATAAATATCTTGAATGTATGGAAGTTCTTTTCGGACAGTAGTGCATCATTTTGAGGGACTCTTATTACATGAGTACAAAAAGAACAAAAAATTCGTTCCACATCTGAAATTTACATCTGCTCTATTTCTCGATAATTACTAAAAAAAAATTCATAACGAACTTGGATAGTCTGCAGTAGATTTATCTTACCATTGTTTTTGTCATGCAGTTTAAATGTAAGCATGTAGGATTGGTTGTACTTTTGCTGTCTATTATAGACGTTTTACTTTTTTTTCTGCCTCCTTATCTATTTATCCACTGCATATTCCAGACTAAAATCTCATCTATTAAATATTGTAAATACTCCGTATCCTGTAAGGAAACGATTGAAAGTGTACTCGAGTTGTTTTGTAGTTACTTAATTTAAATATAATAAAGTTTGTTTATATATCTTCAGTTATGTAATATGGCTGCCATGTTGGTACGACTTGACAAAATTTACGAAAAGCATCCTGTAAAAAAAAAAAGAAAAACCTGAAATATTTCCTAGAGTTTCTTGAAGCATTCTGGTAGTGTTGACTTTCAGAGCTTCTGCTTTCTTAAACCTTTGCAAAGCATTTGCCAGAAAATCAGTAAGAAAATAATTACGGAGTGTAAAGAATTTTTATCCACTGTGTATGTGTTTTTAATTACTTGCAGTTTCCTGTGGCAGGACAACTTGCTGTCCAGTAAAACTACATTCGTTGTATAATTTCATAGTAATTATCAAATATTGGGCTAAAAGCATTTATTTAATATTGAGATTATTACCATAAAAATATAAAAGTTACACTTTGTTCTTTTTTACAAGTTAAGTTCACATATATATAGCAGTTTTTTTTTGTAAAAATACTTCTTATGGCACAACGTAAAACAATGCAAACACGATTCAATATTTAGGCAATCGACTTTGTTTTCAGAGTATGCTGTTTGCAAAACCAATTGAATGCTGAGGCAGCCGTCTTCAGTTTCCGGGTAAGGTGTTTTCTTACAATGTCTACTTTGGGGGAAATGGCTGTCTAGTTTGAGGATACACATGCCACTTTGAGGGTACTCGTGTCCACTTTGGGGCTAAAGCTACCTTGACTTTTGTGATAAATACTTCTAGAAAGAAAGAACATGCAGTTGTACATGATACCTGTATTTGCACATATACACTCATTTAGCTCGACAGTCAAATTATGCCGGAAACGAACACAGCAACATCTGACCTAGTCAGATGAGAAGCGAGGTTTCATGTTGCATAAAATATCACGTGTCATGCTGATTTTTACAAAAAGCCTTTATTTCAAAGATTTACAAGATATATGTTCATCAAGCTGTTGACGTTTGAGCAGGTCGTGATGATTTCCACCCCACTTCTGAAAACTTTCATTATAATGATCAAAGTGCACTGCTGAAATGCCAAAGTTGTGGAATCTGAAGATTAAGTTTTGGGAGAAGCAACAGATTCCAGCGAGCCATGTTGAATACGAATTGATACTCTCGTCTGAATAGTTATGACACTACTCTCACGGAACGTCATATGCAGAAGTGCATGTTTTAATTACCTTTCATCTGTTTTCTTTGTCATACCTCACCGTTGAGCGGGAAACTTGTTTTATCACGGTCACCATGTTGTCGTTTTACCTTCAACTGTTTGGTTTCACATCGCTGGTCGATACAAAACCTTTTGACACTTTTAAAAGAAGAAACAAAATTTAACCTTTTGTATGGCGTTAAATAGCCTCCATTCAACCAACTTTTGTTGCAAGCACTTGCTTTTTTGAAAGGTACTTACAAGTTCTGGGATAATACACATTGTATTAAATTGTAATACCTTAAGACATTTTATCTCAAAACGTAGTAAGGGACCACTCTTTTTCAGATGAATATTTGGGGACACCATACAAAAAAATCACAGTATTGTCTGCCTGTCACAAATAATTGCATTTGTACTTTAAGATAATATGAATGGCTGCAGTTTAACTGCAGTGGTTCATTAACCGACAATGGCCAGGGACATTAGTTTCATTTTGTTTCTCATTCTGAATGGGCATTTTATTTTCAGACACCCACCAATACAACGTTCACAATCTATAAAACCCACATTGAGTGTCGCATTTATTTTTCATACCACACATAATTTGAAGTTTGTATTTTTTTTCCATACGTATTTTATAGTCCTCTTTGGCTTTTTGGGACACAGTCTAGCGTAGCTGCACACCTTAAAAGCTTTTATGGGTTAATTGACAACATATTTTTTAACAATCTCGTAGAAGTCTGAGACACATTTGCGTGACACGCACTGAAAATGTGATGAGGTTATTCTTCCCACTTTTTTGTACAAAAAAAAAACGACTTGTCGATTTCTAGGATCTTGCTCCACATACATAGCATGTTCTTTTGTAAAAAGAATTGTCTACAGCATTGCATGTCTAGTATTCATAATTTAATTCTATCATAAAATGCCCTTAAATACACTGGACATTGCAATGATGATGATCAAGATTTACAAAGTTTAGATAATGCTTCAACATATGGCGCAATTCCATTCGTAAAAGAATCCATGTATTGCGAATTGTCCTCTTTGCCATGTACATCTGAAAAACTGGATTATGGTAATAAAAATGTTAAATTAGTTGCATCTCTTAGTAATAACATTTTTATTTCTCAATAATAACCGCTCTAAACACCACATTTAAACAGTTCATTCTTACATTGATAACCATATATTTGTCCTGAATATTGGGGATTGAAAGTTACAAACTGCATTCTGTTACCCTTGGACTGAGCAAATGAATCCAATCAATCTACTTGTGTATAATCTGTAGGGCCTAGCCATCTTAAAACGGCTTGTATTCACCCAAGGATTTGTTTTTCAGTTGCTCTTTAGTTTACGCTCATTCTTAAAAAGCCACCCCATCGCGGGTTTGGGGTTGTAGATTGTACGCTACGTGTCGTAAGAGGTGACTAATACGAGGCAACCTGGTTGCTGTGGGTTGCAACCCGTGTCGGAGGCTGGTAGTTGGGCAGCGACTTTCCGATGTAATACACATGCTCAGAAGGCATAAACGTGGTTGAAATCCATATGAAATACACGATGTAAAAAAAGCTGAGAAGAAACCCTTCCATTTTTCACAACTCTTACCATGACCTCCTGGCTCAATTTAAAAATTATACAAGAATATATATACTGATGGATATATAGATGAGGAAAAGGTTGCTGCAGACTTCATTAGCGGGATACGTACAACAGTTCGCTTGCTAAATGTTACGTCGATTTTTCAGCCGAAATCGAAGCAATAGACCTTGCTTTGTAATACATTGAAAGCAAGCTTATTTTAAATATCTCCGACAAATTATTAGTTCGCAAGTCACCACACAATAGAAAACTGGAGAATCCATTATTAGGTAATATTCCCCGTAAACGTATTGAGCTGAGTACTTAGCACAATATATTATGTTGGTTACCCATCCATATTGGAATTAAAGATAATGACAAAGCAGACCGCGCTGCTAAACTGGCCCTATCACTAGAACCATATTATTTTAATACACCGTATACGGATTTTAAACGTTGATTTAAAGACTGTTCACGTCAGAAATGGCATCATGGAATGATGTTGTGAATAACAAACTTAATGCAATCAAGTCAATCCTATGAGAATGGACTCCGTGGAGGAGGTAGTCATTGCAAGAACAAACTCGCCCATCGTCGTGACATCTAAAAACATCTAATGATTAGTACTACAGAAATAGTATCTCGTAGATAAATCACGTGGATTTATAGGCCAACTCAGAATTGTCAACAGGGACAAGGGAAATTTAACATGGTGCGATTAGATAGGTACAAGCGGAACTTGATATAGATTGGGGTCTATGGACGTGAAATTTAACATCGTATGGATGGACAATGGGAAATGTATTTAGACATAGACTAATAACAACAAAACTTTACAATAAACACAAATGTTGGCAATATAAAATATACATCTTTTCTATATACGAGTGGCCGTAAATAGTGCCTTTGTTAATTATGTTAACACATTTGAGCTAGTAAACAAAACATCGTACGTCTTTTTATTTTGTATAAACTTAGTCTAACATCCTTAACAGTAGATCAAGACTCGCTTCAGGCAGTCTTGCCTCATCACAATGGCTGTATCTGTGATTTTGATGCCTTTTGACATAACATGTTGTAGTCCGAGATGAACAGCATTTCCGATAAATGGTTAGACATTACGTTTGACCACATCTTGTCACGAGACCAGGTGAATGGAATGAGGTGATATGTGGTTATTTAAAGTAGAATGGATCGAAACGATCGACTTAAACACCAATATAGAAACTTTTCAATGTCCATTCAGCTCGGATTCTCTCTTCCAGTGAGAAGAGTTTCCTGCGACATAACATACCCTATACATGTGCGCTAGCGTTTGTACGCTGAGAATCCATGTGGCAGAGTTGGAACATGACGGAAAATTATTTTAGGATACAGCTAAAACATGAAATTAAATGAACCCATAAAGGATTAAATATAATAACTCTTATATTTCTGGGTTTTTTTTTTTTCAAATTTCGGTGCATGTGATATTTTGTGAATTAGTTAAACAAAGAACATAAATACCTGAAATTAAAATCTATCAACAAAGATTCATGCAAAATAAATTGCAGCAATGACTAACAGTAATACATTACTGGTGCGACATATTAAATAATTACTACTTTATACGTAAATATTTTTGTATTCCAATTACATGCGAATTTCCATTGCGGGCACAATTTCAAGAAAATCAACAAAAAAAGTTCCATAACGTCAACTCTGGTTATTCCATACGCCCACCATGTCATTAACCGATTCTGGTACATGTACGGCTTCAGTAGTTTCTTTTCGTGTATTACTGCAAGTCTCTTGTCGCAATCAAACTTACGCTGAGAATCCATGTGGCAGAGTTGGAACATGACGGAAAATTATTTTAGGATACAGCTAAAACATGAAATTAAATGAACCCATAAAGGATTAAATATAATAACTCTTATATTTCTGGGTTTTTTTTTTTTCAAATTTCGGTGCATGTGATATTTTGTGAATTAGTTAAACAAAGAACATAAATACCTGAAATTAAAATCTATCAACAAAGATTCATGCAAAATAAATTGCAGCAATGACTAACAGTAATACATTACTGGTGCGACATATTAAATAATTACTACTTTATACGTAAATATTTTTGTATTCCAATTACATGCGAATTTCCATTGCGGGCACAATTTCAAGAAAATCAACAAAAAAAGTTCCATAACGTCAACTCTGGTTATTCCATACGCCCACCATGTCATTAACCGATTCTGGTACATGTACGGCTTCAGTAGTTTCTTTTCGTGTATTACTGCAAGTCTCTTGTCGCAATCAAACTCTTGTATGAAATGCATCTTGACCTATCGCGAATCCGTCCTTTTTCGTCAGTGTGTTGCTCTTTCGCAAGCACAACAAACAGCATCTACTCAAACAACATATGATAATAAATCTGCACAGAGATCACTAAAGAATATAAGCAGAAAAAGGGGTCATCGAACTGTTAAGGTTACGGACATTGAAGGCATCGATGCAGAAGACACCGTTCCATATTCTCAAAGTAGTTTCAGACCTATCAACCAAAAACATAATCCCGTACTTACTCCAGAGAAATAACCAGCCTCCACGAAAAGCTTTTAATGAAAAACAACATCATGCAATGAAACTGTCGATAATTCTAAGCCAAATAATGATATTCTGATGCTTTTTAATGAATATGATCCTGCAAATACAATGCCTTCGGAAACCTTTTTAAAGACATGGATAACATCAAACTGAAAAACCTTTGTCTATATATCTCTCAAATGGTGCAAAATTGGATGCCTAATGCCCAACCTGTGGCCTGCTTGCGTAGGAGACATTCTGTATCCACTGATTCGGAATCATTGATCCCATTACTGTGATTATACACATATTGCTGTTTTTTTCCTCTCTGTTCTTCATTTACATCCACCATTTTGTCAGTGTATTACAATCTCTGTAATCCATGTGGATCTAGAAACTTCTGTCTATTACATGATAAAACTAAAAGTACATTTGCTATACAAATTTTAGATTTTTAAACTGGTAAAACAAGGGATTATTTAAGCACCCCAGCATAAGTAAGGCCCGCGTGACTTATTTTGCTGTTTCATACAGTTCCACACTGCAGTTTGGACAAGTCACTGCAGCTGTAATGTAAGTTCCATTCGCGTGTCCATGATAATTAGTGGCTTTGGAACATTGCACATAAGAAGTATAAAAGCTTCAAACAAATGTTAATATTTTAAAATTGATAATCACATTTTCATCCGATTCTACTGATAACTGACTGCATTCTTGAAGTTCAGGGTTTTCATTTCTTCTAGGCCTCAAGGTGTATGGAAGTACACATTACTGAAGAAACATTAATAACTCTAATGACATCAAAGGCTTCATTGGGAGCCAGCCGCATCAGTTGTGGATCCTTCGCAGTAACCGGTGCTTCGACATCTGCTTCACTGGAGGTTTGGTAATTTGCAAGAAATGGATGTCCATTTTTAAACTTTTTCTCTTCACCTGATTATTTTTGCATGATTTTCTTTTCACTTTATCTTTCTGTTAAGTACTTTTCATGTACATTCTGCTTTTTTTTTTTAGAAGAGATTCAGCTTGGCTTCTGGTGCATCTTGTATTCACTATTTCAGATTTCATTTTTTTTTTGTGATGTCGGGTATCTTATATCACCAAGCACTTGAAATGACCGGGTGTATCGGTTATGAAAAATGACAAAGAAATGGTGTTTCAAAGTAGTATATCATAGGCTGTTGCTCTGGTCATCGATAAAAACAATAAACAAAAGAAGAGTTGTTTTACTAGTTAAAGTTGCGTTTTATTTAGTTTGAAAAGGTTTTCACTATTTAAATTCTTAAGGTGTCTGAGTTGTATTTAAAGTCTTTAGGTGTCATTAGATAGTTTTGTATTTTGATACCACCATAATTTTTACGATAGAGGGCATGAGACTAATTTTCAGAACATAGTATTTATAAATTGACACAAGCTAAATCTGTAATGTGGCTTATATTTACTTATTTTATCTAGGCTTGGAAATAGGTTGGCTTATTGGTGACTAACAGTCTAGCATTGGAAATCACATGCGTAACTTAGGCTGCAAATGAGCAGCCGACTTGGCTTACGTATTTACATGTTTGCCGCTAAGGTTGATAAAAAGTATGTTAATTTGTTATAGTAAAAGTGAACTTTAAAGATAGACAAAGTACAAACTGATTCGTTTAGCATCTTTGTTCCAGGAAAATAGCTTTCCTGTCTAAAACGTAAAAATGAGGTGATTGTGGTAGTATTGTACTTTTAAGACTTCATTAACTAGGTTTGTTTTCCAACAGAAATTTTGTAATCTATAATAAATATTGGTCAAGCATTTCCAGTTATTTTACTAATAATGATTGAGCGAGATATTTAAAATAAAGTTATGACCAATCATTATGTATCTGTATCTTTATGCATAATCTTTACTTTGTGAGGAAAATGCAGTTATCATTTTGCCATTTTCATTTATATCCAGTTTTACACATCAAAATAAATAAGCAGGCACATACAAAAACATCTGTTCCTTAAGGTACACACACGTGTGTGTGTATATATTCATTCATTCAGAACATAACGGATCTATCTCAGTAACATAATTTTCATTATATATTTTGTTTAATGTTACAGAGCCTTTTTGTACTTGGAAAGAAAAGTACCAGTTTTTTTGGATGATTACCGTCATAAGCTGATAGTTAATGGTGGAGTTATAACATCTTTTTTTTTCTTCTGTGCACATTAAACCATATGATAATGAATGGAACCGTTCCACCAGCAAAAATAACTTGAATCTTTAACAGTATCAGATGCAGTATAGAAGAAAAAACTATACAATACAGTTGAATCTGTAACATGAAACGGAAATCAAATAAAAGAAGAAAAGCTTTACTCCTGTCGAAGAGGCGATGTTAAGATGTTCAAGACTCTGGTCTGGTCAGATTACAGATGCATTAACACCATAGGAAAGAAGTGCCAGATGTTTGTCACTACTAATGGGAAAAGAAGTCAAAAACTTGAGAAAGGTGATCATTCCTGGACGTTTCTAAAGACGTAAGAAATGAAGTAAGTGAAGACAAAATATTGCTTGAGAAAATAAGAATGACTGAGAAACTTACTGAACTCTACAACGCTGCTACTTAAGTCCCAATCTGATATTTAGAAACTCGGCTAGTCTATTTCAGAGAATTTGTAGTATGGTCCAGACTTTGAAAAGGGACAAATGCTGATGTTAAACCATTTATACAAACGTTAATTGGACATAACAAGTTTACCCAACCGAGGCCATGAAACACGGACAAACCTTATATATCAACAAGTGCAGACCTTGCTGTTTTCTGTAGTTGTGTATCTGGTTTATGAGATAAAATGCTCAGTCATTATAGACCAGATACCATCATATGAGAATGTACCATACATTCGGGTGGACGACAATGGGCAACATAATTCAAAGCAGTTTCACCCTTATTTTTATCTGGTGCAAGGCCAGAAAAGTGTAATGAGAAGAGAGTAATGATTTGATTTTCATGGTAACCTTGCCATACACGTAAAATTTGAAGAACATTTTAGGTTAACAATATCAAAAGATCTGACATGTTGTTTTTTTTGGAAACAATTCATTGATCAAGAACTAACGATCCCATCATTAGCAGATGAAGAAAAAACATGCAGTCAGGATACAACTGCAAGACTTGAAGCAGTATATTTAAATGAGCTAGCGCCCCGAGTCGGCTAAATCAAAAGTATCCAAAACTGCTCGACACCATTTACCTATGTCGAGTATGTACTGAAGAATGTATTGATGAATCATCTAAATAAAAGGAGGAATCTGAATTGTGGAATCTGGGTACAAATGAGATGTGCCGGAATAAACGCCGATGATCTGCCAACAGAGAATGATGAATATGCCAATAAACAAGTTGTTAGTTCTAAACGAGAACAACTTCATGATGTTTTGGTTTTGAATACTAGTATGACAAGCTATTCAGACACAAATTAGTATAAACATGCTTATGCAATCAATTGATTTTGACTGAAAAAGGCTTTTAACAATTTCACACAGGCCATTTTAGGACGGTTCTGTGCCATACTGTTTTATTTCCATGCTACCATTTTATTTGATTGGTCAATGACCTTTTCTGTGCCTCGCTATCGTAAATGATGTTTGTGTATTAAAAAAGTGCCAATGCAATAAAATATGTGCGAGTTGTTTATGCCTGCTTATGTGACATGTGCAACAAATATCTAGAACAAACCTTGCAAATATGTTTTTTGGCATTGCTTATATTTTACAATATATAAAGGCAGTAGTATGTTTTTTTATACCATGAACATAAGGGTTGCGCGTTTCCTAATTCACTGGTTTTAAAATTGTTATGCCGATTTTTTAAAAATTCTTTTTCAAAACATTTCAAACAGTTCTATCGCTTCAAAGTACTGGGAAAAACCGGCTAAATTAAATACACAAATCGATTTCGGCAATGAGACTTATTTACTGTGGGAAACTATTTTATGTAAGAAACTTCTCTGTAGTAGTAGTAGTTGCTACTTTATTCATAATATTTGTCCGTCATTCTTTTGTTTATTCTCCATCACTAATTATGGCAGAAAATTGCTTGTTGTTTCTGTAGTTGTTACTTTGTAGTTTTCTAACATAACCTTCGAATTTCTTGCTATGAGAAAGATTTTATCGCAACTTTAAGAGATGCCTTAATCTTTATCAGAGGAAGAGAGAAGAAAATTCCGCCCTCTTTCACTTATAATGGTGTAGATACGAATACATCTTTTTGTGTGGAAAGCTCTGTCAACGAGAGGTAGCGGAGATCGCTGTAAAACAGTCTTGATCTGGATTTGACAAGTTTTATTGATATATAAACTACATTCTAAAGATACAGCTTATAAAATCCTTTATATTGAAAAATACATCAGAACATATTACACTATATATTACATAATTTTCATGTGATCGACCACTTCATATGCTTGCATAGTTTTCTGCATTTTAGAATACCATACAAGTGATTAAATATTGTTTGTATTCAAAGAGCCTAAAATTCAAAAGTTGTGATTGATGCCATAGTCATTTTAAAGAAATGTATTTTAACATACTTTATTATCTAAAGAATATTTTTTATTCACAACTAAATTTTAGCACGAAGCTAGTAAATTCATACAAATACAAATTAACATAAAATCTTAAAAGCAATACCATTTTCCGCTTTATTATAATTGTAAAATAAAAAGAGAATCCACAAGAATTTTGCAACTATTAGTTGCAACAGAAATCTTTAACTTTAAGGGTGCGTAACAAAACAAAATTCTTTACTGTAAAATACACTCTTGACCTGACAAGTTAAAGATTCACAAGGGCTCGGTATGTTTATAATCTGAGAATGTAGTGTAACATATAGGTATACCGCACATCCTTGTTTAACAGTCACGCGTGTCCTTGTCTAAAAACAAAGACGCCCTTGTCCCAGACCAGATAGGTATGTTAAATGGTTGTCTCTTAAGGGAATGACCTTTTAAATCGAACGCGGCTTACAACCTTGAAAATTTGTTGCAAGTCGGGCCATACATACCATGAACTTTTAAACCAGAAATTTAAGGATTTGCTGAATAAATTTGTGACAGTTGTAAGAAAAGCGAGCCCTACAGGCAAATCGTTTATACTTCCATTAGCGCTATGAACTTTTGAACTGGGCCATATTATATTCCTATCTACCAAATTTATTACTGCGGGCAATCTAATGAAAATATACAAGAATGTGACGGATAGGTTAATGTTAGAATATTCTCAATAACTAGTAGTTTCAACATAGACTAATACAACTCAAATGTGATTATTTCTTTTCAAAATTGGTATATATATATATATATATATATATATATATATATATATATATATATATATATATAATTGAAATATTTGCCCATTTCAGCATATACGAAATCAAGTGATATGCACAAAATTGTAGTCTTGATCAGCAAGCATAAAGCTATACAAATAGTATAAAAAAAACGGTCAGCATAATTTAATTTCTATTTTTTTAAGTTCCAAAGTGCTCTGCAAACCTTTGCGATGTCAGCAATGTGCACAATCACTTGCTCAATAGGATTGCGATTGTTTTAAATTCTTTATTTTTCACAGCACCAGAATGCATCTGTAAATGATATTATCCCTTGTGGTACATGTAGTAAAATATTCCTTTCTTCATTCATCCATCCTGTAACCCTACGCTGCCATAATTATCAAATATGAAGGGACCATATCTAAAAATCCACAATCATGCTTTCACTAATGCGACCTGTGTATACAGGTGAAATATTGTTGGATTGTTTGGTAAACAGGCAAACAAGACTTTTGCAGTATTGTGGTGTTTATAGTCAATCCAGGTGGCACGCTGTAGGTATACATATATTTGGTATTTCTATGAACATTTCGGTGCAGTCTATGATAGTGATGATCCGGCATGTGTCAGAACCTTTCCGCGTTTGTTGCAATCAGTTTCTTAGTTGGGGAATGTAGACAAGACTGCATTACTGAGCAGGATGCTCATAACAAAGCAAATAAAATTCCTGAGCACAACGTTGCAAAGATATCAAAGCGTCTCGCTAGGGCATTGTTCAATAATCCAAGTCGTAATTTCGTTAATGTAAACATAAATTCACCCCACCCACCCCGAAGTAAGTTTCTTTTAGGGCTAATATGTTTGAAGCCTTTAAAAATGTACCAATGTTCTTTGTCATCGAAAGAAAACAAGTCCATCTTCTTTTCACTAAAGGAGGAACGTATGCATTCAGCTTGTCAAATGTGTTTTGAATTCAGCCCGGTGTAAATTTGTACATGTATCTACCTGTCTTGTCAAGTCAGTAATTTGCTTTTGCTATACAGCTAGCACCTTCAGCAAAAACACAAGCAAATTAACCACATATATATGGCAGTTCTGTTTCACTCTATAACTTCAATGGGGGGGGCTCTTCAGTTGTTTCATCGTTCTAGCTCCAAGATGGGGCATTTACAAATAATAAATGATTTTGAATGTTTGGAAGTTCTTTAAGGACAGAAGAACATTGTTTTGATGGACTATTGCTAGATGGTTATACCACAAAATTCCATATCTCAACTTTACATTTGCTATATTTCTGAATAATTTCTAAAACGTTTCATAATAAACTTTTTTGTAGCCTATATATATATATATATATATATATATATATATATATATATATATATATATATAATCCCCTGCATACTCCAGAAGAAAATCGCCTTTACTAAATGCTCTTGTAAAAACTTCATGTCCTGTAGAAACAAATAAAAGTGTACTTGTATTGTAGTTACTTAATTGATTAATAAAGTTTGTGTCTGCTTCCTTTATGATGCATTGGGTTTTAGTTTTATTGTATAGATATTCCCACAATATTTGCCGACTGTTGATAAAATATTAAAAACCTTGTGATGAAAAACAGCTAAAAAGAATTTGACCAAACATTACATTTAGCACTTTGACATAAAAGGCTCTCGTATTTGTAGAAGTGTTGTAAATCACAATCTTGAAACTGTCATGGATATAATAGAAACGTGAGATTAAAGAACTTTGAAACTGCAGAAAAGAAATTTATTGGTTTTCTTAAATCTAAAGGGCATATGAAACAACATGGAAGTAAGGAATACTACATGACATGCACAATCTGGGTCTAAAAGACCGACTGACCTCGTTACATAGTAAATTTCTATTTAGACAGGGAATTTAAGGTACGAGTGGGCTCCACCCTCTCTGATATGCACGATGAAGAGATTAGTGTGCCCAGGAAAGTATTTTATCGGTGGCGCGTTTCAACATAAGTGTCCGACTCCATGTGTGGGTTGCTCTCTATATGTTGACCTTTTAATATGTTACAGATCCAGGCACATGAATACAATCGAAAGACAAAGAAAAATATCAACAGGAATCAAAATTGGTGGCAATACTAATGGTTTCATATTCTCGAAATCAAAACCTAGGTGTGCATTTCTGTCAGATAAGAAGACATTATGATATACCTAAACTCCGGTTGGACGGAACACCTATTCCAGTTGTTGAGAAAGCAAAATTGTTAGGTATTATCTTTGATAGAAAACTGACTTTTTTTTCATACCTGAAAAATTTAAAAGTTAAATGTTTGAAGTCTCTTATCCACTTAAGGCAAAATCGCACACTGACTGGGGTGCTGATAGTTGTTCTCGGTTTATACAGAACGTTTATCCGCTCAAAATTAGACTATGGTTGCGTTGATTATGGTTCTACCAGGCAGTCCTATTTGAAGATGCTTGACCCAATTCATCATAAGGGAATTAAACTTGTTCAGGGAGCATTTAAGAAATCCCCGTGTGAAAGTCTCCTCATTAAAGCGAATGAATTATTTTTACCCCAACGTAGATAATTGCTTTTCGCATAGTATGCTCTCAAATTAAGATCCAACCTTCTGAAACCAGCTTTTTCGGCTTTTGTTAATACTCAAATGTTAAACCTTTTATGAAAATAAACCAAACGTCGCACCTATTTTTGTTATTAGAATATCACCATTCCTTCAAAGTGCCCAAATTGATCTTTCAAAAATTCTTAAAACGACCGTCTTCGAAACACCTACCTGGAAACTGCAGCAATCAAAGTTACTTTTCTCGTTGCACGATGGAAAAAAATTGGAGACTAACCTTTATATATTCCACAACAAATGCCATGAACTCTTTGCCCAATTTGAATATTAAACAAGCATATGGATCGAACGATGAAGAAAGGGCTGCTGCTGCCTTCTTTAGTGGAAAACACGTCATCATAAATGAAAAGCAAGAGATTGCTTTGCAATGCATCGAAAGCAAGCATATTTGAAACAGCATCATGTTCTCCGTTTCACTATCAGCACAAGATCACCTTATTAATATGCATTGATCTTGTTTACCATCATATTCATCTGAGATCAGGATACATGCATGTATTCCAATTTTCTTCAAAATCGGATCAGAGTGGTAACAAATTTAGCCAACCAGGTGCAAGATCAATTAATTACTATGCGTTATATACACCGTCGCTCGAGTTTAATAACCTTTCATCGTTGACATACATCATTTGTTTTCCCCGTTGAGCAGGAAACTTTACTTTTTTATCATTTTACCTTGAGTAGTTTGGTTTAATAACGCTGGTCGATGCAAAATATTTAATCAAATATCATCACCGTGCAAACACATGTGAACACACATTCATAACCACAAAGACATTTAAACAATGCACGAATTTCCTGTCTTTAAAATCTATTGGACATTGCCATATAGTTTTACTTAATTGCAGTCTTTGCTGCTATCAGAGATCAGCTAGGGGTTTGAAAATAGTAATACTTATCAAATGGCCTTATGTTCATTGCAATTCCCTTCATAGTTCAGGTGATAGGGTAAATATTGTATTGTAACTGTTAATTTATTCCTCAAATGTTGCTCTAATCTTGCATCCAATATGTCTTTTACTGCTGCTAATTTGGAAATATCGCTCCAAGAATATCTGAGAAAGGGTTCAACACGTAATTTACATAGAATAAATGATTTTGAATGTCAGGAAGTACTTTAAGGACAGAACATTCTTTTGATGGACTATTGCTAGAATTCCTTATCTCAACTTTACATTTGTTATATTTCTGAATAATTCCTAAAACGTTTCATAATAAACTTGTATAGCCTTTAGTAGATTAAAATGCAAACATGTAGCATCGGTTTTAGGTGTGCTTTCTCTGTCTTCTAAAGACTTTTCCCCTTTATTCTGCCTCATTATATATATATATATATATATATATATATATATATATATATATATATATATATATATATATATTGTCCCCTGCATACCCTAGATGTAAATCTCCGCTTACTAAATACTCTTGTTGCAAAAACTTCATGTCCAATAAAAACCAATGAAAGTCTACTTGAAATGCATTGTAGTTATTTATTTGATCAATTTAATGGTAATAAAGTTTGTGTTGTTTATATATTTTCCTTTATGAATAAAAAAATGTCTGACGCCATATGTGGGTTGCTCCCTATATGCTGACTTTTTAATATACAAGCACATGAATACAATTGAACGACAAAGAAAAATATCAACAAGAATCAAAATTGCTGGCAATACTAATGGTTTCATATTTTCGAAATCAAAAACTAGGTGTGCATTTCTGTCCGATACAAAGACATCATGATGGACCTAAACTCAGATGGGACGGAACACCTATTCTAGTTATTGAGAAAGCAAAATTTTTAGGTATTATTTTCCATACAAAACTGACTTTTTTCACACTTGAAAGTTAAATGTTTGAAGTCTCTTGATTTACTTAAAGTAATACCGCACACTGACTAGGGTGCTGATAGGAGTCGTTCACGGTTTATACATGACGTTTATTCGCTCGAAATTGGACTATGGTTGCGTGTATATGGTTCAGCCTGGAAGTCCTATTTGAAGATGCTTGACCCAATTCATTATTAATGAATTAGACTGGCTCTAGGAGCATTTAAGACATCCCCGTTTAAAAGCCTATTCTTTGAAGCGAACGAACCATCTTTATCCCAACGTAAATAATTGCTTTCCGCACAGGATGTTCCCAAATTAAGATCCAACCCTCTGAACCCAGCTTGTTCGGCTGTTTTTGAACCCAAATATAAAATCTGTTATGACAATAAACCAAACATCGCACTTATCTTTGGCATTAGAATATCAGCAGTCTTTGAAAGTGCCCCAATTGATTTTTAAAAAATTCTAAACACGATCGTCTCCGAAACCCCTGCCTGGCTACTGCAGGAACCAAAGGAACTTCTCACGTTGCACGATGGAACAAATTGGAGAGAAACCCTTTTATATTCCACAACAAATACAATAAACTCGTCACCAAATTTGAAAATTATACAAGAATATATACTGATGGATAGAAAAATGAGGAAAGGACTGCTGCTGCCTTCGTTAGTGGAAAACGCACAATAAAATTTCGTAAATGGTTCGTAAATCTGTGTTCATCGGAAATAACAGCATTATACATGGCTTTGCAATGCATCGAAATCATGCTTATTTTAAACAGCATAACGTTCTCCGATACACTATTAGCACAAGATCACCTTATTGATATGCATTGATCTTGTTTCCCATCAAATCCTAGATCAGGATACATGCATGTATTTCAAGATACTTCAAAGTCAGATCAGAAATCTGGCTTTCAGAGTGGTAATAAGTTTAGCCAATCAGGTGCAAGATCAATTCATTACTATGCGTTATATACACAGTCGCTAGATTTTAATTACCTTTCATCGTTGCATACATCATTTATGTTCCCCGTTGAGCAGGAAACTTTACTTTTTTTATCACCGTTACTAGTTTATCGTTTTACCTTCAATAGTTTGGTTTCATATCGATGGACGATGCAAAATCATTAACCACTTTTAGATAATGAAACAAATTAAGGTTTTGAATGGCGCTTAAGAGCCTCATTGTGCTGGTGCGCCGTAAAAAAGGCAACCAAGAACAGCATACATGCCATATTTGCATATGGTTATTGAGACTAAAAAATGTATATTCTAGGTCGGGGTTGGGCAGGGCACTCGACACCACCCCAAAGCAAGATTGTCTAATTGAGAATAAGTTCTTTTCATAAAAACCTGTGGAGGATGGTTTAAAATTAAAATATGAATGAAAGAAAATAACGCTATTTATTTAAAGCATTTAATACACTTTTCAAACAAAACATTTGGTAAACTTTGCAGTGTCAAATATAATCACCGTGCAAACATGTGTAAACACAGATTCACAACCACAAAGACAATTAAACAATGCACAAATTTCCTGTCTTTAAAATCTATTGGACATTGCAATATAGTTTTACTTAAATGCATTTTTTGCTGCTATCATAGTTCAGTTGGGGGTTTGAAAATACAAGTGTCATTTGCATTCGTCTTTGCATTCATTTGCGACTGAATGATAAAGTTGTTAAAACTTCCCTGCTGTATACTCAGTGCATTCTGGTCACAATTGGGCTAGCATGATAAATGTATTTCATCCCGTGTGACCACGTGATATGTTGGTTCTATAGAAAAAAGATCAGTATAATAATTATAGAAATACATCATCTACTACTTTGCCATTGCTTTTGTTTTCTGGGACTGTTGTTTCCCAATCCAAGGATATTCCTTCCTATAGTTGGCATTGGAGGGCCGGAATTAAAACAATAATCCCAATCTGTCTCCATGATCGTAGTCTATATGTCGTACTCTATTTTTTTGCCTTGAACTTGATAGTACACGTGCCTTATTGTTAATCGAAATTTTTCCTTGAACTTGATAGTACACGTGCCTTATTGTTAATCGAAATTGAAAAAAAAATTCCTAAAATGTTGCTCTAATCTTGCATCCAAATATTGCTGCCACAGCAACTAATTTGGAAATCTCACTCCAAGAATATCTGAGATAGGGTTCAACACACGGCATTTACATAAAATAAATGATTTTGACTGGAAGTTCTTTAAGGATATAAGAACATTATTGTAATGGATTATGCTCTATTACAAAATTCCGTATCTGAACTTTACATTTGCTATATTTCTGAATAATTTATAAAACGTTTCTATAGCCTTTAGTAGACTTATCTTACCATTGTGTTTGTTGATATTTAAAATGCAAACATGTAGCATCGGTTTTAGGTTTGCTTTCTGTCTTCTATAGACTTTTCCCCTTTATTCTGCCTCCTCGTTATATGTATATTATCCTCTGCATACTCCAGAAGTAAATATCCTTTACCAAGTGTTCTTGTCGTAAAAACGTCATGTCCTGCAAAACAAATGAATATGTACTTGAAATGCATTGTAGTTATTTAAATTATTAATTTAATGTTAATAAAGTTTGTGTTGTTTATATATCTTCTTCCTTTATGAATCATTGGGTTTCTGTTTTATTGTCTAGAATATATATAGTCCTGGGATATAAATGTATTCCCACAATATTTGCCGACTGCCATACAAGTGTGTAGTACACCTATTATGTTCTGTAAGCTATATTTATTATACATTATATGTGAGTGTGTGTGTCAATTAGCTTACAGTGTTAGCCGGTATGCCATTTATTCCTTAACAATTTACCTTTTGAACGTTTGGAGAGGAAAAAAAGCACTGGATCAATTTTGATAAAACCTGGAAGAGAGCACCAAGGCATGAAGTGGTTTCAAAGTTTTGCAAATGAAGCCAATGTGCCATTAAATATGGTCAATACTACTAAAACTAGAAAGACGTTGATACATGTCATTAAGTATTGCGACTGTTGATAAAATATTAAATAACTTGTGATGAAAAACTGCTAAAAAGAATTTGACCAAATATTACATTCAGCATTTTGACATAAAAGACTTTCGTATTTGTAGAAGTGTTGTCAATCACCATCAGATATGACTGTCATTGCTAAAATATAAACAAAATATTGAAGACCTTGGAAACTGCTCAGCAAAAAAAGGAATTTATTGGACAGAAGGGATTTCATATAAATACATTGGAAGATATTTTGCTTTCCGAGCAGAACTCCAAAATCTTTTAGGATATCTCTTTGACTTATTATATACCAAATTAGTTTCAATATTGTTTTTGTCTCTATTCATCAGTCATCTTGTTAGACTCGAAGCATATATTCGCGATGATTTCATCAAGAAGGAACAAGTAGTAGCGGTTTTCTTAGATCTGGAAAAGGCATATGAAACAATATGGAAGTACGGAATGATATGGAAGTACTAAATGATTTGCACGATCTGGGTCTAAAATGCCGACTGCCCTCGTTCATATAAAACTTCCTTTTAGATAGGGAATTCAAGGTATGAGTGGGCAACACCGTCTCTGATACGCACAAGCAAGAGATTGGTGTGCCCCAGGTAAGTATTTTATTGGTGACCCGTTTCAACATCAATATTAATAGCATCACCAAGTGTCTCACTCCAGGTGTGAATTGCTCTCTATATTTTGATGACTTTTTAATATGTTACAGATCCAAGCCCATGCATACAATTGAAAAACGATTATAGCAAAAAAAAAAAATTGGTGGCAATACTAATGGTTTCATATTCTCGAAATCAAAAACTAGGTATACATTTTTCCTGTCAGTAACGAAGACATTATGATGGACCTAAACTCAGGCTGGACGGAACACCTATTCCAGTTGATGAGGAAGCAAATTTAGGTATTAACGTCGATAGAAAACTGACTTATTCCACACCTCAAAATTTAAAAGCTTAATGTTTGGAGTCTCATGATTTACTTAAAGTAATAGCGCACAGTGACTGGTGTGTTTATATGACGGTCATACACAGTTTATACAGAACGCTTACCTGCTCGAAATTAGATGGGATGATGCAATAAATAACAAACCTCATGCCATCAAACCAATCTTGGGAAAATGGACTCCTTCCTACAGAACTATTCGTAGGGAGGAGGTTGTCATTGCAAGAATCAGAATCGGTCATACATACATTACCCACTCACACATACTAAAAGGTGAAGATCCACCAGAGTGCGTTCCTTGTAATGTACCATTTACTGTTAAACACTTTATGACCACGTGTTCCGACCTGCAACCTATGCGTGATAAATACTATAATGTACACGACATGCAGGAACTTTTAGATACTATTCAAATCACTAATATTTTAGATTTCCTAAAGGAAGTAAATCTTTATTTTAAACTGTAACTGTATGATCTTACCCAAACTAATTTTTAACTAATGCAAATACCAACTATTATTTACATCGTTCATCAAGATACATCATTTACATTTCCCGTTGATCGGGAACCAATATCTTTAACTGTTACCAACATTTACCATTTTCTATTTAACTACTATGGATTTTTTACTATATCGCTGGTCGATATTGAACCTTTCTTTTTACAAATATGACCTACTGTATGGCGCTAAATAGCCTAAAAGTGCTGGTGCGCCGTTAAAATTAAATCACTCAATCAATCGAAATTAGACTATAGTTGCATTGTCTATGGTTGTTCAAGGAAGGACAATTTGGAGATGTTTGACTCGATTCATAATCAGGGAATCATACTGGCTCTGGGAGCATTTAATACATCCTGGTGTGAAGGCCTCCTCATTAATGCGAACGAACCATCTTTCTCCCAACGTAGATAATTGCTTTCCGCACATTATGATCTCAAACTAAGATCATACCCTCCGATCCCAGCTTGTTCGCCTGTTTTTGAACCCAAATATAAAACCTTTTATGATAATAAACCAAACGTCGCACTTAATCTTTGTCATTAGAATATTACCATTCCTTCAAAGTGCCAAAATTGAGCTTTCAAAAATTCTGAAAATATCCGTCTCGGAGACAACTCCCGGGATACTCCAGCAACCATAGGTACTATTCACGTTGCACCATGGAAAACAATTGTAGACAAACTCTTCTATATTCCACAACCAGTACCATGAACTCGTCGCCCAATTTGAAAATTATACATGAATATTTACTGATGGATCAAAAGTGAGGAAAGGACTGGAAAACACACAACAAATGTGCTCTTGCGAAATGGTATATAAATTTGTTTGCATCAGAAATAAAGGCAATAGGCCTTGCTTTGCAATACGTTGAAATCAAGCATATTTTAAACAGAATCAGCTTTTCTGATTTATGCTTTGCAATACGTTGAAATCAAGCATATTTTAAACAGCATCAGCTTTTCTGATTTACTATCATTACATTCACGTCATAATAGAAAACTGTTGAATCCATTATTAGCTAACATTCTCCTTAAACATACTGAACTGCGTACCTCCCACAATATAGTATACCGTTGGTTATCCAGCCATGTTGGAATTGAAGGTAATGATAAAGCAGACCGAGCTGATAAAATGGCCCTATCATTAGAACCATCTAATTTTAAAATGAACTGAATACTGATTTTAAACGTAGTATCAAAGACTTTGCGTCAGAAATTGCAGGCATCATGGAATAACAAACTTAATGCCATCAAGCCAACCTAGGAGAATGGACATCCTACAGAACCATCCGTTGGGAGGAGGTAGGCATTGAAAGAATTTTCCCCCAGCGGGCCTGGGGTTGCAGAATTTGCCCGACGTGCCTCGCTACTTTCGTAAGAGGCGACTCATTAGAGGCTACCTATTTGCCGTGGGTTGCGTCCTGTGTCGGAGGAGGAAACGAAACTGGTAGTTGAGCGGATGCGTTCCGATGCAACACACTACTTTGGACTTTACTTCTTCAAGACGGGTTGTCTGGATAGGCCCGGTTGCGACAAATCGGGTGGTTACGCCAAGCCCTAGGATGTCTTTAGCTACTCGCTTTCGTTCTTTATCTTTCTGCTTGTATCTCTATTGATACCACCGTTGCCCATAAATTATATCCCTTTTAGTTTCTCTTTCCTACATCTTAGAAGAATTCCTAGAAAGCGGTGGTTCAACGGGTCAACCTGCGGATAATTTTACCGGCTGAGTATGTCCCACGGGAAGGTGATTTTATCAACTGAGTATAGCATCTGCGTATCTGCAATGTCAACGTGTCCCCTTGTACCTAATGCTTGTTGAACTCCTTGGTGGGTGGGAAGCGCGGATGCTTGGCATTTAAGCACACCAGAAATGAAAATATTTAAAATATATCAGTTAAAACGAACCAAAACATGATCTGAATCAGACGACGAACCAATGGCATAGATTTATTTCATGATAATAACAGTCCAAAGATGCCTCAAAACGGCTTACTGCACTTTCTCCGTTTGTTATAGAAAAGGCAACCGGATAGATTGGAACACCAAAATGTGTTAAAAAGTTGAAAACGGGTTGCCTGCTTGGTGAATGGCAGCGAGGAGGTAAAACAGAAAACCTCAAGACAATAAAAACTATCTTCGATATCCCAGCTTCGCCCACACAACATTGAATACTTCTAAAGGTATCATTAGCTGAAGTGACTTGGCAGGAGTCACCGACGCAGAAATCATTGAAGGAATGAAAAATGAAGGTGTCGTTGCAGTCCGCAGAATACGTATCAAACGTAACAACAATCTGGAGGACACCAACACCATTATACTCACCTTTAATAAGCCAACAGTTCCCAGAGTGGTCAAAGTTGGTTTTCTGAAGGTTAGTGTATATTCCCAACCCATTTAGATGCTACAAGTGACACAAATCTGGAACCCATGAAGCCCGCTGTTCAAGAAACCAAATATGTGGAGATAGCTCTCTCCAGGAAGCTGAGTGCAGAGCAACTCTGCATTGTATCAACTGTGAAAAAGAACTCGCCAATTCCAAGGATTGTGATACCTTGAAACAAGAGAAGGAAATTCAGAGGATGAAATATACATCCAACATTCCCTATCCAGAGATCAGAAAGTTAGTGCACGCAAAAATATCTCTTCCTAGCCCATCCTTCTCCAATATAGTGAAAAAACAATCCTAAGACATCGAAGGACGCTCATACTCAAACAGATGCACAAGAGTCAGCATTACGAAGTAACACCACCACTCCAATTAGCAAGCACAAAAATCCACGGCATCTACACAAAGTTTAATAACACTCAGCAAACTAAATCACCAAAGAAAAACAGATCCAAGGAAATAGACAACAAAAGGAGTCAGATGACCACATCAAGATCTTCAATAGGTTTGGAGACATTGAGAGCATGAATGCAAAAATATACAGCTCCGTGTTCTCAAAGTAGCTCCAGACCTAACAAAAAAATCACACTCGTACATCCCCAAGATAAATAATCCTATTTATGTTCCGCTCGAAAAGTCTAGCATAAATCC
Source organism: Potamilus streckersoni (assembly GCA_016746295.1). NCBI lineage: Eukaryota > Metazoa > Mollusca > Bivalvia > Unionida > Unionidae > Potamilus > Potamilus streckersoni. The sequence goes on from JAEAOA010000546.1 coordinate 211,235, forward strand.
AAAATCTCCATTCTAAATGTATAATGTACCATGAAACCCACGGTTCAAGAAACCAAATATGTGGCCGATGCGTTGACAACTCTCAACAGGGATCTGAATGCAAAGCAACTCCACATTGTATCAACTGTGGAAAAGAGCACCACGCCAATTTCAAGGATTGTGATAACCTGGAAACGAGAAGAAAATTCAGAGGATCAAATATACTTCCAACATTCCCTACCCAGAGGCTAGAAAGCTAGTACAGTCAAAAACATCTCTTTCTGGTCCATCCTTCTCAACTGTAGTGAAAAACAATCCTAAGACATCGAAGGACGCTAAAACTCAAACAGATATACCCGATTCAACATTAAAACATAACACCCCACATTACCAAGCACAAAAAAAACACGTCATCTACCCAAACGACCTTTAACAACAATCAGCAAACTAAGTCACCAAAGAAAAGCAAATCCCATGGAAATAGACAACAAAGTTGGTCAGATGACCCCATCAAACAATTCAACAGGTTTGGGAACATTGAGAGCATGGATGCAGAAGATACTGCTCCGTGTTCTCAAAGTAGCTCAACACCTAACAAAAGAATCACACCCGTACTTCCCCCAGATAAATAACCCTATAGATGTTCCTTTCGAAAAGTCTAACCTAAATCCAAAACCTACATTCTAAATTTATAATGAAGAACACAATAATACAATGGAACTGTCGAGGACTTAAAGCTAATTACAATGAGATTCTTCTGCTTTTAAATAAATATGATCCAGCTTTGTTATGTCTTCAGGAAACATTTTTAAAAGATACGGACAATATCACATTCAAAAACTACTCCCTGCTTAACACGTACCTACAAAACGTTGACAGGGCCTCAAGAGGGTTGTCTATTGCTGTGAACAATAGAGCCCCACATAGAAACATCCCTTTGAATACAAATTTACAAGCCATTGCTGTAAGTGTCACTCTACATCGGGTGATTACATTTTGTTCTGTCTACATGCCACCAAATACTAAATTATCACCAAACGAATTAGACACTTGTTCAACAACTTCCCACGCCATTTGTTTTACTTGGTGATTTTAGTGCCCATAACATTTTATGGAGATCTAATTACATAAGCGACAGAGGGAAAAAAGTTGAAGATTTTGTTGCTGGATACGACTTGTGTCTATTTAATAGCAAGTCCCCAACTTATCTGCACCCAGGAACGGGTACATACACTTGCATTGACTTAACAATATGTACTCCTTCACTTCTGTTGGATTATAATTGGAAGGTCGCTGATGACCTTCATAGCAGTGATCATTTTCCAATATATCTTAAGAACACTAATGCCAAAATTGATGACACAATACCACAGTGGAACTTAAAGAAAGCTGACTGGGCTAAATTCGAAACACTTTGTACAATGAGACTGAACAGGAATACCATACTAATTGATGATGGTCCAATTCGGCAATCTACCTCTATCGTAATTGAGATTGCAGAAGAGTCCATTCCTAAGTCCTCGACAAATTCTCAAAAAAAATCCCAAACCATGGTTTACTAAAGAATGTAATTGAAGCCATTAAACAACGCCGAGAAGCACTGAACGAATTCAATAATCGTCTAACGCCCGAAAATCTAGCTCAATACCGTATTACTCCGGCTAAAACTCGCCGCACGATTAAAGAAAATAAACGAACATCATGGAAAAAATGTTTCAACTTAAAACTCTCGTTTCTCTATAAACAAAGTTTGGGACAGGATTTGCAAAATAAATGGTAAAGGAAAATACAACTGCCTCCAACACCTGAAGGTAAATAACGTCAATTATAACAGCAAGCATGAAATAGCTAATGTACTTGCTGATTGTTTCTCCAAAAATTTCTCATCTAATTATTCCGAAGTGTTCCGAACACTTAATACTCAAAAAGAAAAAATACGGTTGAAATTCACATCAAATAACTTGGAGAGTTATAACCAAGCGTTTTCATTGTCGGAACTTATGGAATCCTTGAATAAGGCCAATGATACTTACGCTGGGCCTGACGATATACATTACCAGTTTTTAAAACACATTCCAGAACCATCCTTGAGAGTTCTTCTGGAAATCTTCAATGATTTATGGATCACTGGCAATATATCAAAGATTTGGAAAGAAGCAATAATAATACCAATTCCCAAACCAGGCAAAGATAACGCAGATCCTACCAACTACAGACCTATATCACTAACTAGCTGTGTATGTAAAACAATGGAACGAATGATTAATTCTCGGCTTGTATGGTATCTGGAAAGCAACAATTTAATTTCTCCTTTCTAAAGTGGCCTTCGTCATGGTCGTAGTACCAACGACCATCTGGTTAGACTCGAAACATATATTCGTGATAGTTTCATAAAGAGGGAAAATTTAGTAGCGGTTTTCTTGGATTTGGAAAAGGCCTATGACACAACATGGAAGTACGGAATACTAAATGACCTGCACGATCTGGGTCTAAAAGGCCGACTGCCCTCATTCATATCAAACTTCCTCTTAGACAGGGAATTCAAAGTACGAGTGGGCTCCATCCTCTCTGATATACACGATCAAGAGACGGGTGTACCCTAGGGCAGTATTTTATCGGTGACGCTTTTCAATATAAAGATTAATAGCATCACCAAGTGTCTGATGCCAGGTGTGGATTGCTCACTATATGTTGATGACTTTTTAATATGTTACTGATCCAAACACATGCATACAACTGAAAGACAATTACAACAAAATTCAAAATTGGGCCAACACGAATGGCAATGTCATATTCTCGAAACCAAAAACTGTCTATGCATTTCTGTCAGTTACGAAGACATCACGATGGACCAAATCTCACGCTGGAAGGAACACCTATTCCAGTTGTTGAGGAAACAAAATTTTTAGTCATTATCTTCTATAGAAAACTGACTTTTATTCCACATCTGAAACATTTGAAAGCAAAATGTTTGAAATCTCCTAATATAATTAAAGTAATAGCACACACTGACTGGTGTGCTGATAGGAGAGTCATACTCAATTTATACAGAACGTTTATACGCTCCAAATTAGACTATGGTTGCGTTGTTTATGGTTCAGCAAGGAAATGCTATTTATAGATGCTTGACCCAGTCCATCATCAGGGAATAAGACTTGCCCTGGGAGCATTTAAAACATACCCGTGTGAAAGTCTTCTCGTCGAAGCGGATGAACCACCCTTATCACAACGTAGAAAAATGCTCTCTCACAATATGCTATCAAATTAAGATCCAGCCCTCTGAACCCAGCTTTTTCGGCAGTTTTTGAACCAAAATATAAATACTTATATGACAATAAACCAAATGTCATACCTACATTTGGCATTAGAATATCACAATTTCTCGAAAGTACTCAAATTGATTTTTCAAAGGGTAATTTTTACGTTACATGATGGAAAAAAAATCGGAGGCAAACCATTCCATTTTCCACAACTCTTACCATGAACTCCTCTCACAATTTGAAAAAAAGAAAGTATACAAAAATATATACTGATCGATCAAAAGATGAACAAAAGGCTGCTGCAGCCTTCGTAAGTGGAAACCACACAGCCAAAGTTCGCTTGGCAAATGGTACGTCAATTTTTTCAGCCGATATTAGATCAATAGTCCTTCCTTTGCAATACATTGCAAGCAAGCGTATTTCAAATAGCATAATATTCTCCGACTCACTATCAGTACTTCAGTCACTACATAACAGAAAACTGGAGAATCCATTATTAGCAAACATTCTACTTAAGCATACTGAGCTGAGTACCTCCCACAATATAGTATACTGTTGGTTACCCAGCCATGTAGGAATTGAAGGTAATGATAAAGCAGACCGTGCTGCTAAAATGGCTTTTTTACTAGAACCAACTAATTTTAAAGCACCTTATACTGATTTTAAACGTTGTATCAAAGACTGTTTACGCCAGAAATGACAGGCATCATGGAATGATGCCGTGAACAACAAACTTCATGCCATCAAGCCAACCTTAGGAGAATGGACCCCTTCCTACAGATCCGTCCGTAGAGAGGAGGTAGTCGTTGCAAGAATTCGACTCGGTCATACTTATTTAACACACTCCTACATATTAAAAGGAGAAGACCCGCCATAGTGCATAGCTTGTAATGAACCATTCACCGTTAAGCACTTTATGCTGGAATGCTTCGATCTTCAACCTACGCGTAATCATTACTACGTTGTGCAAGACATGACGGAGCTCTTTGATACAGTTAATATTACCAACATTATAGACTTCCTTAAGGAAGCAAACATTTATCATAAGTTGTAGCTTTTATTTTATCACCTTGTTCAGTTTTGTGTTATATTTATGCAGTCGATAGATTTTAATTGCCAATCATATGTTTTCGTAATCATACTTTTGCACACCCCGTTGATCGGGAAACTTTTAATACTTTACCATCGTTCACATTTTTATCGCTTTACCTTTAACTGTTTGGACTCCAATCGCTGGTCGATAAATTTTTTTTACCAGTTTTTAATGTAAAAGGATATAAAATTATGTTTGGCGCTATATAGCCTCACAGTGCTGATGCGCCGTAAAATAGCAATCAATCAACCTACGCGTAATCATTACTACGTTGTGCAAGACATGAGGGAGCTCTTTGATACAGTTAACATTACCAATATTATAGACTTCCTTAAGGAAGCAAACATTTATAGTAAGTTATAGCTTTTATTTTATCACCTTGTTTAGTTTTGTGTTATATTTATGCAGTCGATAGATTTTAATTGCCAATCATATGTTTTCGTTATCATACATTTGCACACCCCGTTGATCGGGAAACTTTTAATTATTTACCATTGTTCACATTTTTATCGGTTTACCTTTAACTCTTTGGTCTCCAATCGCTGGTCGATAAAATTATTTTACCAGTTATAAATGAAAAAGGATATAAACTAATGTTTGGCGCTAAATAGCCGCATAGTGCTGATGCGCCGTAAAACTATAAATCAATCAATCAATCAATCTAAATGTATAATGAAAAACACAATTGAGATTGCAGAAGAGTCCATTCCTAATTCCTCGCAAAATTGACAAACAACCCCAAAACCATGGGTAACTAAAGAATGTATCGAAGCCTTTACACAACGCCGAGAATCACTGAAATAATGTAATCGTCCAACGCCCAAAAATTTTAACCCAATACCGTATTGCTCGGGCTACAACTCGCCGCACGATTAAAGAAAGTAAACGAACATCATGGAAAAAAATGTGTCTAAACTTTGAACTCTCGTTCCTCAAAAAAAAAATAGTTTGGGACACGATCCGCAAAATAAATGGAAAAGGAAAATACAATTGCCAACAAACATCTGAAGCTAAATAACATCAATTATAAAACCAAGCATGAAATAGCTAATGTACTTGCTGATTGTTTCTCCAAAAATTCCTCATCGCCTAATTAAAACTCAAAAAGAAAAATAATACGTTTGAAATTCACATCCAACAACTCTGAGAGTTATAAACAACCGTTTTCATTGTCGGAACTGATGGAATCCTTGAATAAGGTCCATGATACATCCGCGTGTCCTGACGAAATACATTACCAGTTTTTAAAACACCTTTCAAAACCATCATTAACAGTCCTTCTGGAAATCGTCAGTAACTTATGGATTACTTTTAATGTACCAAAATTTTGGAAATAAGCAACTGTAATACCAATACCTAAAGCAGGAATAGATAGCGCAGATCCTACCAACTATACAGCTATATCATTAACTAGCTGCGTATGCAAAACAATGGAACGAATGATCAATTCTCGGCTTGTATGGTATTTAGAAAGCAACAATTTAATATCTCCTTTCCAAAGTGGCGTTCGTTATGGTTGTAGTACCAATCATCATTTGGTTAGCCTCGAAACATTTATTCGCGATGCTTTCATAAAGAGGGAATATTTAGTAGCAGTTTTTTTTATTTGGAAAAGGGTTATGACACAAGATGAAAATATGGAATGTCCTCGTTCATATCAAACTTCCTCTCATATATGGAATTCAAGGTACGAGTGGGACCCTCCCTCTCAGGTATGCACGATCAAGAGACAAGTGTGCCCCAGGGCAGTATTTTATTGGTGACGCTTTTTAACATAAAAATTGATAGTATCACCAAGTGTCTGACACCAGGTGTGGATTGCCCCCTATATGTCGAAAACTTTTTAATATATTACCGATCCAAGCACATGCATACAATCGAATGACAATTACAGCAAAATATCAACAATATTTTCAACTGGGCCAATACTAACGGCTTCAAATTCTCGAAATAAAGAACTGTGTATGCATTTTTGTCAGTTACGAAAACATCATGATGGACCTAAACATACGCTGGAATGAACACCTATTCAAGATGTTGAGGAATTTTTAGGTATTAACGTCGATACAAAACTGACTTATTCCACACCTGAAATATTTGAAATCTAAATGTTTGAAGTTTCCTGACTTAAGGGAATAGCACAAACTTACTGGGGTGCTGATAGGTGAGTCATACTCAGTTTATACAGAACGTTTATCCGCTCGAAATTAGACTATGGTTGCGTTGTCTATGATTCAGCAAGGAAATCCTATTTGAAGATGCTTGACCCAATCCATCATCAGGGAAAAAGACTTTCCTAGGAGCATTTAAGACATACCCGTGTGAAAGGCTACTCGATGAAGCGGATGAACCACCCTTATTGCAACATAGAGACTTGCTTTCCTCACAATACGCTTCCAAATTAAGATCCAGTCCTCTGAATCCTGCTTTTTGGTTGTTTTTGAACCAAAATATAAAACCTTGTATGATAATAAACCAAATGTCACACCTACCTTTGGCATTATAATATCACAATTCCTCGAAAGTAACCAAATTGATCTTTCAAAAATTCTTAAACCAATTGTCTCCGAAACACCCCAATGGATACTTCAGCATCGAAGGGTACTTTTCACGTTACATGATGGAAAAAGAATCAGAAGAAAACCCTTCCATTTTCCAAAACTCCTACCATGATCTCCTCTCACAAGTTGAGAATTATACAAAAACATATAACGATGGATCAAAAGATGAGGAATAGACTGCTGCAGTCTTCGTAAGTGGAAAACACACAACTAAAGTTCGCTTGCCAAATGGTACGTCAATTTTTCAGCCTAAATCAGCAATAGACCTTGCTTTGCGATACATTGCAAGCAAGCGTATTTTAAACAAGATCATCTTCTACGACTCACTATCAGTACTTCAATCAATATATAATAGAAAACTGTGAAACCACTATGGACTAATATTCTCCTTAAACATATTGAGTCGAGTATCTCGCATAACATAGTATACTGTTGGTTACCAAGACATTAGAATTAAAGGTAACGTCAAAGCAGACAGCGCTGCTAACATGGCCCTATCATTAGAACCATCTGATTCTAAAACACCATATACTGATTTCAAACATTGTATCAAAGACTGTTTACATCAGAAATGGCCGGCATCATGGAATGATGCCGTGAATAACAAACTTCATACCATCAAGCCAATTCTAGGAGAATGGAATCCTTTCTACAGAGACGACCGTTGGGAGGAGGTAGTCATTGCTAGAATTCAAATCGGCAATACTTATTTAACCTACTCTTACATACTAAAAGAAGACCCACCAAAATGCATTCTTACAATGAACCATTCGCAGTTAAACACTTTATGCTAGAGTGTTTCGACCTCCAAACTACACGTAATCAATATTACAATGTGCAAGACATGAGGGAGCTCTTTGATACAGTTAGCATTTCCTATGTTATAGACTTCCTTCAGGATTTAAACATTTATCATATGTTAGAGCTTATATGCTATCACCTTGAATATTTTTATGTGTTATATATGCACGTTCGCTAGATTTTAATTACCATTCACCTGTCTACGTTGTTATACATTATTTACCATCACCGGGAAACTTTATTTATTGATCGCCGCCACCATTTTCATCGTTTTACCTTTAACTATTTGGTTTCGTATTGCTGGTCGATACAAAACATTCTACCACTTGTAAATAATGAAGGATTTTACCTTTTTATGGCGCTAAATTGCCAATTTGTGCTGGTGCGCCGTAAAAATTCAACCAACCAACCTACGTTTGCAAGAATTCGAATCGGTAATGTTTATTTAACCCACTCCTACATACTAAAAGGAGAAGACCCACCAGAGTGCATATCTTGCAATGAACGATTCACTGTTACGAACCTTGTGCTGAAGAGTTTCGAGCTCCATTCTACTCGTAATCATTATTACAAACTGCAAGACTTTAGGAATCTCTTTGATCGAGTTAGTATTTCTTATATTATAGACTTCCTAAAGTAAATATCTATCTTAAGTTATAGCTTTTATGTCATCACCTTGAACAGTTTTATGTGTTATATATATACACCGTCTTAGATTTGAATTACCTTTCATCGTTGTCATACATCATTTGTACTCCCCGTTGATCGGGAAACTACTTTTTTATCACCGCTACCATGGTCGAGAGAGGGTGCAAGATTGGGGGGCAGGGGTTGCTGCCGTTTGGACATTTTCATATCTGTTTAATAATCTATTTTGAAAACACTTGTAATAGGTTTACGAAACAACAACAAAAACATTAAATATGTTTCAATAACCGACAACTACTTATAGTACAGGCTATTGCAATATATATATATATATATATATATATATATATATATATATATATATATATATATATATATATATATATATATATATATATATATATTAAAACCTCATAGGAATATAAAATAAAATTTTCATTATCCTAAAAAGTTGAAACACGCTTAGAAGACACAATTCAAATAAAATAGGCTTTCACGTGCAAACCCATTATCCTAATAAAGTTAAAACGCTCTGCAGACACAATTCAAAGCGAATATTTTTTCTCGCACAAGGATATGAATCCTTCACAGATTTAATATTAAGATCGCCGTGTTCGATTTCATTTACTGTACTTTCACCATTTTAAGTCAATAGACGCTAGCCTTACCATTCATTCGTTTGATAGTATTGAGGCGTGTTGGACTATTAATAAGTGTTTGATCCTCATACATGAGCGTTCAATTATCAGCATTAAGTATTTAGTGTTCAGACTGTCCAGTCTGGTGTCACGTTAAATTGATTGGTTGGGAAATTATGCTATATCTCTGCGGCATGATGTCCCAGTGCTAGACAATAATATAGACTACCACACGGTATGTATTGTAGCGATATGGCTGAAAATTGTCAAAGCTACGTTAAAGTGCCAATTACACACATCGGCGTATAGTCCCACAGTGATAAAGATAGATTTTTTCAAAACTAATTTCTATAAGGATCCAAAGCTTCTTCCTAGTTCTAAATACTCGCAGAAGCGCATGCTGCTTCTCACTATCTTCCACGGTAACGTTGATCCTGCTGAGGTTTTCGACATCAAAATCTTGCTATTTTCATACCACCCACAACAAAAATGGCGACTTATTTTTAGTTTCCTCACATATATATATATATATATATATATATATATATATATATATATATATATATATATATATATATATGTGTGTGTGTGTGTGTGTGTGTGTGTATGTGTTAAACATCCGTGACCCTTAAAGGCCTCTGCCAAACATTCCTCTTTCTGCCACATCACAAATTAACCGTACTAACGTTGTGAACATTCAATTATCCTCTAATGGCCATACCATTTGTAGTGGTGGAAATTAACTTGTAATACCGTCACTAGTGCTTGCAGCACGGATATTTATTTTTTTAACATCCTTGTCGCAGTTAGATGTTAGCAAATGATCTAACCCCATTATTGGAAAGCGTAGTATTAAGTGATAATTTTAAATGACTGATTTCAAACAAGCAAAATTGTTGAATACATTTAATCAATGTAGGATAATGATTTGCTTATCAATTTTGGATTAGGTGATTTTCTGCTGCAGAAATGTGTTCAATTGATCCGACTGCTTAAAGTAAAATATGATAGTTAATGAAAGATTTGTTGATTGCTTAATTTTTATATTTTACTATCATCTTGTGATTCACAACACGTGCAGGATTTCAACTGATATTGGAGAAAACCGTTTAACAAATTACGTCACAGAATAATTAACCTAAACGCTTTCTATATTATATATCTGCTAAAATAGACTAAAATCATTAGAACCATCTCATTTTATTTTTTAAATACCGTATACTGATTTTCAACCTAGTATCGAAGAATCTTTACTTCAGAAATGTAAGGCATCATGTAATGATGCAGTGAATCAGAAAACTTCGTAACATCAACCCAACCCTAGGAGAATGGATTCCTACTTAAAGAGCCATCATTGGTGAGAATGTAGTCAATGCAAGAATTGGTAATACTTATATAACGCACTTAACCAAAACCCTCGAGTGCATTTCTTGCAATCAACTATTCACTGTTAAGTACTTTATGTTGGAGTGTTTTGGCCTAGAACCAACGCGTTATCAGTATTACAATGCGCAAGAAAGGAGAAATTTATTATAAGCTATGGCTTTTATGCTATTACCTTGAGCAGTTTCATATGACGTATATACCGTCCCTTAATTTGTATTACCTTTTATCTGTACTCATTAACATACACCATTTACATTCCCCGTTGATCGGGAAGCTTTATTTATTTATTGCCGCTTCCATTTTATCGGTTTACTTTCAACTGTTTTGTTTCATATCACTGGTCGATACGAAATCTTCTACCACTTGTAAATAATGAAAGATATAACCTTTGGTATGGCGCTAAATAGCCCGATTGTGCTGTTGCGTCGAAAAAACTCAACCAACCAACCAACCATCTGAACTCATTAACATACACCATTTACATTCCTCGTTGATCGGGAAGCTTTATTTATTTATTGCCGTTTCGATTTTATCGGTTTACTTTCCACTGTTTTGTTTCATATCGCTGGTTAATGCGAAAGCTTTCAACACTTTTAAATTGTCAAAGATATGACCTTTTATATTTAGTTAGATATCTTAATAGCGCTGGTGCGTAATAACAATGCAATCAATTAACCAGTATATTGTATCTATTAAGAATTAGTTAATTGATAGCTTGCATTTGTTACAAAATTTATTAAAATGAACCCACATTTAAAGTTGTCAGAATACAAACGCATTCGATGTGAAAGAAAGAGATTCATTATTGCACAAATTTCTCTTGGAAAACAATTAACACAACCGAACATTTTATCTAACGCTTTATTTCAATATATTTCATGTGTTTTATAACAATACAAGCAATTCAGGTTCAGAAGAAAAGCTCAATGAGTGACCTGAAAATGAAAGACTTTACTAATACAGCAATCATATTTTCAATTCAAGCGCTAATTTATTCATAGGTTTGGCATCGAATTGGTTTATGTTGGTATTATGTCCCACAGAGGTAGTTCCATTTCTTGTCAAAATACTATTGTAATTCTCACACACTCTCGAGCAGCTGTTTTATTGGTTCTGGCATATTGCCAACTATTGATTTCACATCGTTAATGCTCATTCCGGTAGCTGAAAAAGAGTAAACATAATCTATTCATGTTAACAGACCATATTATCTAATTACACTACAAGGAAATAGAATACAAAATATGATGTAATCACCAGGCTTGTCATCTCTGACAAGTATATATAGAAAAGTATAAACATAGAAAATGAAAGTACTTTATATCTAAGAAATTGTTGCCTGGCTTCATTAACAAGTTAGCATCCTTCAAAAAAAAAAACTCGTCAGTCTCATAATCAACTATTCGTAGCATTTTTCAATCCTTCAAATGCATCAATGATTTCCTATGATGTAACATATTGCTTTATAGAATGATTTATTATGTTTGACTGGAATTTACCTTTGTTTTCCACAATTAATATGCTTTTAATGAATCGTTGTAGATTCAGATGGAAAATTGATTTGATTTTAGAGTTGTGACTTCAACTTGGCGGCAAAAAAATGATACTTCTCCACAGCACAAACGTAACATTATTTATACTGCATTTCAACATCCTACTATATGTCGTCATGCTGAACGTTTTTATCAGTGGACACACTATAAAATCAGCAGCTTTTCTTAAACATTACAGTACAGTTTGATTATATTTTTAATATCAACTCAACATTTGGTCAATCCTAAATGTTCTTTTTAATCCAAACATACCTGGGCAACATTGTTTGGTCTCATAAAAAAAACAATCTGTAATATAGTGTCATATATGTCACATTATGTTATGTTGCATATCGGCATTACCTGTCTAGAAACCATTGCATTGATCACAGTAGTTTTGTACCCTACTCAATTACCTTGGAAATTTCTTTGTTTTGTGATTTTCATACACAATTGCAGCATTTTATCGTACCATTTGATTCAGTACTAAGATCTTAATATGGCCTTTCTAAAAGCTATTATATTGTCCGAGATGAACAATAAATTAATCTCTACAATTAATTTCGATACTTAATTTAACACGATTTATAACTACGACAGTGATAGAATTGCATTAGCTCTTTTTGATTCAGTAGTATGATTTCGGTATGGTCGTATATCAGTAGAATATATTGATGACCTCTGACCTCCTTATTTAAATTCCAATAGTAATGAAAATCACCCAGTAAAAATGTTTATGAATATATTTCACTGTCATATTTTTATGATGTGGTAAGGATTTGGTGGATGTTTCATTTCGGAATAGGATTTTTAAAGTAGCTTTAAAAAATTTGAGTCCTATCACTTTGATGTCTGCAGTGTGGCAGTTTAGAAAAATGTCTAGAACTGAGGCATCATACAGCAGATATGTAGCATCATGTCCCATCCAGTGACACTATCCTGACACCAAGTCGACCAGTCCTAAAACTAACCTCTTAATGCTGAGCGCCAAGCGAGGCAGCTATAATTAGCATTGCTATAATTGTTTAGTATGCCTCGGCCGGGGTTCAAACCTGCGACCTCCCGCATTAGAGGCGGACGCTTTAACATTTTTGTCAGCATTAAGCATTAGTAAAAAAGTTGGTTACTCATAATGGACTATAGATGACACAGCTTGGAGCCAAATTAATTCGTCAAATATATTTGTTTCATTTGCTTAACCTGCCATATATTTGACTTCTTTTCTATGCACCACGCTGCCACTTCTGTACAGAATTGTCATTAACGCCTACCATATACGTGCTTAATATTTCTCCCCTTACTAACAGATACACAGGAGGGTCTATTGAATGAGTTTTGTGATTGTTCAAGAAAGCGTGATGTGCAGCTTAGGCCGAATTAACATAAACGACATCTTTAAATAAATATTTAAAGCTCAACAGTCTAAAGTCATTCAGACATAACTTGAACATTTAAAGAAATTTAAAATGGATCCTGTATATTCTTTCGTAGTGCTTGGTAGCAAGACTAATGAATATGTCGTCTTTTCTTATCGATTACATATTCAGTATTCACTGCATTGTGAATTTTCTGGGACTTATTTAAATGCGCCATGTTCCCTACATAATGTGAAGAAAGCGAATGCTTATTAACTTATCTTAATAATATAATCTTTTAATGAACACTGTCAACCTATATATATATATATATATATATATATATATATATATATATATATATATATATATATATATATATATATATATATATATATATATATATTTATTTATATGACAGGCATAAAAGTAATATGTCGGTTTTGGTATTTTATGACTAAATGAAGAGATATTTGTAAGAATAAATATATAATTATATCTTACACCCAAACATCTGCTGTATTATATCTGGTGGATTGTCCAAAGCTTCCTCCAGGTCATTCAAACTCAACCCTAGTACTGTAAAAGGGAAAGGAAATAACTAAGCTCTTAGTTTTATTCACAGTCGTAGGATCACGTTCATAGATACTATATTCTAATTATGCATAAACACACTTTAGTTTTAAAAAGGTATTATATATATATATATATATATATATATATATATATATATATATATATATATATATATATATATATATATATATATATTATAGCATTATAGGAAGGAATCGAGAAATCAGATTAGTTTTCATGGCCGGGAAGTATGTATGTATGTATGTATGTATGTATGTATGTATGTATGTATGTATGTATGTATGTATGTATGTATGTATGTATGAATGTATGTATGCATATCGAAATGTATTTTTTATGCAATAACAGTTTACTACGAATATTTTATGTCAAGTCAGTTGATTGGTCGATACTAGCAGAGAGAGACAAAAAAATGGGCGATAGGCACGCATTTGTATGAAGTAAAAAGCAACTGCAAAGAGACCGAGATTAATTTAATTACAGCGTATTTACTTAATCAGAACAGACATTGTGCATTGCATTCATTAACAAAGTATTGATCACAGATGTTTGCTTTCATTATTAATTATGTTTAAGTAACGGACTAAAACAGTGTGAACCCTTTAGAAATCTTTTAATTTCAGTTTTTTTCTAATTGTTCATTCTTTTTCATTTTTTGCTGAAAGGAACTAAATGGCCACTTTGTGCTGGTGTGCCGTAAAATTCATCCAACCAACCAACCTGAAAGGAAGATCTAACATCATTGTTGCTATTTACGAAATGGACAAACACGCTTGTCACACTTTAATGTTTGAGATTAATGAGATAGATTTAAATACGGAAATTAAATTTCATCTGTAAGCTAGCGTACGTTTATTTTGACAGTGTAATTTCCTAATATTAATTAGAGTATAAGAAACATTGATGCTAGAATTGATATAAGTACACATAAGTATATTCAGCGTATAAAGATCATGATGATGAGACATGACTTATGATATACGTACACTTAAGTATAATAAGAGTATAAATAAAACATGACGAATGATTTACGGATACTTAAGTATTATCAGAGAATTAAGAACAACGGTGAGACATGCCTTATAATATATGTACACATAAATATACTCAGAATATTAAAAATTAGCGCTAAGACATGCCATGCCTTATGATACACGTACACTAAAGGTTAAAGTATGAGGAGTAAGGCAGTGAGAATGCTTTACTGTATACGTTCACACAAACACACACACACACACACACACACACATATATATATATATATATATATATATATATATATATATATATATATATATATATATATATATATATATATATATACACACACACACATAGCGGTGCATTTTAATATGTGTACATGTAATTAAATTAGAGTATGGGGAACGTAGAGGTAAGACATTATATACGCACAGTTAAGGATGAAATTCAGTCGCTGTTTAACGGCTGGCGTGATGGAATTGAATACATATTTGAGATCATCCAGTGTTACTCTCTCTAATAAAACAAATGAAGAAGACAGTTATAAATTTCATTTACTATCATTAATTGAAGCAGAAAACAAACAAAATAATCAAGCCAAAATTAAATATGCATTCATTGCTTCTCTAATAAAAAAGTAGATGAAATAGACAGTTATAAATCTCATTTATTGACATTAAGTTAAGCAGAAAACAAACAAAAAAAATCAAGCCAAAATTAAATATTCATTCATTGTTTCGCTTGTTATTGTAATTACCATATCTGTCATTCCTCTATTTCTTCACTTGTAAAACTACTAAAGAAGACATGAATGGTTGTTAATTTAAAATAAATATTTCCCAAGTTTACATCGTTCATTGCGAAGGAGAAATATGAAAATTACACTGCATCATTATGCATTTGATATGATTCTGGTATGATATCTTTTTCAATAGTAATGGAAATTTTGTTTTGACAAAACATTGCATGAGATGACCCTTCATGAAAATATCATAAACAGATGTTTGATTCATCAATATTCCATGCAGCATGGTTGTGTTCATAGTCATTATAGTCAATTTTCCCATTTACTATTTTGACATATTGAAAAATGTGCTTTCACGCCATATTAAAATGCTATTATCAATAAGAGTATTTATACTGATCAGTAACTTACGAAGAACTTCTGGCATGGGCTCATATCCCATTTCAGCTGAAGAATCTGTAATGAAAATGAATAGAGCCGTAACATTCGTGGACGAAAAGGAAAAACAAGGTGGAAGAAGACAGTTATATGATTGTACCAATGTTCCATCTGTACTAATAAAGGATTCTCCCATAACTCTACCTTTAATCCCATTTCAAATCCCTTTCCTCTCGACTGTATGGTCATGTTGAACTTCATCCTCTGAGCACATCCAAACCCATGCAATAATTCTTTTTTAACCAGGATCTATTTATTGTATGAACTAAGGTCTCATCTGGACATGTTCTTATTCCTTTTGAAAGAAATGATAATATACCCTGATGTATCTTGGGAAAACAATAAGATAGAAAAGAAATATTATAACTTATGAAATATTTCGTCATCCAGCATATAAAATTTGCAATAAACTTTGGTTATATATAAAAATACGAACTTTCCCCATCCAGAATGGGGGAGGGAGTGCTTCATCAGAATATTAATAATCTGTATACTCGCAAAAGATTTCTTGCTGGTACCGATGCTTTAATTTTCAATCTTTAAAAACAAATTTATTTTCTCAAGTCTCCTGGGCCATAATATACACTACTTGTGACAGGGATTAAGTATATTTAAAATCATGGTTGATTTCGTAACCTGGAATGGTTACCACTTAACTTGGTGTACTTTATATTGTTAAAGTCTTCTAACATGTGACATTAGTTTTCACTGTCCGCTTGACATTTTAATTTCCGTCTCAGATGACCAATAACTGTCAAATTACGGAAGTGAATAGAGAAAAAGTCTCAGACACTATCATTACTGAGATATAATATTGGGATACACCTGTTAACTAGAAAGTTACTACGTTTGTAAAGCTACTTTGTTAAAGCCTATCATTCAGTTAAACATTAAATGATTTCGTCATGAACACCTTAATAAGAGAGCGGAGGAAGAAAGAAAACTACATGTTATTGAATGTCTGTTTTGATATTCTAATTTGATTTACTATAACATCACCTTTGTTACTCTCCTTTACTGCGATGTAGGTGGAGTTTTATGCCGACGTTTGCTTTCAGCAAAGAATTAATTAATATTCCAAGCAGTAATAATAATAATAATAATAATAATAATAATAATAATAATAATAATAATAATAATAATAATAATAAAAGATACACCTACGTTGAGCATAGGCCAAACCGACTAATACCAGTAGTACAATAAGGAATTTCATTCTGAAACAAATAAATACGAAAGGAATGAATTATTATTTTAAATACAAATTACAATAAACATTTCTAATAGGCGTATACATGTATTTATCTCGCAAGGGATACCTGGCAAAAGTTTCATTTATTATATGCATCTTTAATTGATATGGTGTAACTTTAATTCAAGCTAAATAGCCTTACAGTACTGATGCGCCATTCAAACACTATCAATGAAACAAGCAAAAAACAAGATGAAGTTGTCCCTTTCTACTCGTGCCATAATTGTAAATAAATATTACATTGCAGACAAAACAGTTGAAAGAAACATTGCTTGATTGTAATAACTTTACAACTTTGAACAGGATTTCAATTGTGGCAACTAGTACTACAACTATCCCGTATGAATACTGGTTTCATTAATGAATGATTTCAGCAACACTGTATTAGCTAGTGAAGAAAATACACGTATAACTTATTCATTGTATAATTATATAAATCATAATACAAAGCAAGTCTCAAGAACAGATTCAATTGATAACATGAATAGTTGTTCCATGATCGGGGTATTTCAGATAAGAAAATAGATGCATCATATAGTTATTTTTTTACATACAACAGAGGAAGCAAATTGAAAAACATGTAGATAATACAGTATATATTCAGTGGCGAAATAGTGTAGAATAAATATATAAAATTAATCTTGCATACGTGGAAGAGAATGATGCCATTGTTTTATGAAATCAAAATAAATTCAAAAATAAAGTTATTACAGTTAGTTTTCGATTATCTAGCGTTTTTGTCATTTAAAGGTAATCAAGGTAGTGAAAAGGACGGCGTCTTTTTATAGTTGCAAATATCATGTTTTTATGTGATTCGATTCGTCCTGTTATCAGTAGTATACTTTTGTGTCGAAGCATATATTCCAAACAAGAAAATATATATTTTTTTACCACAACATTAACATAGAACGATAAAATGCACTTAATTTCCCCGAAAAAAAATGTATTTTATAGAGAATTGACAAGGTAGAAAATATGCACATATATGCTTACCTGTTCTGTATACTGTCTTACAAATAAAGGAGTGTTATAAAAGCGTGGTTCCAAGACACCTTTTATATATAATAAAATTTCCTCCAAATATCATTATACATCAATCAGAAACATCAAAATCCGGGGTGATAAAAGTGATGGATTATAGAGGAAGTTACCGATTTAACTTTAGCTTTGGGCAGCTTGAACGTGGCGATTTTCAATACGTAAAATGGATCAGAATTGTTTGGATTGATTACAATTATCCAAGGAATATATGATAGATAAACTCATTGATAAATTATCTTAGAATTTGGACGAACAGTGGGGTGGGTGGGAGGTTGCTGATTATGTTTATATTATTAAATGAAGGAGTAGAGAAGGAAGTTTGAAATTTTCTTCAATATGGAATTACCTTGCGCTATTACTTTAAGATAATATTGTTTGTTCATTAGTGGGTAAAATTAAGTGATACGAAAAGGTGGCAGTAAATCAAAACTGACTGAAACAAATATATTTACCCGTATGTGTGGAAAGAAACACGTATGAACGAAATATTTCGCATAATGGTGAAATCAATGATTATGATAATGAAAATTTTTTTTTATAAAAAAGTAGTTCAACCTCTTCCATGAGAAATGGTCTAAACTATTCAAACTCCGATTTTGATAAAAGATGTACAATGTATACAGAATCACTTGATTTGGTATTATTGAAGCAGGACTTTGGTGGGGACTTACAACGACCTGACTAATTGTATGATTATCATTCATTATTGTTCAGAATTGGTTTCGTCTGCATCTAATTATTATTATGTAAGATAATTCTATCACTGGTTCTCGAAATGATTTTTAAATAGGTAATAATACTATAGCGTGTTTCGAAATTGGTTATTATTTCATATGCTAATATATTGTACATAAACTATATGCATAACATGCAGTATTTGCAACAGAATAAATGTTTGAAGTCAACATTCAACGATTCTTACTGTCTAACAAATTATTAGTGGATATGTTGAGACGGTTCACCATTTTACGTGATTTACTGGTAGCGAGAACCAGGCTATATTCTGATATAAATATTGGAACGGTTATAAGCTCTAACAGCACCATTTCTTGATTATGTTTGTAGGATAAAAATTGTCCCTTAAGGTAAGAGGCGAATATGGATTTAGAAGTGCAAGTTTTTATTTTAATAACAAAATAAGAAATGCTACAATAACTCGCGCACGGAATGACTTCCACTTTCCCGGTCAGGACTTGGGTAATAAACACTCAAGACATTATTATGCAGTTTGATATTTTATATTTGTCCTAAAGACAGACGATAGCAGTGTGTCTTAGCTGAAATTAATTCTAACTAGTTATATCCGTTTACAGGTCTTGTCATAAACCTACAGTGAGTAATATAGACGAGATCTTTGCCAGTGAACAAAAAAAGTTAAAAGATGAAAATGATGAATTCCTATTAAAACCACGAAAAGCAATTTAAGAATAAGTACTTTACGATACGATATCGTCTTATGATTAGCTGATACGCACGTATTTGTCAAAATGTTAAATATTTTACTTGCCTTTAATGTAACAAATTATGTGTGCAAGACTTATATATTCATTGAAATCCTGTGGCATTGATCCAGACAGCTGGGAGCACTTCGCCGAAGACCGCGCTGCCTGGCGTCACCAGATCACCTCAAGCGTAGCTGCTTTTGATGAGCGCCGGATCAATTGAGGCCAAATATAAACGTCAGCAGAGGAAGAACAGAACCGGCGCAAACTCTCAATCGATCCTGGCCCCCGGCAATTCCCTGCCATCATCGCCCTAGACTGTTAAAAACACGGATTGGCTCCAAAGCCATCTGCGTACTAACTGACCATCCCAAACGTGAAGTCATGGTCGTCTTCAAGAACGAAGGACGAAGAATATATATATATATATATATATATATATATATATATATATATATATATATATATATATATATATATATATATATATAAATAATTATAAATATATACCAGACAGAACAGACTGTGCTATCCCTGGATTCTGTAGTAGAATCTTGATAATAGTGGGCAGAAATAATAGTTTAATACAAACAATACTATCATACAGGTTAGAGAAATTAAATTCGTACTCTACCGAGTTTCGAACCCAGGTCCGCGAGTAAATGGCACCAATCGCCTTGCCTGCACGCACCAACCCATATACCGTCACGACTAAGCACGCATCACCAAAAAATGATGGCACTGAATCGGTGTTATATAAGCTCGTGCGTAGCAGACACACTCGCATGACGACCTAGTAATTAATTCTCATATATATGTACACAGTCGTTCCAGATTCCTATGAAAGAAATCAAGGTATATAGGATTTTTGTATTACAAATAATTATAAATATATACCAGACAGAACAGACTGTGCTATCCCTGGATTCTGTAGTAGAATCTTGATAATAGTGGGCAGAAATAATAGTTTAATACAAACAATACTATCATACAGGTTAGAGAAATTAAATTCGTACTCTACCGAGTTTCGAACCCAGGTCCGCGAGTAAATGGCACCAATCGCCTTGCCTGCACGCACCAACCCATATACCGTCACGACTAAGCACGCATCACCAAAAAATGATGGCACTGAATCGGTGTTATATAAGCTCGTGCGTAGCAGACACACTCGCATGACGACCTAGTAATTAATTCTCATATATATGTACACAGTATATATTTATAATTATTTGTAATACAAAAATCCTATATACCTTGATTTCTTTCATAGGAATCTGGAACGACTGTGTACATATATATGAGAATTAATTACTAGGTCGTCATGCGAGTGTGTCTGCTACGCACGAGCTTATATAACACCGATTCAGTGCCATCATTTTTTGGTGATGCGTGCTTAGTCGTGACGGTATATGGGTTGGTGCGTGCAGGCAAGGCGATTGGTGCCATTTACTCGCGGACCTGGGTTCGAAACTCGGTAGAGTACGAATTTAATTTCTCTAACCTGTATGATAGTATTGTTTGTATTAAACTATTATTTCTGCCCACTATTATCAAGATTCTACTACAGAATCCAGGGATAGCACAGTCTGTTCTGTCTGGTATATATTTATAATTATTTGTAATACAAAAATCCTATATACCTTGATTTCTTTCATAGGAATCTGGAACGACTGTGTACATATATATGAGAATTAATTACTAGGTCGTCATGCGAGTGTGTCTGCTACGCACGAGCTTATATAACACCGATTCAGTGCCATCATTTTTGGTGATGCGTGCTTAGTCGTGACGGTATATGGGTTGGTGCGTGCAGGCAAGGCGATTGGTGCCATTTACTCGCGGACCTGGGTTCGAAACTCGGTAGAGTACGAATTTAATTTCTCTAACCTGTATGATAGTATTGTTTGTATTAAACTATTATTTCTGCCCACTATTATCAAGATTCTACTACAGAATCCAGGGATAGCACAGTCTGTTCTGTCTGGTATATATTTATAATTATTTGTAATACAAAAATCCTATATACCTTGATTTCTTTCATAGGAATCTGGAACGACTGTGTACATATATATGAGAATTAATTACTAGGTCGTCATGCGAGTGTGTCTGCTACGCACGAGCTTATATAACACCGATTCAGTGCCATCATTTTTTGGTGATGCGTGCTTAGTCGTGACGGTATATGGGTTGGTGCGTGCAGGCAAGGCGATTGGTGCCATTTACTCGCGGACCTGGGTTCGAAACTCGGTAGAGTACGAATTTAATTTCTCTAACCTGTATGATAGTATTGTTTGTATTAAACTATTATTTCTGCCCACTATTATCAAGATTCTACTACAGAATCCAGGGATAGCACAGTCTGTTCTGTCTGGTATATATTTATAATTATTTGTAATACAAAAATCCTATATACCTTGATTTCTTTCATAGGAATCTGGAACGACTGTGTACATATATATGAGAATTAATTACTAGGTCGTCATGCGAGTGTGTCTGCTACGCACGAGCTTATATAACACCGATTCAGTGCCATCATTTTTTGGTGATGCGTGCTTAGTCGTGACGGTATATGGGTTGGTGCGTGCAGGCAAGGCGATTGGTGCCATTTACTCGCGGACCTGGGTTCGAAACTCGGTAGAGTACGAATTTAATTTCTCTAACCTGTATGATAGTATTGTTTGTATTAAACTATTATTTCTGCCCACTATTATCAAGATTCTACTACAGAATCCAGGGATAGCACAGTCTGTTCTGTCTGGTATATATTTATAATTATTTGTAATACAAAAATCCTATATACCTTGATTTCTTTCATAGGAATCTGGAACGACTGTGTACATATATATGAGAATTAATTACTAGGTCGTCATGCGAGTGTGTCTGCTACGCACGAGCTTATATAACACCGATTCAGTGCCATCATTTTTTGGTGATGCGTGCTTAGTCGTGACGGTATATGGGTTGGTGCGTGCAGGCAAGGCGATTGGTGCCATTTACTCGCGGACCTGGGTTCGAAACTCGGTAGAGTACGAATTTAATTTCTCTAACCTGTATGATAGTATTGTTTGTATTAAACTATTATTTCTGCCCACTATTATCAAGATTCTACTACAGAATCCAGGGATAGCACAGTCTGTTCTGTCTGGTATATATTTATAATTATTTGTAATACAAAAATCCTATATACCTTGATTTCTTTCATAGGAATCTGGAACGACTGTGTACATATATATGAGAATTAATTACTAGGTCGTCATGCGAGTGTGTCTGCTACGCACGAGCTTATATAACACCGATTCAGTGCCATCATTTTTTGGTGATGCGTGCTTAGTCGTGACGGTATATGGGTTGGTGCGTGCAGGCAAGGCGATTGGTGCCATTTACTCGCGGACCTGGGTTCGAAACTCGGTAGAGTACGAATTTAATTTCTCTAACCTGTTTGATAGTATTGTTTGTATTAAACTATTATTTCTGCCCACTATTATCAAGATTCTACTACAGAATCCAGGGATAGCACAGTCTGTTCTGTCTGGTATATATTTATAATTATTTGTAATACAAAAATCCTATATACCTTGATTTCTTTCATAGGAATCTGGAACGACTGTGTACATATATATGAGAATTAATTACTAGGTCGTCATGCGAGTGTGTCTGCTACGCACGAGCTTATATAACACCGATTCAGTGCCATCATTTTTTGGTGATGCGTGCTTAGTCGTGACGGTATATGGGTTGGTGCGTGCAGGCAAGGCGATTGGTGCCATTTACTCGCGGACCTGGGTTCGAAACTCGGTAGAGTACGAATTTAATTTCTCTAACCTGTATGATAGTATTGTTTGTATTAAACTATATATATATATATATATATATATATATATATATATATATATATATATATATATATATATATATATATATATATATATATATATAATTACCAAATATAGATTTGCTTGTATATCATGCTTATCATCAATGAGCATACAGTCAATACAATATGTGAGGTGAATGGAGATGTCAGGTATATTTGTTTCATAAAGATCTTAAAAGGAACCCAACTAATAATGGCTCCATTCTGATTGCAGTTGCTAGCATAGGCAGCTTTCAGAAAGTCCACAATGCATCATTTATTTTCGTATGATTTTGAGGGATCCTGCTCCTCGCATTTGCTCGCTCTTCTTAAAATATTTTTCTACAAGATACACTGTAACAATTTGCTGCCTTGGGTCTTTATGTTTATTCTACTATGATTTGATATGATCACGTATGATTAACCACGCATCGGTGTATGTTTTCCTGTACTTATTATTATGAGCTATCTCAACATCACATGTCATGCTGCGTAATGGTCCCATGTTTCCAAATTACACTTGTTCACAAGTTCACAGTAATACCTCAAAACAAATGAAGAAAGTAAGCACTCTATTTTCAGTATTTAATTTATATGTGAAAAAAATGCTCATGTTTGTAATAATTGTTATGAAACTGTTTGTTAAAGGACGAAATTTCGGCTTGTCATAGACAACTTTGACGTGGCTAATTTTGATGGCACATGATTCACAATGATGTGTGTTGGATTAGTATGGAACTACCTTCCTTGCAGTCATGCTGACATAGCCGATTGAAAGTTAGCATTATTTTGATTGAGCAAGGAATGTTTTGTAAAAGCTTGAACAGCATAGAAAAAGTAATGACTATTTAAAATGCAGCCGCACCCTCCATGTGTTTAGCTCCTGGTGTGGACTGTTCTCGCGACAGTTCCGCTTTTTTTTCCCAGGTACTTTAATATGGTAAAACTCTTTGCGCATTCGCTTAACCACACAGCTTTACAGTAACACCATTTTTTTAGCCATGAAACTTGTAATGACTAAAATATTATCAACAACTTTATTACTAAAATTTGACACATTACTTTTAATTTACTTATAATTTTTACATAAATTATTAACTACTACATGCTTTTGTTTAAAGTTTTTTCTCGCGATTAGGACAAACCGTGAAAGAAGGTTCTTGTATGTCAAACATTACGTCATCGGAAAAAGGGACGGGTATACTTATATCCCAGGTAGTTCAATATGGCACAAGACTTGCCAGCCACATTCACTTAAATATACAGTACTGCAGTACAAATATTGTTGAGCTTTTGGTGTTCCCAGAATCGTTCCAGCATTAGCGATCACGACATCAGATAAAGAATGCACAAAGTCGTGTTCATTAGGATATTTATGTTGATGAGAAGGGCAGCCATTTTGTATTTATCACAAGGTAATCTAGATAATATCAGCAGTTGGGATATTTTAACACCAGCATTTTATGTACTCACTCTTGACACATCAGTTGCAGTTGAACAACAATTTTAAAGAACTACATGTTTGTTTACTAAACACTAAACGTTGTATCTGCAAAATTACCTGAATATTTGAATGAAGCTTGTGCCATATGATAACAGTCTTCCCATTTTATAATAATAATAAACTCGACTGTCATCGTTAGGTCTGACATTTACTAAAACCGCCTGATTTATTAGTATAAATACGTTTTCGTTGCTACATAGAACATCTTATCCAGGATGTGAAATAATGTAAGGGTTGTAAGAATTAATCAATAGATGGCGGTAAATCAATACATGTTTTGGTCACATGTAATTAGCAACACGTTCCTTTAATATAAGCAAAATCCTTTAAATATAAGCAAAATCTTAACGTGAAACTACTTAAGGAGGCCTGCGTCCTTCCGAGGGGAAAGCGGTCCAGACCGGGATTACAAGCACCCCACCCCCACCCCCCGGAAGAAACGCTGCCCAGCCTGGGGCTTAGTCAAAAGTGTCAGCACTGGACACAGGTGCGCCTGGCCCCAGAAGGGGGGGGAGGCCACTAGCCCTTCTCAGGGCTCTAGTCATAAAACACGAAAGTGTATACATGACTTTAAGCATACTATACTATACTATGAAACTACCTACCAGATAGATTGAAGATATCCAACAAATCATACAAGACTTTAACATAAGTTTAACTGATGGGACCACATAAAAGAAGATATAAAAGATAAACAAAATATATACGACATTACAAGTACTCTTTTACAGGAAAAGAATACACAATCCGATATAAGCCCCTGCACTCTTGTATTCTTCTGAATATTATTGTGAGAATCTAAGATAGGGAAAAAAAGATGAAAACTTAGATTTTAGAAAACGCATAATTTAGAAAAGAAATAAAATCAAATAAAAGTTAATGAAGCGCAACTGATATACCAACCACCAAACCCAATCAATCTTCTGTCATGCCAGAGTTAGTGGAAGAATTTCCAGCATACAAGCTAATATCCCCCAAACAAAAAATAAAGTGTTGCAGACTTAGGAAACAGTAAATATGATATCTCGTACCGAGATTATTGGGCCGACCTTGTCACTCATTGTAAGAAATCAAGTGAAGGGTGTCCCTTTTGTTCCAAGCATCGTTTGCTTGGGCCATCTACGACGCACGTGTATGGCAACGAATTACACTCCAACACAGCGCCTTAGGTTTTACACGCAGGAAGCAGTACGTTATCAACTATGGTGTAATAATGTAGTTTATGGAATCTGCTCTGTATCGCAATTGCGCTATTGGCGATAACAATGAAGCTTACTTAATCGTTAACTATGTTATTGATCTTATCCAGAGCAACGGTGGTTTAGTCGGTCGAGATATTCGAGACAAGAATTTGGCTACCGCACAAGCACTACACCCAGTAGGGACTGAACCCATAGTCATCCCTATAGAAAGTCAAACGCAATTATTAGCCTACCCATCGAAGTTACCCCCGTCGCCATCTTTTGGCGGGATAAGTGTCAGACAAAGGCATTACATCCCATGATCCACGCGAAAATTCACATGTAGCTGGATCATCAGACATCTGGAATAGCGCACGAGACGTGCATTAGCGGCAAAATATCAACTGATTGTTGACGAGGAAGAGCATTTCGACTTTCGAGATGACTTTTCTAAAAAGCACAGAACACCAAGAACAAGTAGTAGTTTTCAAAGTTACAAAAGTTACAGAAACAACCAAAAACAGCTGATAACCTCTACGTTCTCAGAAGATAGCAATAATAATATACGTCTGTCACGATTGAAGAAAAATATTTCTCTAGCAGCTTCTCGACATGTGCAGTACACGAAGCCAATCAATGTAGATATGGAATCACGTGTGCTTTACAACCAATTTGATTTAAAAGCGTGTCCGGCCTTGGCTCTATTTAAGCAGAGCGTGTTAGATACAGGAAGCATGTCAATCGTAAATGTTAATCGGATATTCTACTATCTCTGTCCAACCCGCGAGAAACTGGACTCTGTGTGCAATAGTCACAAAACGTTTTCGTACATTTGCCAGCTGAGAATGACATCCAGCAGCAAACTTTTTTTTTACATTAAAAAAAAAAAAAGACGTTTCTCGAATTCTGTGAAATTGAAGAAAAGCATCCGTTTTTTGATCGCTATATTGACTGATATCCGCGATACACTCGCGTCTGTTAAGTATGAAATAGGTAAGGCAAGCAAGAAGCGGAAGGCTGAAGAAAGTACCTCTAGTACAGTGGCTGGCGAACTTGCTGAAACACCTTCGAAAGAAAAAGAAATTACATAAATCCAAATTATCACACGCCTCATTTTTGAATCTAGCAGTGTATGTATATATATATATATATATATATATATATATATATATATATATATATATATATATATATATATATTCTCGCTAAAATGAATCTCCGTGGACCAAGACCTTCCAAATCGTGATCAAGTGCGAGTGGCCATATGTAAAACTCATTTTGGTGTGACTTTGGATCGTCTAACCATGAAGCGAATACGTGACGAGTTAAGTTAAAAAAGCAATGTTCTAAGTGTCGGAGGTAAATTCCTCTTTTTCTCGCGCGAGACCCAACGAAAAGCAATTAACTGATTTATTGAACAGTAAAGATTGGTACACCAAACGGACTCGTGGTGATATTCAGATACAATGGACTCCCTCTGATCGCCGAGATATCACCAACCTACACCAGGTCGAAGAAGCCAAAATTGGAACTCGTGCATAGTTAGCCTTACAGATGACCCATCAATCGGCAAAGGAGTTTTTGCTAAGGAACACATCAAATCTGGCCAGGTAGTGTGTGATTATCATGGCGATTTGATATTTCACTCTGAAGGCATGAAGAGATATAAGTTACCCGGACGAGTATAACCATTATGTTTTGGTTTTTTGAAAATTCAAATGAACCATATGTTGCATTGACGGCATTAAATCTACAAATCTCTATTACTTTAATATGTTGATCTATCGCATGTAAAATGTTCACATGTACAAATACATGCTACATTGATGTTGTATTATGGAGGCCGATATCGGCCATCGTAGAAGATGGGACACGACTCTCACGGAACGTCATATGGAGAAGTCTATATTTCAGAAAATTGGATGAATCCAAGAAACTGCCGCGAGATGCTTAACCCGAATTCAGACGACAATGACTATATATTATTGACTGATATGAATCATTTAGTAGAGAAGTTGAAAGAAGTTTGTATCCAGATACAAAATCAATACGGAACGAGGTTGGCATGGTTCGTTCAGAGTTACTGTTTACTTTGGTAAGCTAAAAACCTGTTTATCTGACATGTAATCTTCGTCGAAGATAACCCTTAACATGAAGGTTATCAAATCATCGATCGTACAGTAATGTGACAATATGAAGGACTAAGATGAAGAATATCCACCATTAGGCATTGAACTTTTGCAGTAATTTAAAGACAAAGTTAAACGCCATTTTGCCGGTCAGAGTTTGTAGAATTAGCCCGACGTGCCTCGCTAAGTCTCGTAAGAGGCGACTAAGTAGAGGCAATATGTTTACCCTGGTTTGCGTCCCGTGTCAGAGATGGAAAGGATCCTGGTAGTTAAGCTGAGGCTTTCCGATGCAACACTACTTTGGCCTCTACTTCTTCTAGACGGATGGGTCCCGTCTCGACAAACCGGTTGGTCACGATCCAAGTATATGCATACAATCGAAAGGCAATTACAACAAAATATCAACAAGATCCAAAATTGGGCCAATACTAACGGTTTCAAATTCTCGAAAACAAAAACTGTATGCATGCGTTTCTGTCAATTACGAAGACATCATGACGAACCAAGTCTTACGCTGGACGGAACACCTATTCCAGTTGTTGAGGAAATAACATTTTTAGGTATCATCAGCATTTTGTCTCAGGTATATTAAACTTGATCGGCAAATGCGAGTTGAAAGAACGATGTGTGTTTATGGCTTATATTAATATGTAATACCCTTAATTTACTTTGCGGTAATGCATTGTTCATTATTTATTTTGTATCACGTCATTGCCAATTTTATCCTGAATGCAAGTCGGTATTTGTTCATGTCAGTGTCATTATTTTCTCACGTAGTGTTTAATACGAATTTAGTAAGAAAGAAAAAAATATAATTTATGAAATATTTACGAAGATATTACAGTTTGAACTATATATATATATATATATATATATATATATATATATATATATATATATATATAGTAGTAAAGTGAAATGAGGGTTTTGGCCCACCACCCCCTCCCACACCTCCTCCCCACCCCCGCCAAACCCCTCATTTCTCTTTACTACTACTATGTAGACAGATATTTTGGCCCACCACCCCCGCCAAACCCCTCATTTCCCTTTACTACTACTATGTAGACAGATATTTTGTAACCAGACAAAACAACAGGTGTTGTAATGCCATAAGCTCTGTCAACAGAAGTGACGAATTTGTTAGAACAGCGTATGTGTGGAATATGATTATTCTAAAGACGGCAAATAGATTTTACCACAAATTTTTTATCAGATAATAGGATGAAAATTAAACTGTGCATTAGAACGTTTCAGTTAACAAGGCGGAAATTAAACTAGCATTAGAATGAAAATGATATTTTATATCTCATTACCAATGATTAATGTTTCAACTGTTGATATTAAAAATACTTCACTATCACGACTATAGATACTAAATTTTACTTTACCGCTCACACAGCGATGGGACTCAAACAAATCTTTCATTTCTGGTTTGTTCAGAGGATAGTTTTTGTTAATAAAATATACCCTTGACCGATCGAGATCAATTGTGAGTTTAGTATAGTTTTGTTGGCTAACGGGGCTGTGAAAGTTTTTAAATTCCGCTAGCAACGTTTGATATAATTGTTCGAGATAATTGAAATACTCGCTGTTATCAGATCTGATGAGCGAAAGTTTTAACTTGTCACGTGTTCTATTAAAACATATACCTGATGTTTCATTATTAAATTAACTGTCAATTGTTTACCGTCCATCATTAGATATTTGATGTTACTATTGTAGCTATTTGTCATTGTCAAATTTTCAAACATTATTTTATAAGTTTAGATAAAATTTTAGTCACAATGAAAATACCCAAAGGCAAATGTATCTACCCCATTTTTACAATAGCGTTTGTCATCAAAATTGTACAATCCACGTTTGATAATGACATCTGTTTCGAGTTTATGATGATTAGTTCGAAATGCCATAGCTCATAAAACTAACACCACCATCAAGCGCGTACTTGTAGTCATCAAATTTCATAAACTTTTTAACAAAATTACGAGGCAGACCTTTAGCTTTTTTCGTTATTTTATTATTGTCTAACAATACGGCATACATTTTGCTGCGTAATCCGATAAAATATTTGATAGCGCTCGAGTTCATTTCATCTTTAAACTTACCAATAACCTTTTTATTTGTGTCGTCATGAAATTTACTGTCACATGGATAATCGGAAAGATCAAACAGATGTTGATTATTGTACATGTCCTGATAGATGTCCTCGCATTCGATTTCATATACGAGCGAATCAGTATCAGTAAACAATAATCTACTAGCCGGCCACTGATTTTTAACAAAATTATAATGAAAATCGTACATCAGCCACTTTGATAAATCTAACAGCAGCTCCAACATAGATCGGCTTGTTTAGTTTTAGATTTGTTTTTCTTCTTTGTATCGCAACAAGATTTTCATTAAATATTTTCATACTCACAAAATCATCGTCTGACACAAGTTTGTTTCTGCGATTGACATCATTAACTATTTCAATATTTACACGTTTCCTAATATTCTCCATCGTCTTACCAAAAACGGAATTGTTCATCAGTTTAAAAAAGTTTTTCTCAAACTCTGTTTTCGCTGCAGCTCTTCTTGAAGTGTTTGAGTTAATATAACCTCTCATCCACGGCGACTGATTAAATTTTAGTACACGATGAACTTTTCTCAACACAAGACCAGCATCGACTGCTTGTTTTAAAACTTTGTAATGCAAAACATAATTTTTCTTATCAAGTAAATTTGGTACTAGTTTCTTGACCATGGAATGTTGCCTTGGTGATGCTAACGCTTGTTGTTCTTTTGATAAACTATAATCTATGACCATCGATTCCGCACAGAAAGGGTAATCGTTATGTAATTTGTGTAGCGAATTTGGATAATCAAGATCAACTTCAACGAAATAGGAAACATCGTCGGGTATCTTTTTTTCTGCCTCTGATAGAAATCGATCAACCGTGATCCAATGAAATCCGCTAAAAGGCATTGGTTCTGCCATCGAATACCCATACAAGTTATTACAATCTAGATAAATTATATACTTCGAAGGAAGGTCAGGGTTATACTGTTTCAGGTATTTGTTGTTTGCTTCAGCATATTTTTTTGTTATCACGCTAATACCACCTCGGATACCTTTTTCGATAAAATTGAATATATCAACATCAGTCAGTAATTCTAACCTTACCTTACTAAACTTTAGCAAAGCATCCCATGACAACCCAGGGGCAGAATAATACCAGCAAGGATCTAGTCCATAATTATTATAACTCACTTCAAGAAAACTTTCAAAAACATCTGCTAATAATAACACGTCAGTTTTCAGGTATAAATCATGATAATCACCAAAAGTCTCACAATCAAACTCTTTCCAGATATCTTGTGCATACCTGTACTCATCATCAGTTATATTTTCATTTTTAAGTTGCGAGTAAAATTTGTCTTTGTCAGGTAAAGATGTTTCATCAAATTTACTCCAGTCGTCGAGGTATTCGTATGGAAAAACTCCTTCTTTAGCTAGTAGATTAAATTTATCTCCAAAACAGTCTCTTAGGTTTTCAAATTTACTACAACCTTTCACTAACTCATCTAACGAGGCTGCCATAAACTGCAGGCTGTCAATAAAACGCAATTTACCTAGCGTAACTGACATGTACTTTTCAAAATTATTTGGGATGCATTTGATGATGTTATCGAGTTTTAGACGAGATTTTATATCAGGATCACCAAAAGCTTCTACTATAATATGGCTATCATATCCTCAAAAATTGTGAAGAATAATTGGAATAAAATCTGGAGCATGAAATTTTAAATTACACTGATTATGAGCCGCTCCACGGTACTGTCCAGTCAAATGACAATGGTCATGTACTTTTTTGTCATCGTCAAAAGCTTTTTCACAAATATGACAAATTTCTGCTTGCTCGAGAGCGGATTCTTGTTGAGGTGTTAATTTTAAAATTGGCGTTACTTTTTTCAAACGATAAGTAATAATATCAACTTCGTTAATCAACTGCTTGAGAAGCCAAACAGCTGGATTTTTACGTCGATATAATTTGATTGGTTTAGATAATCTCGAATCAGTACAACAAACTACCTTGTACGCTACTCCACACGGAACATGATTTTGAACTTTTCTTGTACTCGATTGATTAGGATTATTTTCTACGCCAAGTACAGGTTGAAGTAAACACTTAAAACCAGCGTATATAACGAAAGGAATTTTTAGTTTGTGATTATGATGGACAAACTGTAACACACTATCTCCATTAGATGGCATTGTTATTCTTTGCACATCACTACAGTACTGCAAATGCTTTTGTAATGTTTCATTGTTAGTACAACCATGCAAGCAGCGGTAACAAAAGAACTTTTTGTTCCTATTTTTATTGTACTGTTTACCAACTAGTCCGTTAAAGTTTTTAATCCAAACGTAATGATTTTTGTAGTACAGTAAATTTATAGTCGATTGTGAAGCTTTTTCTGAAATATATCTCGGGTATACGTCCTCTTTTTCATCTAGTCCGAAAACGTTAATTGAAACATTATTTTGCTTTTCAAATTTTGGTATTTGATTTTCTGCCACTGGAAAGTTAATATCTTTAAAATTTAATCTAGACACGTGACTGATATATTTTTCAACGCGATCAGCGTGTTTTTTCTGCTGGAAATAGTGCGGAAAGAACAGCCCATTGGAAACATTTGTTATCTACGTTTTTGATGTTTATACAACATCTTTTACTTTTTATTTTTGGTGGCAGGTCGATGTATGAACTACCTCGTAATACATTATATTTCATCGTGTGAAACAATATTCCTTTGATCATTTCAAACTTCCAACCCGAACCTAATTGAGTGAATTCCTCTATTTTTTTCCAGATTTCTTGGTGTATTTCATCAGATAGTGATAACAGATCAGTCCCAAGCAAAGCACGTCTTGATTTTGCGTTCATATAAGGTTCTGCAATTTCCTTGTTAGTTGATTCTTCCGTTATAACTAACTTTGAAAATATAACATGATATTGCACAAATAATCTAATACTTTTGTGTTTTTCGAGCTCACGTTTTACAGTTGTCTGTAGTAGGTGGTAAAGATTTGTTGCAGTAAAATTTACTAAAACAATTTGATTATCAAACTGATAACTATTATCAAAACCTGCAAAAGCAGTCGATATTTTATTAGGTTCTCCCATAAGGCTTTTCTTAGCTATATCACGTAATTTTAACATTATTATATTATAATGTATTATCTAATTAATAATTTTTTCACACTGCGCATGCGCTAAAAATCAATTGAAGATAAAAAATCTCCTATAATATAATGACAGCAAATCTAACAAACACATGTGAGCAACAAACATATCAAGTTCACCCAAAGTATAACTTTACCTCACACTGCGTATGCGCTAAAAATCAATTGAAGATAAAAAAAAAATCGCCTATAAGATAATGACAGTAAATCTGACAAACGCACGTGAGGAAGAGATTTATCAAACTCACCCAAAGTATAACTTTATCTCACACTGCGCATGCGCTAAAAATCAATTGAAGATAAAAAATATTACCTATAATATAATGACAGTAAATCTGACAAGTGCACGTGAGCAAGAAGCATATCAAATTCACCCAAAGTATAACTTATACGCTGGAAATGTATTAGGTTCGGTTATTAACATCAAAACTAGAATATCTGTTGGCAAATTAACGTAAGAGGGTTTTACGATTAGTGTAAAGGGAGATAATGCCGAGAGGATTGCAATGTTTAGAAAAGATTTTATTTACACTTTGTTTTGCGATGATATTCCAGAGGGACAGCGTGTATATCACGTGAACGATAAAGTCACTGATGACAACATTGAAAACTTATCCTTAGAGGATGAGTTTCAGCCACATCCTGTCTTTGATTTATACGAGGCTAACGATCGCGGTATTATTAGAAACAGAAAAACTAAAAAAGTTCTTGGTACTATGAACAATATGGGATATATCAAAGTAACTGTTAGAGGAACATCGCCGAATCAAGTTAATTATTATGGTCATAGGTTTGTTTACGAGGTGTTCAACGGATCTATACCCAATGGTCTTGTTATTAATCACATCAATAACGTAAAGACTGATAATCGATTGGAAAATCTAGAACTAGTTACCCAACAGGAAAATGTAAGAAAAGGACGAGGTGGTGGTATTAATTTTAGATGTCCAATAAAACCTGTTATTTCAAAAAACACTCGAAACGGATGAGGAGATTAAATTCAAATCGATTTCACCTGCGGCGAAATATTATAAGATAAATCCCGCAGTCGTAAAATTTGTAGCTGATGGAGTATTGAAATCAACTTTTTCAAGCGAATACGATGCTAGGGTTGGTTTTAGATATGATGATCAATAATATTTTGTAATTCAGTTTTAGTCAAGCAATGATGAGCAAATGCTATGATATCATCGTGATTAAATTTTAGAGTCGTTACTGCACTTTCATTAATTTTAATACTGGCCGCCATGAATAGCCTATTGTGTGCTAAAAAATGGCGTTAAGCCCAACTACAACATTAATTTTATTTTTTTCTGCTTCTGTTAGTAATATTTTATGAGACTCACCTTGCATTACAATAACATCAATACTATAACACAACAAACATTTTCTTATCGCTTCGGCTAGTTCGTTGTAATTTACTATATTAACTTTTTGGTGATATTTTATCTCATCAGTCATCTTATAATAATAAATTAGATAAAAAATATATTATAATAATGGACTTGATGAAACAATTTGCTGAACTCTACGAAGAAGATACTAGCGACAAAGTCACCAGCGATAAGGTCACATTTTCCAAAGATTTTATAGACAAATCTATTGGTTATAGTGAAGATATTTTGTATAACAATGAATCTGATGATGATGGGGAAATAGTCACTGTTGCTGACAGATCAAATTACAGCAGATCAACAACTAAACGGTATAATGTCAAGTATCACATTGCTAAACAAATAATAAAATTTAATTTTACCGTTGCCGAACAACAACTGTTTTGGCAGCTAATCAAACCTTTCTTAAATATCAAGATTCCAGGCCGACAGAAAAATATCAAATTCGATTTCATATCCGTTAAAATTTTTAATCTAATGACGATCTCTAACGATCGTAAGCAGAATCTAATATCGTTATGTAAACCAGTAAAATGTAAATCTGTCAAACAAAAGTATGAGTTAATTTATAATAGCATTATATCATAATCTGCTTGGTTGGGATCCAACTGTTAAATTTATCGCTATACCCACGCCATTTGACTAAACTTTTATCCCCTTTTTTTCTAATCACTTTCTCGATAACAAAAACATCCAGCTCAGTTTTCTGTAGTTCTTGTTCATAAAAACTACCTACGATCGGTTCCCCTGCCAGATCTTTTAAAACATACGTTACAGGTACTGTTAAAAGTACCTTATCAATTACAAATACTTCTTCGCTCCAGTTTGGAGTAAATCCTTTTGCAAATACCTTTTTCATCAAAGAAATTCTAACTTTATCACCAACCTTAAATTTATGTCTGCGGTACATGTTTTCATTTGCTAATATCGGATTTTTAACAGCTTTTTTAGGTGTCATTTTGATGGTTCGATGTTTCGTGTTATTATATTCACCTACGATTTGAGAAAGGTCATCGATGTACCTGTTGGTGTTTTTAGCTGTCATATGTTTGTGTAATTTTTCGTTTAGCGTGCGATTAAATCTCTCGACAACAACGCTTTTACCCTCGTTTCCTGTAACGTATTTTTTTATATTATTTTGTTCTAGAAACTGTTCAAATTTTTTGTTAAAAAACTCGGATCCATGATCAGTCCAGATTTTATTTGGTTTTCTTTCTACACTCGTTATTATTTGTCTTAGCGCATCAGTCATTGAAGTCCCTGTCTTATCCGAAACAGTTACACTGAAAGCATATTTGCTAAAAACATCTATAACATTAAACAAATACCTTTTTGGAGCGCCATCAGCGCCAACATTAAACTGAGCTAGATTAGATACATCCACCAAATCTATTGCCCAGATATCATCTACACCATTAGCGACAACTTTACGTCGTGGAAACTTTTTTTTTAGGTCTGTGCAGCTCGACTGCAAGATCATCGTATACTTTTTTTTCCAAGTCGAGACTCTCCGAGTCCGAGTTTATATTTTGCTCCTATCATTCCCTGAACAAATCTTCTATCAAAACGTTCTCGTAGATTTGTTGGCTTCATATCACGTAATTCGTCTAACATTACTTTATCACAATCTAATTTTGAGTTTTCATGATCACGATAACAGATATCATGACGCATTGCTATTGCATCCACTTGATTGTAAGGCTCTTGTCCTGGCAACGGATTGTCGTTTTCATCTAGTTGTTGATCTAGTGGATTCCACGGACCAGTATACTTATGACCTGGCAAAGTCCAACCGCCTTTTGGTTTTGGCAATTTTCCAATAATTTTATGTATATCTATACCTGACGCTATTATTTCTCTGTTGTTACAACATTGACAGTATGCGACAATTTTATTTTGCTCAATACACAAATCTCTGTCAGAATCACAGTTGCATATCATTCTATATTTTTAATCGTCGACTAAAATAATATTAGGATAACCAGATCCTAGCGACGTCGCTGGAGACACTATCGCTGGGGATGTCGCTGGAGATACTATCGCTGGGGACGTTTTCTTTAAAAATGTATTATTTCTTTTTCCACAGATTGCACAAATACTTTTTAATATTATCCTGTTGTTTTTTTTCTGTTGTTTCATTAATATTTTCTGTTTTAGTTCTACACTTGAGACAGTATGTTGACATTATTATACTTGTAAGTTTAGATAAAATTAATTGCGATCTCATCATTAGCGTGAGAAGGATGCTTGTCAAACTGTAAAATAAATTTTAAAAAATTAACATTTGTGCTCATCTGTTGGATAAACATTATACAATAATATCCACAAGCAGACGTTCCAACAGGTTGGAGTTGATTTGATGAATAATATATCTTTTTAAATTTTTTGTTCATATACTTTTTTATTACATCGCTTGGAGGAAGTCCAAACGAGTCAAAATAATTATTATTATAAACTGCTACCCAATGTGTGCCGGATCCGTCATTGAAATCTTGTATATTAATAACACACGAACTTACAGCTGACGGCGATTTTATTGCTGCGAGTTCATCTTTAGAATAAACTCCGTGAAATCCAGGAACAGCTTTTAACTTATCAATGATATCAAAATTACTCAACGGGGTGGTCGAGTTCCCGGTAATGTTAGACCACGTCCGATTCCTAAAAAATTTGGCAGCAGACTTCCCGCTAGTCCCGCCAAAAGTGGAGCGATCGGAATAATTCCTCCTTGTTTTGGTTGATTGCATATGCATTTACATTTTGGTGTTGGCGATTTTGTTTTTGTTGTTTTCTTTTTTTTGTTGTTGGTGATTTTTTTCTTTTGTGGCATTATAATATATTATTCACATAAAATTTACATTTTTTTATTCCACTTCCACGAATGATACCATTACCTGCGACTGCTTTCTTCGTTGCGCCAGATATTGCTCCAGACGCTGCTGCTAGTCCTAATGTTCCCAACACCGGTAAAAGTTTAGGTATTATTGTGCTAGCTAATACTGATAATGCTGGACCAAGAAAACCACCTTCTTTTGCCATCGCTGTCATTTGTGCAGCACTCAAATTTAAAACAAAAGTTTTTTTACGATCATACTTCTTTACTTGATTTTTTGTTAGCATTAATTTTGTTAAAACACCATCAGAAATAATAGGATTGATTTTTAATGATACCTGTTCTCGCTTTGCAATAGCAGCTACTAATTTTTTAACTTGGCCATCGGTTAAGTATACTTCTTTTATAATATATTTTGCCATTTTATATAACAACTGTAGATTAAACTTGAACTGTCATTTTACCTCCAATAGAATCTACCGTGATAAATCTATCACTAATCACTAATGCGTATACGTACAGCGCTACTGGAACCGCCCCAAGTGTCCAGGTGATTTCAATATCTGCTGTGCTGTCTACAATTCGCTCGTTATGTTTACTAACATCAAAATGAAATATAGGATAAAGGGTACGGAATTCCTCTGCTGATATTTGAGTTCCATCTTCAACATCTTGATATTTTGGCATTGCGTCAAGCAGGTACATGTACGGTCGAGAAGTATTTTTATTAACGTCATCAGCAAAATTGCACTCGATAGCTCGTTCTGGATATTGCTTTGAATTTAATCTAGCGTATATTCGTTTGACATTAGAGTGATCAAATATTGCATTATTTTGTTGTTGGTTACCTCGTCGGGCTTGCTGTTGAAATACGACAAAGATATTTCTTGGCAGTTGTTCGCTTGATGTTGTTGTGACCCTCCATGTGTAGTCAATAGTATTTGGAACCGCTGTCTGATATATCTTATGCTGCTTAAAGTAAATTCTGTTTGTATGTTTATCAAGCGTACTATTTAATTCTGACATTTTAGTGATTGATGGTGTTATACGTGGCATCCACAAAGCGAGTTTGTTTATGATAAACTGTACATCAACCCCTCCAGATCTAAACAAGCAATCGTTTTGGTCTGCTCGATCTAAAATAAGAGTATGTTTTACTCCGCGAAATACTTTATCATAATCGCGACAAAAGCCGAAAATTGTGCTTAGTGGAAGCATCATTGTAATTTGACGTGATCCTGCTGCAAGTTTTCTTCGCCTAGCAAAGCCTTCGTTATAACGTGGATTTCTCACGTCAAGTGTGTTAAGAAGTAAATTTAACATTGCAGTACCGTCTGCAGCTGCTCCTGGTGGTGTTATATTTAGATTATTAAAAGCTGCTATAAGAGAAACTCTTGTAGCGTCTGCATTAGCAGCTGCAGCAGGTGCGTCAATACCTAGCGCGTCTGCATTAGCAATGAGAAAATCTCTCACAATTCCAGCATTTGCAGCTGCATCAGCTCCGTGTACTATAGCGCCTCTCTTTAGAAATTCTGTTGATTCAGCTATACCCCGTCCAGTATCTTTAAACCACATCATAGTTGCAGTTGATCTAGAGTAATCGTCGGAAAACGAAATAATATTTAAAATTGTACTTGCAACTTGTAGATAACCTGAAATATCTTCTATAGTTTGATTGGCTAGTTGATATCTAGCACTTTTGAATAAACTCCAGCCGTTGTTTATAAGAGCTACTTCTGCTCCAACTGCAATTGCAGCAGGTGGATTGGCTACTGTCATAATCTGACCACGAACTTCTAACATAGCCTTATGTGGCAGTAGAAATACATCTTCGTCTCTGGTGTTAAAGGTTCTAATACCAGCTTTATTTGGTTCGTTAGAATTTTCATCAAGATACTCAACAAACTCGAATTCTGTCGCGTCATTGTCGATGTCATAAGTTTCTGTTAACTCGAGATAATTTTTAACAGACATTTTATTTTATTAGATTATATAAAATTTTATTGCGGCATTGTTACTTTAGATATTAATTTTTGTATGATCTGCTCGCCCTTTGGTGATAATTTTTTTGTTGTTGTTATCATAGCTTTTTGAGTTTCTTTTGTTGGAGCGATTTCTGAGATAGCTTGTTTTATTTCAGATGCAGTCGGTGGATCTCCTTTTATTTTATTAGCTATTTTTTTGTCCCACCGCAGTCCCAGCGGCAGATGCAGCCCCAGTTGTAAAAGCTTTACCAGCGTCAATAGCAATTGGTGCAACTTTACGCGCTAGTCCTGGAATATTTTCAATAACTTTAGTGAATATATTTCCAAAAAATCCTCCTATTTTTCTTCGATAAACTTTTTTTCTTTGTTTCATTATATTTGATGTTGCATAATTTTTACTTTTGCTCGCGTAGATGTAAATAATAAGTTACAACTTCATTACTAACATGTAACTGTTTTCCTGATTGATCTGTCAACTGCATCCTTATACTTGATATTTGATCTTCAACGTTTAAAGGATAATATATAATATGTCGTGGAGTTATTTGCATGAGAGAACCTGGCGGGACTTCTGGTGAGAAACTGTAAATCGTTTGACCTATGCTACCTTTTGATGTATAAGAGCCAGAAGCAATAGAGCAATTTACTAATATTGTATTTACTTCTGTTATATTTGCTGGCAGTTCACTGTCATATGTAATAGGCTGATCAAGTGCAGTGTAAGTTTTTTCAGTAAATCCTAACAGTTGTGCAATACTTCTTTCTCTTGGTTCAAGATTGATTGCTATATTTTTCAAAGTTATCCTAGTTCGCAATGTGTTATAATTTGCTGCTAATTCAAAATTATCAGCCACACCGTCAGCTTTTGTTATGAGCTCTTTGATCGTCTTGTTTAGATCTTCAATATTATAAGCTCCTTGCGGAACTTTTATTTTTTTTTTGTTGTAGATATTGGAGATGATGTAATTATAGTAAAATACATTTCATCGTTAACATCATTTTTCACCTTAGGTATAGCATTCCAGCAAGTACAAGAAATTAATCCAATTTCATATTGTTTTGTAGGATCTAGTTGGATAGGTGGAATATAATTTACTGAAAAATTTGCGTTATCTATCGCAGACTCACTAGAGTTTAGTAATAATGTTGTTTGCATTCCTTTTATATTATATCATTTTATAAAATTAAGTCGCCGCGATTAAGTCGCGGTGTAAAGTTTCATATTCGTCAGATGTTAATAATTCACTCGATCTTAGATGATCAAGTATGTCAATGATTTCATTATCAAGTTCAACACTAACATTCCCAGCTTCCTTTGATGATATTAATAACATTAATCTACCTATCATTTCAGTAGTTGAAGTAAATAATTTTACACCAGTTCCTGTTCTTACTCTACTTTTTTGTATACGAGATTTATCAAGTGTATCAAATTTCCTTTTAAAACTCCACCCTTTACCGAAAGGTTTTGCTCTACTATTTTCTGTTTTTTTAAACGTGAGAGCAATGACACCGTTTCTCATTCTATTATAAAGTGGAAGCATATCATCAATTTCTGTAACCGTGTTTCATTCATCTTTAGCAGCAGCTCCGTCTTTAAATATTACATCTAATCTATCGAATAATACTTGATATTCTGCATCAATCCACCTGCTTATATTATTAATATCATTTATATTTTCTTTGTTTAAAAAAAATCATCATATTCACTACCTTTTATCTCATCATTTGCTTTTTTTTATAAAATAAAGTCTTTGATCTCCAACTTCCATAAACTTTACAGTAAGCTCACCAACTCTTTGTTGCTCCTCTTTGATATCTTTTATATCTCCTGATAAACTTGTTATAATATTTGTTATTCCTTGCGTTGTTAACTTTGCTAATCTTCGCTCAAGTTCCAGTGGATTGTTTATCAATCGATCTGTTTCAGCTTGTCTAACCGCAGGATCAGCTATATTTGCTGTAAGTGCCTCAATCAGTTTTCTTTTTTCTTCATCAGATCTAGTAACAAGTTTTTCAGCAGCTGCTTCCTGTTGTTCTCTAACAATTCCAACCAAACCTTTTTCCTGTAGTTGTTTAAGTTCTTCTTCTGACAGTGGTTTAGTTTCAGGTTGTTTACCTAATAATGCTTCAGTAACCGGCTTGAACATTGTAGCTGTTGTTTCTGTAGCAGTTACTTGCCCACGTCGTG
Organism: Potamilus streckersoni; assembly: GCA_016746295.1. Classification (NCBI taxonomy): domain Eukaryota; kingdom Metazoa; phylum Mollusca; class Bivalvia; order Unionida; family Unionidae; genus Potamilus; species Potamilus streckersoni. The sequence continues at coordinate 253,284 of JAEAOA010000546.1, forward strand.
CTTCTTGTACTTTTTGCTTAAGTGATGCCTGAGATTGAGCAAGTTTTTTTAGGTCTTCTATGTGTTGTCTGTATCTTGCTCGTTTGTCCATTATTATAATTATAAATTTTATAAAATTGAAACGCTTTACTGTAAGTAACTGTTAATACAACAGCGAAACATTTTAGTTGGATCATTTGTAAGTTTATCAAACAAGAAAAAGTTAAATTTATCTTTTGTCACGCCACCGCATTGCTCGCTTGCAATATTTCTAACGTCAACATTATCCAGTCCTGGAAATAAAATAAAACAACCCGTATTTCGCCTAATAAACCTGTCAACATTATAAAGTCCTTGAGCGAGATAAATAGAATTACACTGTTTGTTACGTGACAGTGAGAAATATGATCTTATTTTGTTCATCTCCATGTTATTTAGCGGAATATCATCAAAAACTACTATCTTATGTTCATCTGCATCAAGTTGATTGACTGGAATAAGATCTTCTGGCTACCTAATTATAAAAAAATCTTCGCCAGCTTTAAGATCATCACGAAGTTTTTCATTATACTCACTTAATAACTCATACTTATCTTGCTGTGGATTGATTGTGTAAATATAAACTCTATCGTAGTTAAAATTATCACCAAAAAGCAAATTCATAAGTAAATTTGTTTTCCCCGATCCAGTTCGCCCAACAATAAGATAATGACAATCAGGAAGTTCATTGTTATGTTTATGCTTCACTAGTCTCTCTGTATCAAAGTTTAATATCGACGATTTTGCCATTTTATATAATACTAAACTAGTGTTGATAATTTTATCTAGGACAGTAAATAATGAGCTACTATACAAAATTTGGAACACTATCAGATTTATCAACAAAAGGTTACCAAGGTGACTTATCCAAATATGCAACTCTTGATCGGCTCAAAAATGAAATCAATAATTTACTAAATCTTACCAGCGTAGATCCAGATGAAGTTGTCATTTTCCAGGATAAAGAACGATTATAAACGAGTGATGTAAAACTGCCAGATATAGTTGTACGAAATCCAAGTGGGAATATTATGAAACAAAACAAGATTACAGATCTTGGAAACCCAACTGAGGATGGGGATGCTGTCACTAAAAAATACGTCAATGATTGGGACGCTTCAATTACTAATGAAATCAGGGTGCTCAAAACTGATTTTACCAGTCACGTGAACACATTTTAAGTTTTCGCAGAAACATAAACAAAATTAGAGATGAATTTTTTGGAAATCCATCAAATGTTAGCATTACACTCGCTAATATTAACACAAATCTCAATGATATTAACACAAAACTCAATGATATTATTAGTGGAATTCCTAATATTGTTGAGAAAACATATGATTAAAATACCTCACAAACAGATTAAAAATATTGTGTATACTGTTGCATCCGGTTATACTAGGTGGACACCAAAAATAATTCTATTAAATATATTGCAGAAGTTACCGGTGTGTATAGATTGTCAGTGCTTAGCAGTGTAAAGTTTAGAATATCTACCAAATATCCATCTCATCTTCTAAATGATGACTCATCTGGAGTATTATCTATAATAATAAACCAAAATTCTGAAGAAGAATTTGTAATTGAACCAGTTGATAAAACTTTAAAATTAGCGAATTTTCTCTGGTGTTTGGAATTTATAGCTGAACAACAATCTTTTATTTTGATTACCCAAACATAGAACTATGTAAACTAATATTATAATGAAAAGTATAGTTGATTTCAATCATATTTCAAACGATTTTCCAAAACAAGATGTAGACGCATTAATACAATATTATAAATATTATCATAAAAACTTTGGTGCGTGAAAAAATGTTACAAATACTACAACAAGATCCTTCGAGTAATATCTTATCTACCCTTGTTAATGACCAGTTCTGGTATAATTTCAAGTGGGGTATCATTAAATCCTTTTTTTGTTAATCATATCCGCTATTGGTGTTTCACTTACAGCGGCGTGTAAAAAAGTAGAACCAAGACTTTTGATAAAGAAGCATGGTTGTTTAACATCAATTAAAACTTACAAGAAACTACTTGATCAGATCCGGTCTTACCTACGAGTAGTTAAATATAATATGGATGATTTATTACGTGAATTTCGTATTATTGACAATATGTTAACAGACATTCTACCAATGAGGGTTAGCAAGTATGAAAAAAAATATCACAAAAAATATGAGTAACATAAAATTTTATCTAAACTTAAGATATAATATAACTAAAATAATATCATTTTCATTCTAATGCTAGTTTAATTTCCACCTTGTTAACTGAAAGGCTCTAATGCACAGTTTAATTTTCATCCTATTATCTGATAAACAATTTGTGGTAAAATCTATTTGCCGTCTTTAGAATAATCATATTCCACACATACGCCGTTCTAACAAATTCGTCACTTCTGTTGACAGAGCTTATGGCATTCCAACACCTGTTGTTTTGTCTGGTTATAAAATATCTGTCTACATAGTAGTAGTAAAGGGAAATGAGGGGTTTGGCGGGGGTGGGGGAGGAGGTGTGGGAGGGGGGTGGTGGGCCAAAACCCTCATTTCACTTTACTACTATATATATATATATGATTAATATTCATAAAAAACGTTTTTGAATTTTTAAGGAAGCCGAGTTCTGATCCATGTCATCCAGACTATATCCCTAGTATTTATATGAGGACTGCAGACTCATCTTTAAAGGGAGCCAAGCGTTTGAATCGATACAATTCCGCTCAGAAGAGGAAATTTGGTTTGGTGAAGAACAGTAATGCTTCAAAAAAACGCAAGATTGAATATGAAGAAAATGACGAGAATGGGGAAATTGTGAGTTTAAACATTTCAGGCGTGTTGGTTATGATGGCAAATGACGATGTAGATACCAATGAACTGGTAAATTGTACACCTGTGAACGACAAGCAGGAATTGCTTGGATTTGCCCATCCATTACAAGAGTCAGAAAGGAAAATGCTCATGGATGAAATTGACAACCTGAGATCTGAAAAAAATATGGTTAGTAAAAAACTTTTAGACACTGAGGCAAAGTTGAAAAACTGCAGCTTTCAATTGAACTAGTAAGGGAAAATGATGAGAAATGCAAATTCTACACAGATTTTTCATGGGAAATGTTTCAGAAAACTTTTTCATTTTTGAAATCCAAAATTACTTCAAAGAGGCGAGGAAATGTACCTGCTGTAGAACAGTACTTCATTACATTAGTCAAATTGAGACAAAATCTAAAATTTGAATATTTGGCTGATCAGTGCAACCTTGGAAAGAGCACTATGATTGATACATTTTGGAAATGGGTTATTCTAATAGAATCTCAGCTTGGTTTTATGGTACACTGGCCAGACCGAGATACAATTTTTACAACCTTACCCGATGTATTCAAGATGCACTTTCTCCGTTCGACGAATATAATTGACTGCTTTAAAATCTTCCTTAAAAATCCTAAAATATACAAAGCTAAATCCGAGCGCAATCGTAGCTACAATAAAATACAACAGTTTCTTGTTGCATGTAATCCCTTGGGAGCAGTAGTGTTTCTATTCAAGGCCTGGGGGGGACGTGTTTTAGATATTGAAATAACACGCAAATCAAGATATATCAGCAGAAATTTTCATCACCCTGGGGATCAGATTTTGGCAGACGGGTTTTACGCGTCAAGAAGACATAGCAACTAAATGTTCTGCTGAGTTGATCTTTCTAGCATTTACAAAACCATTGTAAAAGATAAAAAAAAAGACTTCTAGTATAAAAGTGTTTTCATAATTATTTTCCAGGAATTTACTGGCAGAAGTGGGGGAACGTGGATTAAATGTATATGCTAAAAAAAATATACTTTTTCCCAACCCACTTGCAATCATTTTATTTATTTTTACAGATGACATGATCATTTCTCAACAGTCCTTATTACTTCAAGATGGACCCCAGCTCAAATAAGAAAAAGAAAATTATTCAGCGACTCTACATCACAAGTCACACCAAAGAAAAAGAAAGTTTCCATAGGAATACAAAGCACCCCTGCAATACAAAAGTACACACAAGTAACCCCAAAACAGAAACGGTCAGCAAAAGCTAGTACAGATATTAGTATTAGTGCAGAAACACAAACAGAAGCACCATCTTTATTTTGTCTCAAGTCTAAAAAGACAACTCAGACCGACTACAAGATAACATGTGAGAAGTCAAGTCAAGTTAATATTTCAAAAATTGAGAACTTAAAATCCTCAGACAAAGAATTGAAAAGATATACTGGTATAGAAGATTACAAGCTTTTTACAATACTACACAAATATTTAGCGAGTTGTTGCTCTCATACAGAATGTGAAACAATTCCTGGTCATGGTGATCCAAACAAACTCTTTTCTCACATAAATTTAGAAAATCAACTTCTTGTACTATACAAATTGAAACGAAATCCTGTAGATCCAGTTCTCGCCTGATTTTAATATTTCTACAGGCAGCATTTCAGAAATTTTTAAATTCTGGATTAAACGAATGTATAGAAAATTTAAGATTATTAAAATATGGCCTTCAAAGGAAACTATTCAAAACCATATGCCATTATCAACCAAACAGCATTTTCCAGATCTTGTTGCTATTGCAGATTGTGTAGAATTTAGCACACATGTCCCACGATGTCCCATAGCTGGAAAACATGTTTTCAAATTACAAAAATTGTCATACTGTCAAAGCTATGTACACCAAATGGAGCTTTAATTCACTGTTCAGATATGTTTGGTGGCAATTCATCTGATAAGGAAATTTTCGGACAAAGTGATATAGTACACAAGCTACAACGTGGTGATGGACTTATGGTTGATAAAGGTTTCTTGATTAAAGATTTAATTCAAGGAAAAGGAATAACTCAATAGACCGCCATTTCTCTGAAAAGAACCAACAGTTCGACTTTTATAACCGTGATTCAGGTTGACTTATAGCTAGATAAAAAATAACTTGAAAATTATAATGCTCGCCTGGCTACATTTGCTTTTTTGAAGCAAAAAAAAGATCCCAATACTGTACATGACTCTCATGAATGAAATTGGTTATAACTGTGGCCTTTTAGCCAATTTAGGACCTTAATCAGATCAAACAAAGCTTCTGAAGAGGTAAAGTGTACCTGAAGAATTGGATTGATATAAACCCTGATAAGCCTGCATTTAACCAGGCTGATGTGGTTTACACAAAGTAGTCAAATTAATCATTTTATGTTTACTCTGGCTGAAAAGGGGTAGTGTTAAAGTGGCCGATTTTATATTTAATTTGTGTTTATACAGAAAACTAAAGCTGCATTTCAAATTAAACAATTGTATTATTCTGTTTCTGGTAACTAGTATACCTTAAAAAGTAGCATAACTAAAATTAATGTTATATATGAATGTGATTATGTGCATTGGTACATGCCCTAGGCAAACACTTGTTCAAATGAAAACTGATTGGTATCATAGAAATGTTATTTTAACCTTTATCATACCTTTAACAAGCCTGTGAGGTACTCACATGTTAATCAAGGTTACAATGGTCAAATAAATCATTACCCCAGTCTACTGATGAGCAGCTAACATGCACCCAAACTAGTGAACACTGTAAACCCCGATTATATAACAATGGTTGCATAAATCAGTCATGCTCATGAACTTTAGGTTATATAAGAACTTTGGCATTTGTGAATTGCTAAAAGTTTATATATATATATATATATATATATATAGCTTTTATTGTAAGTGTTATAATGCATGTTTGAGATAAAAGATATTTGATTGGTAAAATAATTTAACAAGGAAGATTCATCACGAGATTTTCAGAGCCATGGAATCGTCACATGTGTATTTAACAAAGAATGAAAAAGACTATATATATATATATATATATATATATATATATATATATATATATATATATATATATATATAAAATGAGCTTACATAAAGAAAATTCCCCGGCCCAGTTGTCATTAAGATATCAGTTACATTTAGAACCCATGGAATGGAATGATGCAAAATTAAAACCTTGGAGAGTATTGTTCAGTATCCATAACCCAACTCATGCAGTTATTATTAGGTTTGATTTCATGATTTTTCATTGAATCTTACAATTCAGGTTCTGTTCTACCATACACATAAATAAAGTCAAATACAAGAATTTTTAGAATTGCCCATTTTTTTTCTTCATATATATATATATATATATATATATATATATATATATATATATATATATATATATATAATAATAATAATAATAATAATAATAATAATAAACTGACGAACAGTGCGAAACTAGTAACTAGCCTGAGCGCTTTCGACTCTTAAAGGGTCTTTATTAAAGGCAAACACAAAACAAACAATAAACAAAAACGTTATGCTTGTAAAAGTATACATGGCTGTTAATACAGAAGTTAAACCTATAGCTATAGTGTCTCTACCAGCCTGTATAGTCTTGTTGCGAACACTGAAAAATGTTTATAATTCCCTAAATGTCCAAGAGCCAAAGCGACATCTATTTTTTGTGTATATTTATATAACGTAGATTATATCCAGGATATTTATTTAGTAAAGTTTGAAGAAAAAAAAACTGTCGGCTACACTGACTAATTACACTAGTGCATAGTTATTTTTTTTTAGTCTTCCTGGTTTAGACCGATTGGTTTCAATGTTCTAAGGCGACGTGAAATTCACATCAAATAACTAAGAGAGTTATAACCAACTGCTTTCATTGTCAGAACCTATGGAATCCTTGAATAAGGCCCATGATATATCCGCTGGACCTGACGATATTCATTACCAGTTTTTGAAACACCTTCCAGAAATATCCTTGACATCTTCAATGATTTATGGATTACTGATAATGTACCAAAAATTTGTAAAGAAGCAACAGTAATACCAATTCCCAAGCGAGGCAAAGGTAGGGCAGATCCTACCAACTATAGACCTATATCTTGTATGCAAAACAATAAAAAGAATGATCACTAGGCTTGTATGATATTTGGAAAGCTACAAATTAATATCATTTTTCCAAAGTGGCTTTCGTTCTGGTCGTAGTACCAATGATCATCTGGTTAGACTCGAAACATGTATTCGCGATGCTTTCATTAAGAAGGAACATTTAGTAGCGGTTTTCTTTGAGTTGCAAAAGGACTATGATACAACATGGAAGTACGGAATACTAAATGACCTGCACGATCTGGGTCTACAAGGCTGACTGCCATCATCGTTCATATCAAACTTTCTCTCAGACAGGGAATTCATGAAACGAGTGGGCTCCACCCTCTCTGATATGTACGATCTAGAAACGGGTGTGCCCCAATGCAGTATTTTATCGGTGACGCTTTTCAACATAAAAATTAATAGCATCACCAGATGTGTCTGACGCCAGGTGTGGGTTGCTCACTGTATGTTGATGACTCTTTAATATGTTTACCAATAAAAGGACATGCATACAATCAAAAGTCAATTACATCAAAATATCAACAAGATTTAAAATTGGGCCAATACTAATGGTTTCAAATTCTCGAAATCAAAAAATGTCTGTATGCATTTTTGTCAGTTACGAAGACAACATGATGGACCTAAACTTACGCTGGACTGAACACCTATCCCAGTTGTTGAGGAAACAAAATTTTTAAGTATTATCTTTGATAAAAAACTGACTTTTATTCCACACCTATAAAATTTGAAATCTAAATGTTTGAAGTCTCTTGATTTATTTAATGTAATAGCGCACACTGACTGGGGGTGCTGATAGGAGAGTCATACTCAGTTTATACAGAACGTTTATACGCTCGAAATTAGACTATGGTTCCATTGCCTATGGTTCAGCTAGGAAGTCCTATTGGAAGATGCTTGACCCAATTCATCATCAGTGAATTAGACTGGCTCTGGGAGCATTTAAGACATCACCGTGTGAAAGCCTACTCGTTGAAGCGAACGAGCCATCTTTATCAGAATGTAGAGAAATGCTTTCCGCACAGTATGCTCTCAAATTAAGATTCAACCCTCTGAACCCAGCTTTTTCGGCTGTTTTTGAACCAAAATATAAAATTTTATATGATAATGAACCAAACGTCACACCTACCTTTGGCATTAGAATGTCACCATTCATTAAAAGTACCCAAATTGATCCTTCAAAAATTTTGAAAACGACTGTCTCCAAAACACCCTTATGGCTACTTCAGCAACCAAGGGTACTTTTCACGTAACATGATGGAAACAAGTCCGAGACAAACCCTTCCATTTTCCACAACTCTTCCCATGAACTCCTCGCCCAATTTGAAAATTATACAAAAATATAAACCGATGGATCAAAAGATGAGGATAAGGCTGCTGCAACCATCGTAAGTGGAAAACACACAAACAAAATTCGCTTGCCAAATAGTACGTCAATTTTTTTCAGCCGAAATCAGAGCAAAGATCTTGCTTTGCAATATATTGCAAGCAAGCGTATTTTAAACAGCATCATCTTCTCCGATTCACTATCAGTACTTCAGTCACTACATAATAGAAAACTGGAGAATCCATTATTAGCTAATATTCTCCTTAAGCATACTGAGCTGAATGCCTCGCACAATATAGTATACTGTTGGTTACTCAGAAATGTTGGAATTAAAGGTAATGATAAAGCAGACCGCGCTGCTAAAATGGCCCTATCATTAGAACCATTTGATTTTAATACACCATATACTAATTTTAAATGTAGTATCAAAGACTGTTTACCTCAAAAATGGCAGGCATCATGGAATGATGCCGTCAGTAACAAACTTCATGCCATCAAGCCAACCCTAGGAGAATGGACTCCTTCCTGCAGAGCCGACCATAGAGAGGAGGTAGTCATTGCAAGAATTCGAATCGGTCATACTTGTTTAACCCACTCCTACATACTAAAAGGAGAAGACCCACCAGAGTGCATAGCTTGCAAGGAACCATTTACTGTTAATCACTTTATGCTGGAATGTTTTAACCTCCATGTAATCAATATTACAATGTACAAGACTTGAGGAAGCTCTTTGATACAGTTAGCATTTCTTATCTTGTAGACTTCCTTAAAGAAGTAAACATTTATCAGCTATTATGTTATCATCTTAAATATTTTTATGTACTATATATGTACGGTCGCTAGATTTTAATAAATTTTCATCTGTTTTCGTTGTCATACATTATTTGCAATTCCCATTGATCGGGAAACATTTTTTTTTTATCACCGGTACCATTTTTTATCGTTTTACCTTTAGCTATTTGGTTTCGTATTTCTGGCCGATACAGAACCTTTTTACCACTTGTACATAATAAAAGATATAACCTCTTGTATTGCGCTAAATGGCCTCATTGTGCTGGTGTGCCATAAAAATTCAAACAACCAACCAACCATTAATGGATAACATTCATTAAACGTTTAGGAAAACTTAATGATTTCAGTCGATATTGTGGAAGTATGAACTATTAGGCTGGTCAATACACTTCACTAATTTTGATGCAGTATTGCCTCATGTATATGCCTGGATTATTCTCATTATTAGATTTATATAAGATGTCGATATAAGCCCAAAATCCAAGTTCTATAAAAACAATTGATCAGAACTATGGACTATAAAGTAGCAAATTTCTGACTGTTGAAAGACAGAAAGGGATGTGAAATAAATAGCACACAGTGGACTATTACATAAACCCACATAGCCTTTTGGCCAGTTGGGGTAAAATATAAGCACCAATGATGTTTAAAATTAGACAGAAATTATGTATTCTCACATTACCTCTGACCCTTGGAACAGAGATGGCATTTTTCTCCCACATATGTCAGCTCATAATTAGAGGTATTTTCCCCTGATGAATGTTGTAGGTGAAACTCTAAGAATTAGGCTAATGAATTTATATCTGCAGAAAAAATACCTGTTTATTAGTCCCTATAAATCAATGTCACCTATTTCTGTGTGAAACTAAAATTAAGACTATATATATATATATATATATATATATATATATATATATATATATATATATATATATATATATATATATATATATATATATATATATATATAATATACATACACACAAACATACTTTACTCCATGTGTTTATTTTATAATTGATGATTTTTTCATCACTGGTTCAGTAGATAAATTTTTCTTATTTCTTAGAACTGACCATTATATCTAGTTTTGCATTTAATGTTTGTTTCAATGAACTTATTTGTATTTATTTATTAAATATTAACACAGCTGATACAACATATTTCAAATTTTATGAACATATATTAATTTTAAAAAGTCTGAGCGAAACTGAAGTCTTCCAAGGCAACATTTCTGAAAGAGAACAAAGACAAAGCAACACATATCATCAGAGTTTGCATTTTAAATACAACATGATCAAATCTAATATGTGCCCATAAGGTTAATTTCATAACATAAATGCATAAAGTTATATGAAATTTAACATGAAACCAAACTGAGCAGAATGTGATGAGGTGTGTACTATATTCACTGAACATTTTACTTACTTTGCTGTGGAATACTTCCATAGAAATGGATATGGTAATGTAGTAAATATTTCACTGCAATACAACTATTTCCATTTCTGAAATATTGCATATCTTTTAAACATAACAATTTATTGAAAAATAAGTTAAAAATGAAATCTATATGGACACTTACATTGACTGATTTCATTTCCAGCAAGTTTTCTTGTCAATTCCTTGTCCATTACTTCTGGCCACATTTTATCATACCTGTTCAGTTTCATGGTACGCAAGAGAAGTGGACCATGTGATAGGCTCAAGCTGTTAAATGGTATTTACATTGCCTCAGTTAATGTCATTCTGCTTCTGGTACAAGCCACAGCTCTGAATTCTGTATCTCTGATTCTGCCTCTTGACTGCCTGTGTCTGTTTGATCTGTCATAAGTCTCGTTATCAGCAAGTGAGATGGTGAATTCATCATAGTCAAATTGCTTTTAGACTCCCAGCTAACTGTCCAGCTCTAAAGCCCTTATCTGAGTTTCTGATGTATGTAAGATACTTTTGGATTCTTGTACTATATTGGATTTACTTCATTGTAGGTCTATACTGTGTACCAAATGAGACGTAGTGACTGCTGTTGTAATGTGTTTGACAATCACCCCAACAAAGAAGTCTGAACAGTTTGTAAAAATATTTAGTGTCATTTTGCAGAAATGTAGTTTATTAGCTGTTGGTGGCAGCTACTTTGGGGAATTACTGGTAGGGAAAACAAACAAATGTCTAGGGTTTTTTTTTCTTTAATGGTTACTTTTCACTGTCTCCAAATTGCCACCTGATTCAAATTCAAAAGCTCTGTAGGTACATATATAACAGCCTAGCAGACTTCACAGGAGACTACTGATATCATATTTATATAACTGGCTTGATTGTTTCTGTTACTAAGAATCTGTTTCCTACATTGAACCAATTTGGCTAACTGCAACATTGTCCCATTCCACAATGTACTACAGTCTTGCAGTTAGCCAAATTGGGCTAATCTTAGTTACCTAGATTTTGGTCTTTTGCATGTGGGTTATACAAAAAGACACTAGCCAAATTTGGCTAAGCATACATTTATCATCATGTGCCTTTACTACTTTGAGTTAAGAGATTTTAGCCCACAGCAGAGGCCTCATTTGATTAAATGGAAAAACTCTAGTGAAATCGGAAGGAGACCTACTTTTGGTACGGTGAGTTATTCTGCCAGCAGTGCATTAACATACCAATGTTCATGTGTATAATTTAAATTGTGTACAACATTTTCAGATGTTGCAAATGAATAGCTGAAATTATGTCAATCAAGTGTGCAATTAAGTCATTGTGACCTAGTTTAGGTTTAGTTACCAGTTTTTAAGATATATTCATGTATAAGGTTTTTATGTGTAGGCAAACATGGGTCCTATATATTGATGATATAAAAGCACAAGTCACTAATGTGTGCAAATTAGGTAACAATGACCCAATTTCAATCACCAGGAAGATCTTGATAAACAAATGGCTCCAAAATAACCCACTCAAGCATGCAAATTAGTCATTAACTTAACTAAGATCAAGTTACACTTCCCAAGTTGCATCAAGATAATCAATATTTACAACTGTGGGTGAAATAATGTCCAGTATATTAAGGGTATAGTCAACAAATTGCTACAAATAAATTGTCAATCAAACAAAAAGTTGGGTCACAATGATCTAATTTAAATATTTTCTGAGCTATACTGAGATGCATCTACATAACATATGAAATAAGTCCAATATAATGCCTTTGTAATGGATGACTAGAAACATGAAAATTATTCAAAAGCAACCAAATTAGGTCACAATGACCTCCTTTTAGTATGGTGGATTTATTTTATTGCATTCTGTCATCATACCAATTTTCAAGATTTGGTGAAGTGGGCTCAAGTTATTGAAACTGGTAAATAACGATTGAAAATTTGAAAGGCATTTGACCATCAAAATTAGGTTACAAAATTACAGTCAAGTAGTTTATATATGCATATAATACAGGTCACAGTGATTTAGTTTTGAATGAGGCATGTAATACTTCTACATATCTACACACCAAGTTACATTACTCTGCTGCAAAAGTTTCTGAAAAGGTAAGTTTAATGACAAGATTAATGCAAGTAAATGTTTTGTGAAATATAGGTCACAATGACCTATGTTTGATTCATAGTTGTAGTACTCTTCAATATGCATCTATTTGCCCAGTTACATAACATTGCAAGCAAGAGTGTCAGAAAAAAATTGGAGAAACTCAATAGTAAGGCATGTAATACTTCTACATATCTACACACCAAGTTACATTACTCTGCTGCAAAAGTTTCTGAAAAGGTAAGTTTAATGACAAGATTAATGCAAGTAAATGTTTTGTGAAATATAGGTCACAATGACCTATGTTTGATTCATAGTTGTAGTACTCTTCAATATGCATCTATTTGCCCAGTTACATAACATTGCAAGCAAGAGTGTCAGAAAAAAATTGGAGAAACTCAATAGTAAGAACTTGTCAACGAATAATGAAATATTACTCACAGTGACCCAATTACCACTAACAGCCATTATAAGATATTTCATGAAACATTTCCATACCAGGTGGTATGACTCTGTAAGTGACAGAATTTAAGCACAAGATTTACAAATAAGATCTAACCTCTTTGGTGAAGCCAGATGGCTGGATGAATTGACATCAATAGTACCTGAGCTAGGATTCATTTGCTATCTAATAAAATCATACCTTTTTCCAAGGCATAAAGACTACTCAAAACAATCTATAGTTTTCCCAATACATTTAATATGAAAAGATGACCCAAACGATGAAGAACAGCAATTTGAAGGAAATACATCTTCTGAAACCTACACATTAAAATTCAAGATTTAGCCACATGGATTTTCACTATACAAGATATTACAGCTATATATCTGTATTTGGATAAGCATTAATTCACCTGTGCTGACACAACCATATAATGCTGAGCAACACAATTTCTAAAAAAAATATCAAAATGGAATTCACAATTATTTCAAGTACAAAACATGAATATTAATACAACAAGACCTGTGAATGGAAATTAATATAATGGACACAAGATGTACACAAAGGGTTGTAAAAAATAAATATAAAATAATGATTTAAAAATAAAATAAAGTAATAATTTTTTTTTTAAATATTGTGAATACTTGTTTTTGCTAATAAGCACAATGTAAAATATACTGGAACTCAAAAAAAAATCTAACCCCATCCCAAAACAAAGAAAATATCAATTAATGCATTATGTCTCTATGTTTTGCTTTGGATTTTAAATGATGTCATTTATTTTATTTGTCAATGTTTTGATTGACTAATATCTGTCAAGGCAATATTTATTGTGAAGCATGAAAAAAAATCCCAACTTCTGTCCAACTTTACAAAATCTACTTTCCAGAAAACATTTAAAGGACACCATAATTTTCTAGTATTAATATACAAATGTAGAACATTTTATATACTTTCTGATACTAAAAATTGATGGAATAGCTTCAACAAATTAATCTTTTCAATATTCCAAAGGAAAATGTCGAAATGCATCAGAGAGAAGAATGCTCCTACTTTTGATTGACTAACTGTAATGAAATGTCTTTTAAATTAACTTACCATGTACAAACTATGTTCAGTTACATTGATTTTATTATACCAGCATCCTTTTGCTTACATTAAGGACTCTATTCTTTTCCAACAATCGGGAACTTTATCCCAAATTTAAGAACCAAAAGCACATGCAGACAAACCTTTGCCTATTATACAAATACACTTGTGCATCAGATATGAAAAAATGGTATTGAATATAAAGACAAAAAACTAGAACAATAAAAACTAAACATGTTAGAAGAGAAAAGCTGAGTGTTACATTTGGAGTTCATATTATACCCAGCAAATTAAGTCATGTAATTAATGATGGAAAGTAAATCAACACCAAAGAGAGCAAACATAATTAATTCAATTGATTTTATTGTAGAAAACATCTATAAAGTACAATTTAACCGATGAAGAATAAAAGAAATGGAATGAAAGTGATTAATAAATATTTGTTGTCATGTCTAATATACATATTTTAACTATACAACTGTAGGGGGCAGTCTGGTTTTGCAATTTTCAAATGATTTATATACAAATTTAGGCACTGTTGTGATCTGTACCAATTAGCCCTCCATCACTGACATCCTTACACAATATGATATTGCAAATTCCGTTCTGGATTTGGTTAATATTCCATGTTGACAATTTAATTGAGTTGATATACCATATGTAACAGGGAAAAGGATACTTTCTCTTCATGAATGCATTAACACAATAGTTAGATCTACATGAGAAATTAGTAGACATGGTAATGATAGAAAACATAAATAAAATCCTATAGACTGTCATGCACAGTTTAGTGGATATGGTAATGATAGAAAATATAAAAATCTTATAGACCTTCATGCACAATACAAATCTTATAAGACCTGTATTTCTACTCTTTCAAATTTGGCCACATTCTGTTTAGTAAAGTTGGAAAAATCTATGTAAAGGTGCTTCTCTCCATTTTTAATAACTGTATATTTGATGATGGAATGGCATCAATTGTTTTATGCCAGACTGGTCTTCTTACCTGGATGCTTCTGTCAATTTTGGTAAAATTCTGCTCAGAAATTTTTAAGAGGTCACTTATATGAGTTTCAATATTTAGTGGAGGACATGCATCATTAAACTTAGTAGGCTCTCCAGCCAATATACTCTGTCAACCTTTATCAAATTCAATTCAAATGGTGTTGAAAAATATATAGTTTCATGATTTTTTGTATTTGGAGCAATTCTGGCCATTTCTGACAGAAGAATGGCATCACTTATACATATTTGTGAAGTACTTCTGCCCGGATGCCATGTGCCAAGTTTAGTTGAAACTGATCCAACAACTTTTGACCCAAAGCGGAAAATGGATGATGAATATTACATTATTGAAAAAGGGTTCAACCAAATGACAGGTGTATTAATAATTTACAATGCCATTTCCACTGTGATACCTAATTTTCACAGTGCTGTTACAGGGGTAAGACAAGACCAATATTTTATATCAAACATAATATACAATATATGTGGATAAATAATAAATGACATTTCATTATATGTATATGTGGTGGACGGCTAAATAGATTTATGCATTCAAGAAATAAATTATGTGTAGCAAATGCATTTATGCCATCAACAAACATAAACCTCAAGTTATTCTAAATAAACAAGTTTGGAAAAAGTCCAACCGGCACTGATAAAAATAATGGCATGCATCTTTATATGATTATAACTTCCAGCTGCAGCATGTACTCAAGTAAGTACCCAAGCATACGCTGAGTACATCTTAAATAATCTGGATTTTGCATCAAAAAAGGATATGATTGCTTTTGACAATTATGAAAAAAAAGTTATTTACAATTTTCTTCAGTTCAGTTAAATGTGCCTTACAACAAGAGTGGGTTGCATCTGGCCCAAAGCCAAGTTTTATTAATTTACTTTCTAGGGTTTGACTTCAAAAATATGTTATCCTGCAATTATTAGGACTTCTTTTTTTCTTATACATCTTGTTTATGTGTCAGGTTTATGAGCAGTACTATTTCTGAAACAGTGAATATTTAAGCATAACCTATTTTTAAATCAAAGCAAGATTGAAAGCTATATTACTCATAGCCTAATAAATGATTAACCAACATTTAATTATAATATTTGACTTTTGATAGCTTTAGCACATTCCGCTTGCTTTTATAACACTGAATAGTGCCAGCAAGTAGCCAGGATGATGCTACATGACATATAGAATACTGCATTCCTAATTGGTTGATTTATTTTTTGGTTGTTGGTTTTATTAGCAGTTGTAACATTATTGATTATATCATGCCGAGAAAATGAAAGCTGACTGCTCGTCACAAAGACAAACCAAGGCAACCACCCCAGTCTGGGTATCAAACAAATGACACCCAAGATTAATAATCGGATGCTCTGCCGACTGAGCTAGTCTGGCTCAGAGACTCTTGAAATGATTCACAATTACAATACATTCTAGTTTTTCTTATTTATTCTCTAAGCTTTGAGTGCAGTATATTCTAAATTCCATAGGTATTCTAATGATCACCCAGAGGGGGTGTAATTTTTAAGGGGGTGAAGAGGACTGAATACCATACATAACTGTCCGAATGAAAATGTTCATAAATTAAGTTGTTTCTTCTAACTGTCATTGAATTATGCAAGTACTGTTTTAATTATCAGGACATACCATACTGGATGTATATGGATTTATAAGGCTTGGTAAGGATGACATTTCTTTTCTTGGGAAAAAAGAAAATGAGATAGGGTGTCATATATTAGAAAGCAAAGAGCTCCTGTTTTAACATCTATGGTGTATAACCAGAAGTAGCATTTATTATCTATAGCAATGGTTTTATTATTCTGGAATTCAATTTGTTTAAAAAGGCCTCGCAAAGGTGTTGGGTGGGTGAGGTGTTTTAAGCACATACTCAAACTGGAGACACAGTTGATCAATGATAATAATTTCAAGTAAATGGAACCAATCCAAGTAAAGCAGTTCAAGTAGTTATGCCCTAAATATCATATTCATTGTAATCGTTCCTCCTTGATAATCAAATATAAAAATGTAAAAGTGAATACTCCCTGAAATAAAATAAATTGTACAAATAAATACATTACAAAGCCATAAATGGAGATGAGACAAACTGTTTCTTGAGGTAAGGACATCTTTTCTTATTTAATCTATATTTAAAACGGCAAGATATGTGCAACAGATCAATTTAATCTGTCCTTTCCACTGAATAAAGAAAAATACTATATATTTTTTTGCAATGAAAATATTCAGAAAACAGGCAATAAAGTTTATATTGCAGATGAGAACTGGTAGGATACCATAGAGTATATAGGGATCTAGTGTGTAACCTGTATATGGGAATCTAGTGTGTAACCTGTATATGGGAATCTAGTGTGTAACCTGTATATGGGAATCTAGGTGTCTCAACTGTACAGAGCATTATGATTTTTCCTATGCATGCGAGAAAGGAACACAATATAAACAAGTAACAACTTTGGCCAGGGAGTAATAATCTATGAAAGTTGCTGATAAATAAACGTGTTCATTTAAAAGACATGCAGATTTCGTCTTCACAGGTAAGCAAGAAAATAAGATTCAAACATATCACCTTGGTTGTGTATTTCAAATTAACTGAAATTCAACATGATGTGAGAAAGGAAAATAATTTTCAATTTGTTTAATCAATAGCTTTTCATTCTTTAGGTTAAAGGTGTATCAAAGTCAACCAAAATGTTATTCACAGTGAAAATAAGAGGATGGAAACAAAACAGATGACTCAAGTTAGGACAGAAGATGATTAAGCAAAGCAAGGCATTTTTACACAACCACCACCACCACCACAACAAAAAATACCATCAAATAAACTAGCAGACATTTAAACCTACTGATAAACAAAAAATGTCTACTATTAACTGGGATTTGCCACCAACATAATTAAAGTAAATCTGTATTTATTAGTACAAACATAATGATAAAAAAGCACATGAAGACTATATCAAGTTACTACAAAAATATTAATTAGATAAACAAAAAAATATGTGCAAATATACACAAAATGAAAATTTTTGTTAAAAGATACTATTTATTAAGGACTACTACTAGTCAAAGAAATGTCTAAATAATGGAGAGTCAATTGCCATTGTACAATACTACAATTGGCACTGTACAATAACACACACTACTACTACTCTGTACAATAACATGACACTGTACAATACCACACATGGCACAATCCAATACCATGCACAACACTGTACAAACATGCATGGCATTGTACAATACCACACATGGCACAGTATAATACCATGCATGGCACTGAACAATATCACACATGTCCATGTACACTAACACATGGGCCACTGTACAAATACCACACATGGCATGGTCAAGTACCATAAATGACACTGTATAATACTAAACATGCAACTGTACATTACCATGATTTTAAAAAATTCACTTGTAATGTTATAACAAAGGTTAATGAAGTGGAGAAATGTCATTCACAACCAAAGATTATCATCTAAAATTTCCCCAAAATACAATGTAACACTGTCATTATGTGGCGGTAATACATGCCCACAAAAAAAATTCATATTTATATGCTGACTAATTCTATGTACACAGCAGAAAAAATGTCTAACTGAAAATATAAAAAATTTACATGCATTTTAATTTTGTCTGCAATTTTACATTGTATATCTGACATGATGCTAAAAAAAACATCATGATTTTCTCGACAATATTTACAAAAAAAATGATAAATTCAATACAGTAGTAAGAAATAGGTGTTTGATGGTCACAATTGTTGATAAAATCAAATTAAGGTGTTGAGTATTTTAGGGCACAGGAATATAAGTATGATATTTAATGGTGGGATAATTTAAGTAAAGTACACTGACCAAAGACACTGCACAAAATCATAACCCACACCCTTGGAGTTTCAAGATGAGCGTGCTTACCCTTGAGCCACAGTGGCTCCTGCCTACATTAGTCACCTGTTACAATATGCAGAAAGGAGCACTGGGTCTACTTCAAATCTTTAACTTAGGAAAAAAATTGAGATGCAGTTTCTTCTACATTTCCAAGCCTACATCAAATTAAGATAAAAATTGTGATGCAAGTCTCCTCTATATCATCAAGTCAGCATCAAATTAAGCTAAACTTATGATACACTCTACATTCCTAAGCTTGCATAGAATTAATTATAAATTATAGAGTTATATCATATTCACAAAATATCAATACTCCAAAAGGAGCACGATTATATTTTTTCATCTTTCAAACATTATTATTTTCAAACAACCTCAAAGGAACTGAAAATCATGTCACTGGAAGAATTTCAAGGAACCCATAATAAGTCATTTTATTCCTTCTTTTAATTATTTAACTGCTACAAACTCCAGCATTTTAAAACTTTAAATTCAAACTTTATTGAAATATATTAACTGTATCTTGTTACAAGATAAAAGCTTTTCAAAAATATCTGTTGTCACCTCCGACCTTGACCCAAATGTCAAGGACAGAAGATCAGTGAATTCATCACCAATATTTTCAAGATATATCCACGTATTCAATTTATTAAAATTGTTAATTTTTATTTAATTTATTTTATTTATTTTTATTAAAAATTAGAACAAATTTTATAACTGGCACCATTTAAATCATTCTTAAGATATCTACAAACTGCATGTGATATAAACCATTTCATACTTGTTTCCATTTCATTCTAATAAGCAACTACTGACAAAAACACCAGGTCAGATTCATTTGTAAATGACACAAGTTACTTTGTTCAATAAAGAAGAATAAAATCCCCGCAGTGACTTAACCAAATTTCAATTATGTCTGGTTTTCAAAATTAATATCACAATAATGTGACTAGGTCTATAACACTTTCACTCCGAATCAATTACAGATTACAAGAATAAATAAAACAAAGCTATCATAAATTCCATGTAGGCAGTGCAAACTAATATCTATAGGTAACATGTAGTAAAAGAGAATAAAAATGTAATATCATGTAAAGAAAACTTATTAAACATACTAAATGAAAATGTATTTATGACAAAAAAATCATTCATAATGGCTCCAATATTTAAAAAGTGTTTAAGTGAAGACCACATGCCAATAAACCATTCATTTATGAGGATTTATTGTTGCCTTTAACAGCCTTTAACAGCCCTTTACAGCCTTTAACAGCCTTTAACAGCCCTTTACAGCCTTTAACAGCCCTTTACACACATTCTTGGCTGTATCATGCAATGGAAATAGAAGCTAACTGCTTTCCCCAAGAATACACTAAAGCAGCTGTTGTGTTGGCATAGTTGGGTATTAAACCCATGAACCTTGGATTGCATGTTCGATGCTCTACCATCTACTAAATTAGTGACCTCAGTTATTTCATCTGAAAATAGTAGCAATAACAAGATTTTGCTAAAACCACTGTGGCTGCTATTATGAAGGCCAGATTAGCACTGTATTTATATAATACCAACCACATAATGGACCAACCACATCATGCAAAGTCTTTCAATGAAAACCTCCATGACAAATACAACCTTTTCTATGCAGGAATAAGATTTTCCAGATGGCTGACATGACTATGTTGGGGATCAGATTAGAACCGTTTTCATTTAGAACCAAATGTATATCATAACTTTTAGAGTTAAACCCCATGTTGATACTATCATCTATTCCAGAGATGTCGCTATAAACAAATTTCATGACAGAACTCTGGCAGCCAATTCGGCTGTCAGATTGGCACAATATTCATTCCTGATATCAGGAACTGCAAAACAGAGGTTAGAACTGAGGAGAGGAGGTCTAAGTTAAAGGTTAGATGCTCCCTTATTGTTTTTCAAGCTAGCTGAGGCACTAAAACTATATGCTATTTCAATCATATTTAGGTAGATTGAATTAAAGTTTAAATTTTGTCAGCATATCAGTACATTATTATCATCTATTTAGACAGGAAAAGATACTACTTTATTATAACTAATGTCAATAAAAAGAAACCTTGAAAATTAACATCCATACATACTAAATGAAAATGTATTTATGACAAAAAAATCATTCATAATGGCTCCAATATTTAAAAAGTGTTTAAGTGAAGACCACATGCCAATAAACCATTCATTTATGAGGATTTATTGTTGCCTTTAACAGCCTTTAACAGCCCTTTACAGTCTTTAACAGCCTTTAACAGCCCTTTACAGCTTTTAACAGCCCTTTACACACATTCTTGGCTGTATCATGCCATGGAAATAGAAGCTAACTGCTTTCCCCAAGAATACACTAAAGCAGCTGTTGTGTTGGCATAGTTGGGTATTAAACCCATGAACCTTGGATTGCATGTTCGATGCTCTACCATCTACTAAATTAGTGACCTCAGTTATTTCATCTGAAAATAGTAGCAATAACAAGATTTTGCTAAAACCACTGTGGCTGCTATTATGAAGGCCAGATTAGCACTGTATTTATATAATACCAACCACATAATGGACCAACCACATCATGCAAAGTCTTTCAATGAAAACCTCCATGACAAATACAACCTTTTCTATGCAGGAATAAGATTTTCCAGATGGCTGACATGACTATGTTGGGGATCAGATTAGAACCGTTTTCATTTAGAACCAAATGTATATCATAACTTTTAGAGTTAAACCCCATGTTGATACTATCATCTATTCCAGAGATGTCGCTATAAACAAATTTCATGACAGAACTCTGGCAGCCAATTCGGCTGTCAGATTGGCACAATATTCATTCAGGATTAACCACACATCACAAGAAGAGACTTTAAATGCAAACATCCATGTTAATATAACAACCTGTTTAGAAGCAGCAGTAGATTTTCAAGATGGCAACAACAATGATCATGATGGACATCAGATTGGTACAAATATTTTTCAGTATTACATATCATGAGAAGTGTTTCAGTAAAATCACTAATATCACCATCCATGCAAAAGTAGACAGTCCTGACCAGTTGAGCTAAAAATACTTGACAGTGACGATGATAGTAAATTTAACATGAAATTAATCAAATGTGCAACAGAAGCGACCTGGAAAAAATGTTACTTATGTGAGTAATATCATGTCAATTAATTACATGTCATTAAGATTTTGTATATTATGAAAATACATGAGTAATTGCATGCCTATTAATTACATGGCAGATCATGCATTTCCTGAAAATACATGAGTAATTGCATGCCTATTAATTACATGGCAGATCATGCATTTCCTGAAAATACATGAGTAATTGCATGCCTTTTAATTACATGGCAGATCATGCATTTCCTGAAAATACATGAGTAATTGCATGCCTATTAATTACATGGCAGATCATGCATTTCCTGAAAATACATGAGTAATTGCATGCCTTTTAATTACATGGCAGATCATGCATTTCCTGAAAATACATGAGTAATTGCATGCTTATTAATTACATGGCAGATCATGCATTTCCTGAAAATACATGAGTAATTGCATGCCTATTAATTACATGGCAGATCATGCATTTCCTGAAAATACATGAGTGAGTAATTGCATGCTTATTAATTACATGGCAGATCATGCATTTCCTGAAATTACAGGAGTAATGCCATGCCTATTAATTATGCAGAATGTGATCATGGATACAAAATATCTGCTCAAAAATGCCACCCCCATGTCTGAGGCAGTAACATATCAATATTTTGATTGGCAAATGTCACTGACATCACCCATCAATATCATATCCTGAATTAGCAGCTTGCGATTATATGAGGTTAAAAAATATTAGTCATGCCAACACAAAGCATGAACACATGCATACACCATCAGATCACACTTTCAAAAAATTTTTTTAAATCAATAAAATAAATGAATTTTATAAATTAAATGCTCTGCATACTTATTGGTATTCATTTATAAGAAATATAAAATAATTCTAACAAGGAAAAAAGACATTAAAACTTAAAACTGCTCTCCATTATTTCTGAAGTTCTGTAACTTTTACATAGTTTCTCGCAAAGGTGCATACTTCTGTGTTCCATTGCGAGCTATTCCACTATGCTCCTCATAAAAGTTCATATCTTCGAGTGCCTCACGGTTCTGTAATTCATCTACTGGTACTGTACTGAAGTTGACTCCTTCGTGATCATCCTTTAGTTCTATAGTCCAGAAGGGCTGTTGAGGCTTGGAGTGTCTCATTCTCTTGTACACTATGAAGCCGACAATGGCACCGAGCAATATCAACACTCCAGCAATGACTCCTGCAATTACACCCATTGCTGGTGGCTCAAAATACCTTGTGTGTCCGATAGCGTGTACTGCAAAATTAAAA
Organism: Potamilus streckersoni; assembly: GCA_016746295.1. Lineage (NCBI taxonomy): Eukaryota > Metazoa > Mollusca > Bivalvia > Unionida > Unionidae > Potamilus > Potamilus streckersoni. The sequence continues at coordinate 276,728 of JAEAOA010000546.1, forward strand.
GCATTGCTTGCTAAATTAGTTATAAAGATACTTCTTTGAAATAAGTTGATGAATTTTCCCTTTTTAAAGTAAAGTGGGAGTCTATGTAATCCTACAACCCCATGAATATTTTGTTTTTATTTCATAATCATTGATTTTCTGTACAAAATTTACTGTAGACTATAATCCTTGGATTACATCCTTAGGAGGTACAAAAGTACCAGATTTTTAAATAATCCATCCATCCATCCTAGTAGTGAAAGTAAGAAACACAAAGGGCCATCTGCTCTGGCTGCACATATCTAGTTCATGTAAAGTGTATCTTATTTTGTTTCAAAAATGAAACTCTGATATATGCTGTCTTTTTATGGTTAGAATGTTCTTTCAAGTCTTTCTTTCTAGCTGAAAAGCAAGCACAAGTCCATGTTTTTTAAAAAAACTTTTTTCTTCTTAATTCTAAAGGACCTACAGTTATGTCTTTAGAAAGTAATGTGCTATGTGTATCCAGGACACAGGAAGAAGTAATGAATGCTATAAATTTCCCTAAACTGCATCATGCGGGTTGTGGTTTTTGTTGTGGGGTTTAACGCCATTTTTCAGCACACGATAGGCTATACATGGCAGCCAGTAATAATAGTGGAGGAAGAGACCAGGAAATCACTGGAAAGAACCACCAACCCACGAGAAGCTACTGGCAAGCTTTCTCACATATCCACATTCGCCGAATCTTAGACTCAAACCCACGCAGATAGAGGTGAGATGGCAATGATCCATAACGGACAGCGCTTTAGACCACTCGGGGCTCCTATTTCATATGTATACCGATTAAAAGTATATCTTTAGGAAGTAATGTGCTATGTGTATCCAGGACACAGGAAGAAGTAATGAATGCTATAAATTTCCCATCATGCAACCAAATGGTCAACCATAAAATTCTATTAATTGCTGCAACAATTAAATTTTATACTCAACCGATCTGAAAACCCCACAGCACTAAATCCTGCCCCTGGAAAGTGACCCATAGGTCAGAACTCCAAATATATTAATATATAATTTGTTGTATCCTTGCTCTGACTGCATACACATTACTATTTCTCTTAAGCAACCACTCAGGGGATGGAAAAGTTTTGGGTGAAATGGACAAGTTTTGGGTGAAATGGACAAGTTTGGGGTGAAATGGACAAGTTTGGGGTGAAATGGACAAGTTTTGGGTGGGTGAGGGCAACCTTGAGGCAAGGTTCAACATCCACCTTATATACTTGTGTACAAGTTGGATCCAACTGTAAACTGCATAGACCCAGATCTGCCATTACATAATGCATCAAGAAAGCAGGGTCCATGCAGTTTATTATGATCAATCAGTAAAATGATCTGCCAGTGTGTTATGCCCAAAACAGATCAAGATCTATGTTTGGAACCAACTTTTAAATAAGAATATACAGTAGATGAAATGAAAAGGGACAATCACATTCTAGCTGGATATGACAGGTTTGTTATGGGAGCTGACCACTGGGTGGACACTGTTACTGCTGGATGGAGGGATAGGCTGTGGCCATCACTAAATGCCCAACACTATGATGGAGGGAGGGGTAAAAACATATGTGACAAAAACCAGATTGACAGTTTAAACTTAGTGAAGTACATAGAGGATCTAGGGATGCTGATATCAGGAACTGCAAAACAGAGGTTAGAACTGAGGAGAGGAGGTCTAAGTTAAAGGTTAGATGCTCCCTTATTGTTTTTCAAGCTAGCTGAGGCACTAAAACTATATGCTATTTCAATCATATTTAGGTAGATTGAATTAAAGTTTAAATTTTGTCAGCATATCAGTACATTATTATCATCTATTTAGACAGGAAAAGATACTACTTTATTATAACTAATGTCAATAAAAAGAAACCTTGAAAATTAACATCCATACATACTAAATGAAAATGTATATAACGAAACAAAGAAGTAAAGTTTGTTTTTTTCTGGTTTTAACAACAATAATGACTATACAGCAATGCTGAAAAAAATGGCATAATAACTGCCTTTCACAACCACACGCAGACAGAGGTGAGATGGCAGTGATCCGTAACAGAGACCGCTTTAAACCACTCTGTGCCTCCCTCTTATTGTCAATGTAATATGTAATATATATATATATATATATATATATATATATATATATATATATATATATATATATATATATATATATATATATATATATACCCAATTAATGGATTAAATTATCTGATCAAATAAAAATTTGAAAATAAACACTTTAGCTGACAATTTTGTAAACTGTACCACTGACCAGTCCAAAGAACACGGAGTTGATGAATTTCCATCAAGCAGTCTAAGAGAGATATACCATATATACTTACTTATATGCCAGTTTAAACTGCAAATCCAGATCTGCTCTTGCAGTTTAAGGACAGAGTGAAAGATACACTGTTAGATGAAACTGAGATACAAGTGAGTATATACAGTAATTAGGCACAGAGTGACCGATACACTGCTGGATCTGATATATGAGTACATACAGTTGTTACAGACAGAGATAGAAAGTTGGATCTGACATACAAGTGAGTATATACAGCAGCTAGGCACCAAGTGATGGATACACAGACAGGTGAGTATATACTGTAGTTAGGGGATGAGTGAGGATAAACAGATAGCTGGATCTGACATACAAGTGAGTATATACAGTAGTCAAGAGATAGATTTGTTGTTGTTGTTGGGACCTCTAGAGACAGTGATGGATACATAGATAGCTGGATGGTATCAACACTGTATTCAACCAATGCCAAAGTGTGGAATAAGAAAACTTACATATGTGTGTACAGTTCTTGGCCTTGATTGGGTCACCTACAAACTGTGCTTTGCACTTCTCACAATTGTCTCCTGTAGTGTTGTACAGGCAGAGAGAGCATTTTCCTAGATTAAACATAAAAAGGATGACAATATAGATCATAATGCATAGTTTATGTGTGTGTGTGTGTGTGTGTGTGTGTGTGTGTGTGTGTGTGTGTGTATGTATGTAGATGTATATGTATATATATATATATATATATATATATATATATATATATATATATATATATATATATATTAGGTAGAAACAATATTAGTTTTATTATTATTAATTACATACCTGCAAGGTTTACATTACACTTATACCATGAATAGCACTTACCTAGTGGATCTTTATTCAATACATATGACATAAATAATACTTTCCTCCTTAATCTCTATTCACTATATATGTCATGAATGGCATTTTTCTGATGACTCTCTACATATCTGCCTTAAATTGTACATTTCTGATGACTCTCTATATATCTGCTTTGAATGGTACATTTCTGATGACTCTCTACATATATGTCATGAATGGCATTTTTCTGATGACTCTACATATCTGCCTTGAATGGTACATTTCTGATGACTCTACATATCTGCCTTGAATGGTACATTTCTGATGACTCTCTACATATATGTCATGAATGGCATTTTTTTTATGACTCTACATATCTGCCTTAAATGGTACATTTCTAAATGCTCTCTACTTAATATATTTACCATGAATGGCATTTTTCTCTTGACTCTACAAAAATTCTGCCATAAATGGCACTTTTCTGAGGAATCTACTCAATAAATATGCCATGAATAGCACTTTTCTAGTGATTCCCTACACAATATTTACTGCATGAAGTTGATGCATCACTATTAAATTTCAATCTGCTGTTAAAATTATCTAAAATTACCACTTGTGATTACTGTCACTGTCACAGGTCAACATCAGATATCTTCCCCTAAGTGTTATATAGATCAACTTATATATCTTAACTGAATGTAACCGGTTAATTAGAAATCAGGCAGACCATGAGTGCAGATATTTTTGATAACCATGTTGATCTCTGACATGATTTGGACAATTCATTGTCATTGACCAAATTACAGGTAAATTTTGACTAATCTACTGAAAATAGGGACTTTAATATAGTATCAATACCTGATGACTGATAAATAAACATGACAAACCAGTGCAAAGCAAGGTGTTCACCAGATTCACCATGAATGTCATTAAAACATTATAATACTTTATTCTAAATATAACTACTTAAGGACCTAGAAAGAGAATTATGAACTTGCATCAAGAGTTCTGTTTTTGATATCATAGGATAATTTTAGAGAATTTTAATCCTATTTGACAATGGTTAAAATCACCAATGACAATTATACAGAGTATGAAATAAATCAAATATATGTTTTCTAAACAATCTGGCAATTTGATAGAGGAGGTGAGAACATGGTATATTGTCAAACAATTTTTGGCCCCCAAATAGCTTGAAAACATTATATTCAACCTTTGATTTACTAAAGGTTAAAAAAAAACAAAAAAACAATTATATATGTTATGTTAGATAAGAAAGGTAAATTATCTTGTGGATAAAGACAAAAAACAGCCTGGTTCAAAAATTGATATCAGCAGATTTTTAATAATGCCATGGAAAGTTATTGCTGCCTGTAAGTGTAATAGACATTAGATTGTATATGAGATATATATGACTCAGTTTCAAAATAAACAATGAACACAAATGCATAATTTAGCATGCAAGCAGATACTAAATATATGCAGTTTGAAAACAAATAGCAAATTGGCAATTGGGAAATAAAGAAATAGAAAATGGCGTGTATATTACCTAATATTAAATGAGTGCACTATCTCAAACAGAAAATCTATGTTTTGGAATTTTAAATAATTATTAAAATAAAGTCTGAACACAAAATTTTTTTTTTCTAAATTGGGACTCCTTTGCAAGTTTCAAACTCGAGACCTCTTGTTTTGCAGCCAGGACATAGAGAAAGAAAAATGTGGTTATTTATACAAGATAAAATATTAATGAATGAGTGATAGAGTAATTTACCCTCCACTTTTTCCATCTGACCCGCTGAAAAGTTTCAATGTTAGACTAACTCTCTGAGAAAATATCCAAGTAGAAAGCCCTGTAACATCTATATGAATTTTACTTTAAATTCACTCCAAATTAGGAAAATTTACATGTTTTGTACTGCTTCTAAACTTGAGATAATTTATGCTTAATTATTATGTTATTAAGGAAAATTTCTCAAACTGGGTACATTATTGTTTACACAATAACCATATATTCAGCCATATTACAGCAACCACCTACATCCAAAGGGGATATGTTTTTTAAGTAGATATAGAGAAATTTTATACAAGTGGGAAAAAAAGTAGTGACTGGTGAAGTCATGAGAGACAATCCAAAACTTGCCCAGCAAAATAAAGATTTTTAAGACAAAATACATAAATTTGCATTTTTCCCTAATCTGTACCAATGCAATCGATGCATCACTACATCAATAAAAAGTTAGATATTTACAATAATTTTAAAACAGTGACCTTTTTCAAATTTAACTTGTACAAATAATGTTTCAAATTATTATTCTGTTAAATTAATGACTACTATCAAACAAAAATTAATGAGATTTTTTATTTCATTAACACATCGTTTTGACTTATTGATATATTGAACATTCTTGGAGTAAAGTATCTTTAAATAAAATATTAAAATGATCAGGAGTTTACTTGTATGGATACTGGTCATACTTTTCTAACCTACTCCTAGATATTAATGGGTGATCTATCAGGTTAAGATCCACCCAAGTGTTTCTTGCAAACAACTCTTTTGGGTGAAGCACTGATAGTTTAAATCTTCAGCCTAAATGTGATTGTTATTATAATGTTCAGTGCATTTAGGAACTTTCTGATACACAGTAAATGTGTACTGTATTTTAATTTAAGAAAGTTAACATTTATTCTAAAATAATCCTCATGTCCAACCAATTTCCTTCAGTATTTTGAACAACGTGTACTGTAAACAAGCCTAATATCTTTTTTCAATCTAATTATCCTCTATACATAAAATAGTATTACCTAGTGATGGTAATCAGTCAGAATTTCATAATCGATAATCGATTTCACTTAACCAACTGATAATCGATTATAATCGGTTATTAAGAGTAAATTTTACATTTTGTTTGTTGTGCAGTTATATCTTTGCTCAAGAGTTCAAAACGGTAATAAATGTAACTGAGTAATCACTTTTAATAATATTTATACTTTAATCTGATAAAAATTATAAATTTTCTTCCAATATGTTAATTTTGTTCAAAACTTTGTTAAATGAAAGCAGCTTATCATGGCGGATCAGTTTTATTTAACTAAAAAAACTGTTGCAATCCCCAAACCCCAATTCCCCCAAACCATTTCATTTATTCATATGACATGTCTATCAATCAAAGAAAAGAAATACATAATTTTCTTGTTTGTCATTATTTACAAATAATACAAAAGGATTTTACATTTAGGCTGAAACAAAAAATCTTTTTTAAAACATTTTATTAACTCTACAATTTAACATCAAAATTATGTAATCATGGCTATATTTTCTTAATTAAGTTTGCACCTACAGAGTATGTTATGTTTTATATTTGTAAGTAGTGAAGGGAATAAATAATTTAGTTTGATGGTAGTAGATTAGAAGTCCTATACAGCTTAATATTTGCCCAGGAGTTTTACTAATCTTTGCATTTTGCATTCATCTGTGAAGAAGTAGTCTCCCTTTGAACACAATCGATTATAGAATTTTACAATTGATTATCTCATTGGTTTGCCCAACCAACTGATCATCGATTATAATCGATAATTGGAACAATACTAACCTGCTGATGAAGAACATTTATATATTGTCCTCAGAATCTCAATAATGTTTTGTTTGTTAGTTCATTATGAACCAATCTTGACACATAAATTATTTATACTATAATTTTTTTATTGCACTAAATTGCATTACAATGCTAGTACAACAAAAAATTCTAATCAATTAATCAATGGTATTGCTTACCTGAATGATCGCAGATATCTGGTAATAATGGGTTTGTATTGTTGTTACAGTTACATGGAATACAGTCACCGGGAATAAGAGGTATTGAAGGATATTCAATGCGCTGCCTGTAGAATCCATTCGCACACTTGTGACACAGATTTCCAGTGTAGCCAAGATTACAGTATGAGCAATGCAAATAACCCTCCACTGCAAGCAAAAATAAAACAAAAATAACAAAAAATAAAAATGTATTCTCAATCAATCAATCAACCATTCAGATTACTCTGTGGGCTTTCATTGTAATAAAGCCTTCATTACTCACATATTTTTCACCCAGATGATGTTGTTGTTGTTCTGGGGGGCTTAACGCCATTTTTCAGCACACAATAGGACATACATGGCAGCCAGTATTAAAGGTACAGAGAGAAACTGAGAAATCCGCGGAAAGAACCACTGACAAATGAGAAGTTACTGGCAAGATTTCTCACATATCCACATTTGCCGAATCTTAGACTAGAACCCTTGCAGACAGGTGAAATGGCAGTGATCCTGACAGCACTTTAGACCACTAGACTACTTGGGCCCGACCCACCCGGATGATGCAAGAGGAAAGCTCAGCTTGGACCTGCCTTATAATAAAGCCTTCATTACTTCTGCACCAAAATGATGCCACAGGAAATTCCATCCTGGGACTACCTTGTAATGACGCCTTCATTAATAATTTATCCTTCACTTAGATGATGCCACAGATAGTATGAACTTCCGATTAATCGGAGTCGGACAAGGCAAGAATGACTGATTTGGATAATAAAAATAATAAAGTTGAATTTCTATTAGGCATTTCACGGAGTTACTGATCGTAGTGCTTAAAATTACCTTCCTTAGTTCCAATGTGCATGCCCACAAAAAATATCCAGTTCCAGATAGTTCAGAATCTTAGCTGTAGTACAGATCATAATAGTTAAATCAATTTATAAATGACATCTGTCTAACATATTTTGCATTTTATTATAGTCCTGCCATATCCTTCACCTAGTGACATCAGTGTGATGTGCAAAACACTGTTTAAAAATTTGAAAAATATTTTAATTTATCATTTCCAATTAATTGAATCGCATCTGGAATCTGAAAAATTTCATGCCGAAAATCCGGTATCAGAAATTGGTAGAAAAATGCTAATTGGTTATGCCCTAGCCACAGGAAAGTCCATCCTGGGCCTGCTTTGTACTTAAACCTTCATTATTCATATATCATCCACCTAGGTGATGCTACAGAAAAGCAAGTTCTTATCCACATAATCACAGTAATTAATTCTGAAAAAGTAAAAACAGTTCTATTTCACTAAAATTTACCTGCAACTGTAAAGTAAAATTTAGTCATTAAACTTTCAGATCACAGCTGATTTTCTTGATGTAATTGATAATGCAATGTCACATATTTCATTTTCTTACTTTTTCTTTAAAATGATGCTAAATATCAATAATAATTAATGGTATTATACCATCTACAAAATGTTCCCATATTATTCATAATGGTAATATGCCATTACTATAATTTTCTTATATTATTCATAATGGTATTAAACCATTACTACAGAGTTCTTATATTATTCAAAAAGGTATTATGCCATCTACATAGGGTTTTAATATTATTCATAATGGTATTATGCCATCTACATAGGGTTTTAATATTATTCATAATGGTACCATCTAAAAAGGGTTCTTATATTATTCATAACAGTATTAACCGTCTACATAGAGTTCTAATATTATTCATAATGGTATTATGCCATCTACATAGGGTTCTTATATTATTCATAACAGTACTAACCGTCTACATAGAGTTCTAATATTCATAATGGTATTATGCCATCTACATTTGGGTTCCTATATTATTCATAACAGTATTATGCCATCTACATAGAGTTCTTATATTATTCATAATGGTATTATGCCATCTACATAGGGTTCTTATATTATTCATAATGGTATTATGCCATCTACATAGGGTTCTTATATTATTCATAACAGTATTAACCGTCTACATAGAGTTCTAATATTATTCATAATGGTATTATGCCATCTACATAGGGTTCTTATATTATTCATAACAGTATTAACCGTCCACATAGAGTTCTAAAATTATTCATAATGGTATTATGCCATCTACATAGGGTTCTTATATTATTCATGATGGTATTATGCCATCTACATAGGGTTCCTATATTATTCATAACAGTATTATGCCATCTACATAGAGTTCTTATATTATTCATAATGGTATTATGCCATCTACATAGGGTTCTTATATTATTCATAATGGTATTATGCCATCTACATAGGGTTCCTATATTATTCATAACAGTATTATGCCATCTACATAGGGTTCTTATATTATTCATAATGGTATTATGCCATCTACATAGGGTTCTTATATTATTCATAATGGTATTATGCCATCTACATAGTGTTCCCATATTATTATGCCATCTACATAGGGTTCTTATATTATTCATAATGGTATTATGCCATCTGCATAGGGTTCTTATATTATTCATAACAGTATTAACCGTCTACATAGAGTTCTAATATTATTCATAATGGTATTATGCCATCTACATAGGGTTCTTATATTATTCATAACAGTATTAACCGTCTACATAGAGTTCTAATATTATTCATAATGGTATTATGCCATCTACATAGGGTTCTTATATTATTCATAATGGTATTATGCCATCTACATAGGGTTCCTATATTATTCATAACAGTATTATGCCATCTACATAGAGTTCTTATATTATTCATAATGGTATTATGCCATCTACATAGGGTTCTTATATTATTCATAATGGTATTATGCCATCTACATAGGGTTCCTATATTATTCATAACAGTGTTATGCCATCTGCATAGGGTTCTTATATTATTCATAATGGTATTATGCCATCTACATAGGGTTCTTATATTATTCATAATGGTATTATGCCATCTACATAGGGTTCCTATATTATTATGCCATCTACATAGGGTTCTTATATTATTCATAATGGTATTATGCCATCTACATAGGGTTCTTATATTATTCATAATGGTATTATGCCATCTACATAGGGTTCTTATAATTCATAATGGTATTAATATAGGGTTCTTATAATTCATAGTGGTATTACCATGGGGTTCTTATAATTCATAGTGGTATTACCATATGGTTCTTATAATTCATAGTGGTATTACCATGGGGTTCTTATAATTCATAGTGGTTTTACCATAGGGTTTTTATAATTCATAGTGGTATTACCATAGGGTTCTTATAATTCATAGTGGTATTACCATAGGGTTCTTATAATTCATAGTGGTTTTACCATAGGGTTCTTATAATTCATAGTGGTATTACCATAGGGTTTTTATAATTCATAGTGGTATTACCATTGGGTTCTTATAATTCACAGCTGCATTATCATAGGGTTCTAATATTTCCTAGTGGTATTACCATTGGGTTTTTATATTATTGTTCTATAAATACCACTATGAATAATATAGTATAATACCATTATGAATAATATAAGAACATTATGGTAATATATAGACCCTTAAAACCAATAGCATCTTCCTCACCCCAAGTGCAAGCCATCTACATAATTTGATCTGTCTGTAGTGTAAATAAAATGGTATTGTACAAAAGTATATATATTTTTTTTGGTCACTAAGACCTTCACTTATGATCATTTGACTCCAATACAACAGATGTTTTCCTCATGCAAGTACAAGCCATCCATGAAGTTTCAAGGTCTGTGATGTTGAACAAATGTTATTGTGCAAAACAAAATTTCTCCTTTCAGACACAGTGACCTGAACAATATACCCTTGACCCAAAATCAGAAAGCTTCTTCCTTACCAAAGGCTTTTGCTATCCAGAATATTTGTTAACTGTATATAACTCAAATTATTGTGCAGAAACCATTTTCTTCTTTCAATCACTGTGGCATTGACCTTTGACCTTGACACACAAATGTTCTAAAACAACAGTGTATATTTATGCATCTATTTCTGCCCATCATACCCAGAAGAAATGACCTTCACTTTTAGGAGACAAGTTGGTGATGCAAGTTCCACAGGGTTTTCTTTCAAGTTGGAGCATTTTATTTGTTCTTTATCAAGGACAGAAGATACTTTTACAGTACGATGCAGGCATTTACCAATAGTCACATTAAGGAAAAAACATTTCAAGCAAATGACAGATTACATATAAGCATAATTTCTCTCCTGTAATGATACAAATATGCAATCCAAAGGATTAAATGATCAACCCCTTTTTCTTGTTGCTCCATCCTTTCAGTTGTTTCCTCAAAATAGTGTAAATAATAAGTGCATCCAAACTTTAGCAATCTCACACCTATAGACCTTTGGTGAAGTTAAAATAGCACAAATAAAAATAAAATATAAATAAATAAAAATATTGACATGTATTTATCTTAATGCAAATGTTATGCCAATTAGACAAACACTCTTTAATAATCATTTTACAATACAGCGGAAGACAAAATGATTACCCCATTGCTCGGGACAATTAAAACCAAGCAAATGCAAACAAATGATTTAAAATCAAAGCATTAACTTTTCATATATTAATGATTTATTTAAAGTATGTCTGACAAGACGATTTTGAATTACACAACCAGGTGTCGGATTTTATAATCTGGTTGACTGGCAGGCAAACATGATTTATGAACATTTTTCTAACACTGAGATATTTCATAACATAAATGTTTTATATTAAATAGCTAAATTTGTTTTTATGTTTTGTCATTTTAAGATGATGATCAGCTTGGTCAATGCTGAAATCAATATTCTTAAAGTAACCAATTGACAAATAATAATGAATCGTAAAACTTGAAGCAAAGCCTAAGTACCATTACTGGAGATGTATCTGATATCATCAAAGATAAACACTGACATTGTATAGTTTGCCGTATTAGCACTGTTGGAGATCAATATGTCTTATTTTTTTCTAATAATGAATTCATATAAAATCTATATCAGTATCCATCTTTGATTAAATATTTTTAAACCATACTGTTGCTGCTTCTTTATGTACATACCAAAATGACAGGACCCTGATGATGCTGTGATCTTACAGGGACAGGCATGACATGGCATGAAAGGGTTCAGTCGGTAGTATCCAAATGCACACGATTCACAAAACAAGCCTGTATACCCAGGCTTACATTTGCACCATGGATGGTTTGTCAAGGACATATTACACTTTCTGTCTCCTTTGCCTTCTGAGCCTAACATGTCACAAATACATGCTGGAAGAAAAAAACAAAACAAACATACATTTTACATAACTTGTTTCAACATCAAGTCCAACTGTAAACTGCAGAGATCCAGATCTGCCATTGCATAATGCACCAGCAGATCTGGGTCAATGCTGTTTGTTAGGAGTAATCAGTAGAACAAACAATAGGCCAGTATATACAGTAGTAGTAATATCTATACTGACAGTTATATATATCTAGGCATTCATTTAGAAAATTGTACCACACATGTGGTTCATTCAAAGAGTTTTCATATGGAAAAATGAGATGAGGGGCTACGGTCGATTATTTATTGGATGAGGCAAACCTCTGCTTGGCACTAAAAAGTATCTGGATTTTCAATTTTCAGGTTGGGTAGTGTGTCATTTTCAGGTGATCACAGATATTTAAGAAGGGATTCATTAAATGTTAGAGAGGATTAGCAATGGCAACATGAGAGATGCTACATCTATAGGGAAACAATATGCATAAATTAGCTAAACTGGAATGATATAATCTTTATGTGCTATTATACAAAGAATTTAACTGATTAAATTCCAGGTTATATTAATAAGTAATTTGTGATTTCCCGTCACAAAATTCATTTAAAAAACTTATGACCTGCAAAAACTCCTACTGAAAACAATATATTTTAGTGTTACATGTATTACCTTCGTTGTTATCTTCAGTGTTTCATTCTTTGCAAAAGCTATACACCATAAGTATACACTTTCAGTGATATTATATCACACTACCTTTCCTGAATCATTTTACTATGTAATAAAAATACCATATGTACCTCATAAAATGATTAAATTGCAACCAACACAGACCCTGTTCTAGTGTCACATAATGTGCTGGAAGATCAGGGTCTATGTTGTTTGTTTTACTGATAACACCTAACAAACTGCATAGACCTGACAGGCTGACACATTATGCAATGGCAGACTTAGGTCTGTGTAGTTTGCAGTCGGATTCAACTTATAAGCAAGTGAATATGGTAACAGAGGGAATTACAAATTTTGTACAAGTCAGCTTGAATATTAAAATTGTTCCTTTATTTGTCTAGGGATGATAGCAAGCTTATGTTATCATCTTTAGCAATAATAATTAAAGCCATGCTGCTAGTAATGATTTTTTTAACTCAAAACTGAAGGAATGTTTTGAAGTAATTTGGGAACACCCATTTTGTCTGTTTACTTAACAATTATCCTCTTCCCACCTTAAAATCAGCATCATGCATCAATCCATTGAGAATATTTGTTTTTATCCATTTAGTTGTTTGCCAAACAGTATGTTTGTACCAATTTGTTACAATTATCACATAAGCAATAAATCATAAACATCACTTGTGCATACTACATTTTGGGAACAAAGATAGGGCTTTGAATGACATGGGCCAGGTCATCAATCATTTGAGACAAGTGCCACTTAAATCATTGGTCAAAAATCCCACCATTATATTATTATCAACTAACACCTACACACCTGTATTATCACAATCTTAGATAAGACAATTGTTCTGAGTCAGAAAGCTAACAACCTGCCTAGGGTTAATTTTAGTTTTGGACCTACAAGTCAATGAATTCCATATACATGCACACAAAACAATTATAATGCAACTCAGAAGTTAAAATTTAATATTAATTCCTTATTTGTCAAAAATTGCTTTCAACAGTAATGACTAACACTATCACATCTGCATGCAAAAATGCAAGACTGACCCCGACACTGACAAGATGCAAATGATGAACAATTATGCAGACAGTTGTGCAACAGAAGAATGCAGTACCATTAAACACTAAATAAATGTGCTAGTATATGAACTGTGGTGAGACAGCAACACTTGCAGAACATACAGCATTATAAACAGAACATCAACCCCTTTTTTTCTCATTCTTTCTATGTTTTGCACTGGTCCACACCTAAAACTGAACTTGTCCCATGAGTCAGGCAATTGTATTTGTAAATTCATGAATAATATCTCATTTTGCTGTAACTCCTATATACCTTCATTAACATCAAATTTACAACTTTTCCATAATTACAGAATACAAATCACATTCTTTTGCATCAGAAATAAGCTTAAAGTGAGAATGCAACTTGTCTACTTAACATTTAAAACATACAGTAGTCAATCACTGAGACTAGATTTTAGTGCAAAAATCATTGGATAACCACTTGTTTATTGGACTGACTTGTCAATGAATATGCCACAGATAAATCTATCATTATACATGGTACACATTAACCTTACTAAAATTAAATATTTTGTGTTCTCAAATATTTTTTCATGCATGATGTAATCAGAAAAATAGTGCATCTTCTAATGCTGTACCTGGCACAGGGTCGCTCTCTGTCATTATGTAGATTGTTTCACTGAATACTTCCTTGTGTGTCATGTAGATTGCTGAAACTGTTATGGAGTAGTTGGTATTTGAGGTTAAATTCTTTAGATGGACTTCCGTCACATTTTCGTCCAATATGATATGATTCTCAATGGCTACAAAAAAAAATATATTGATTTAGAAAGCATTTAATTATATCCAGCAACATCTGTAATGAAGTAAACTTTTCTGTTATCGACAAATAGTGAAGTTGAGAATCTCGAAAGATATTATCCTGGATGAAAGGAATAATATGCTTGTAAATAAAATGCAAATGAAATACTCAGATTTGTCTAGATATGAAATATTCATATCTGTCTAAATATGAAATACTCAGATCTACCTAAATATGAAATACTCATATCTGTCTAGATATGAAATACTTGGCTCTGCCTAAATATGATATACTCACATCTGTCTAGATATGCAATACTCAGATCTGTCTAAATATGAAATACTCAGATCTGTCTAGATATGAAATACTCAGATCTGTCTAAATATGATATTCTCAGATTTGTCCAAATATAGTCTTTCTCTACACTCACAACATCAAAAGAAATAACATACCTGACCACTAATGTAATATACTGTACATGCATGCATAGCTACCAGTACAAGATTCAAATACAGTATTTTTCCACTAATATACACTCAAAGAACATTACTATTGCTTCAATGCTTTCAGCCACCATGTTTAGGGTTTGGATCCACACAGTCTCTTCTAATTCCCAAACAAGGCATACTGGGTGGTAGCAATGATGAAGTGGTCTGTATGGCCTGGTATGCCACATTGGTCCTCTCTTTTTTCAGTCAGCCTCATAGATGTCCCCAGGGTCATCATCTTCAATAAAAGCCAGCTCATTACCCTTGGGCTTGACGCTTATCTTCTTGATGACATTCCAGGTTTTTCACTATTGGTTGGAAGTGTCACTGTTAATGCAAGCCTGGTGGTGTTTATCAAAATCACACTGTTTATAGTGAGGTTGGTCTATGGTGCTTGAGTTGTTAGTCACAACAGTACTCCAGGCTCCCTTTACACCAAGCACATGGCAGATGGAGTGGAATGGGTTGAGTTTGTTTCCATATTTAAATATGTCTTTGATAATAAACAATGCTTCTTTGAGTATACATATGGCTGAATGATGCTTTGCAGGAGACTGATGAGCTAATCACTAACCTTGATCATGAAATACAGTAACAGGAACTTTGTATACCTGCCCTACCTGACCTAAACATGCATGAATTGGACAGCCAGCTATAAACCCCTAATGGGGATGAAATAATAAAAGCTCAATACAATGGTCAACATCATCTTTAAGGTCAAAGGCATAATAGATGGGTCTGTTTATATGAACTGTCACCGAAAATGTAAACAAGAACAAAGACTTTACAGGTATAACACAAATCTTGAATATGAGTACACAAGGGCCAAATCTTGAATATGAGTACACAAGGGCCAAACTTTGAATATGAGTACACAAGGGCCAAATCTTGAATATGAGTACACAAGGGCCAAAACTTGAATGTGAGTACACAAGGGCCAAATCTTGAATATGAGTACACAAGGGCCAAATCTTGAATATGAGTACACAAGAGCCAAATCTTGAATACGAGTACACAAGGGACAAATCTTGAATATGCGTACACAAGGGCCAAATCTTGAATATGAGTACACAAGGGCCAAATCTTGAATATGAGTACACAAGGGCCAAATCTTGAATATGAGTACACAAGGGCCAAATCTTGAATATGAGTACACAAGGGCCAAATCTTGAATATGGATACACAAGAGCCGAATCTTGAATATGAGTACACAAGAGCCAAATCTTGAATATGAGTAAACAAGGGCCAAATCTTGAATATGAGTACACAAGGGCCAAATCTTGAATATGAATACACAAGAGCCAAATCTTAAATATGAGTACACAAGGGACAAATCTTGAATATGAGTACACAAGAGCCAAATCTTGAATATGAGTACACAAGGGCCAAATCTTGAATATGAGTACACAATGGCCAAATCTTGAATATGAGTACACAAGGGCCAAATCTTGAATATGAGTACACAAGGGTCAGTTAAGTTTGTAATCTAGAAAAGAGTCATACTGGCAGCATTCCTTAAAAACGTAAATGTGTGATTTGGGGGATACCATTTGAATTTTTAACATAGCTTTAAAATAAGTTCAGTCATTATCACTATGATGTCTGCAGTGTGGCAGTTTATAGTGATGTCTAGCACTAGGGCATCATGCCACAAACATGTAGAATAATGTCCCCCACAGTCACATCATTGTCACAACAGGTCAACCAGTCCTAACAATATCCTCTTAATTCTTGGCGCTAAGTGAGACAGTGTCTAGTACCATTTTTATGAATCTTTGGTAAGACTTTGCCAGGTTTTGAACTCATGACCTCCCACATCTGAGGTAGACCTTCTAACCACTTAGGCCACTGGAGGAGTCCAATTAAAGATACAATGGCCTGAAATAGGCAGCAAGATGGCACAAAAAAATCATTAAATATTCAAAATAAGTTGCTAGCAGGCACAAGTGAACTTGCAAATGCCTAGCTACTCACTGTTTTTAGATTCAGAAGACACAACACTTCACGAAGAAGCAGCACTGACACCTGACTTCCTCCCAATACTAGAAATCCTGGGCCTCAATGCAATTCTTCAAATGACTCATTGTGAGTTTGTAAATAAACTCTCAAAGCTTACATAACTCAATAACCACACCGATATTGAAGAGAGAAAGGTAACAAAACGAGAAGATGAAGTATTTTGCCAAGAGAGGCAATTCACTGCCAAATTCTTAGAATTTTAGATTATAAACAAAATTCTCTATGATGAAACAATCCTCACCAATTAGGTTTACACCCTACATGCATTTCATTACCAAAGAATCAGTAAAGCATCATATCAATTTTTTCTGCACTGGAATCATCATAAGTTTATCTGAACTAGCAGTCATGTTGGGGGTGGGGCAGCAGACTACCATCTCCAGACCTAGCACCTAATACAAATTTACATGAATAAAGAATGCAAGGTGCTCAGCAGAGAAACCAAATGGTAACAAGCCCCACCAGAATACCAACCATAACAAATGCGCTTTTAGAGGCTTTACTTTATTTGACTTCTTGCAACACCTATACCTATTGCAAAGAACTGGTTTTGCCACTGTTGTGCTTGCTGCAAGCAGGTCAAAGCTGACCTCTTCAAGCTTAGTTGCCTACTGTTGTTATGGCATGCTTTGCACTTGTGCTGTCATACACTTATCAAATTTAATATCAACAAGGATAAGTATTTCCATGTTGTCATCCACTAAAAGGTGTAGTGGCTGCCAAAGTGATGTAATCTAGAATGCTTGTTCAAGCAGTAACCAATACTTATATAAAAACATGTGGGATTTCCCAGCTTGGTATCCCATCTTTTTGTGAGAAACTGTGCCATCTGTACATAACCTTTTCTGGCTACATTATCAATGTGAGACAAGGATTACCAACACATACACTAGACTGCTTTCATGGATATACTCTACCTTGCAACCTCTCCTACAAAGAAATTACATAAAACTGTTAGCTTTGCTTCCAAGTGAAGTAGTCAAGTTTCTGTTTCCCTGATTGATCAAACATTTGGAGACCTATACACCACTATCCTTTATTGTGGTTTTATTTGTTTAATGTCATTTCTCAGCTCATGATATGCTATATGTATTGACCTGTATACATGTATATGGACGAGGAAAAACATTGGGAAGATAAAAGAAGAATCATCCAACCATGGAAAACTATTGGCAATAGTTGAGTCAAGACTCAAACCCATGTGCACTGACGTGAAATGTGAGTAATCTGTAAAAGCAAGCATCATAGCGACCAAGGTCTCCTACACTACCATAGACTGGCTGGTAACTGATATTGAGGATGTAGTTGCACATTGTACACAAGCCTCTGCTTTCATTTTATTTCTGCCGCCAGTCAGAGCTTTTCTCTCACTTTAAAAACACTTCCATTATCAAATGCATTTGCAAGGAGTACATCACTCAATGTGTGGTTGGTTTGACCCAGAAATTCACACTGCATATGTATAAGAATCCACATGGAAGCATGCAAGGAACCAATCAAATCTGCTAGCCATCTCTTTTAGCTGGCAATAGATTTACAAACACTGATGCCAGAATTGGTGGTCATGCACTAAATGACAAAATTAACTTAATTTTTGCCAGAACTTCATCATGAAATCCATGGCATTGAACTATTAATTGTCCACATATTTGGGTGGACTTTATAAAAGGTATCATGTACTTATTGGCTATGTCAATAAACTAGCTATGGAACAAAAGATTCTCCTACACAAACACATCAAGGTTGAGCAAATGTTCATGGATCTGCACTCTCTCGGCTTTAGTGTAGTTAAAGACACTGCCAATGTTATTAAAGCTATGTATCTGTGGTACTGCCATCCCTATACATTAGTGCTGGTTCTAACAATGCACGACATTGTGACCAATCCTATAGCTGGGCTCATGGATCTATAGCAAGTGATATGCAACATCTGAAGTATATACAAAGGGCTCATGAAATTTTCATACATACTAGGATGGTTCAATATTTTAGCTGTATTTGGTAACAACAGATTTAATAAGCACACCTGCATCAGCAGACCACACTATTAGAAATGCAGCTCCCAAAAATTTACTTGGTCAGGAAATACAGACCACTAATGGAAGAATACCTGCATCAACATAGGGTTAACATACATGTATGCATTCAACATGGGATGAAACAAGGATGTAAAGCAAATGAACATAAAGAGTATGGGGGGAGGGAGTGTGCAGAGGGAGGTACCATTAGCGCAGCAAAACAACCCTTGGACAGCTGGGGTTAATTGTGCTTTAGCTACATCAGGAACAAAACTCAAGAGTACTGCCATTGTTGATTAAAGTTTTGATTGCTATAACAATCCTGAGATGACAAAACTGATTTAAAGCCAACACAATGCAGCTCCATCTATCATTCTATCTTCTGAAATGCTGACACTGTAGTCTCCCAGACGAAAAAAAAAAACAATAACTGAAACTCCAGACAGATGGCACATTGGTTGATACTCCTGGCAAGCTTAACCATTGTGATTCCAGGTGTACATATGTACAGGGTACATATGCTGTAAAGTTGAGGCTGTCAATAGTAACTCATGACCAAGAGAGTAGTCCCCAGAGTGTTGAGAGATACCTGGAGCCAATGTTGGCTCCATGCACTGGAAATGAATTTGTCTTTTCATATCAAGACAAAGCATATATAGTTATATAATGGCAATCTCAATGGTTTCCAGGCTAGGCCTATAACAATAAAATCAGACAATGTTTTATTGGGATTATTTTGTTGTTAAATAATGACAATCATCTCTTTTCAAGGATATAGATTTAGAAAAACACATGCATCATAGCAAATGTGCATAGATTTCTATGTAGAAATTAGAGGTGATCTTGGACATCCACACACATCACACCCCAGTTGGGTGGGTGGGGGTGGTATTCTCTTTGATGAAGAAAAGCAATACCCACTTCCTCAACATGAAGTGCTGCAAGTTTCATTAAAGTCCTACATCTGGTTCTTGAGCACTGGACCTGCAAACAAGTTAACACTAAGTTGACCAAAGGCCAATATTATTTATAACTGTAGACAATTACCTGATTCTACTGGCTTGTAGACAACCCTGTACTCCTTCAATTTAGCTTTGTGAAAGGGAACCATAACATTGTTCTTTCCCAACTCTTTGGTTGTTTTAGGAAATGGTGGCTTAACTGTTGCAGTGGAATTTTTATCCATAGCTTTTGTTGGCAACAAAATAGTCTGATTCAATATCTCTGAATTAGAAACATTATAAGATACTCCTGGGTGATTAGAAGTAGAGTTGGAACCAGTCTGATTTTCTGATGTTTTATTTGGCTGTATTTTAACATCTGTTGAATTGATGTGGATATCTGTTTTATTAGATGGTAAACCACTCAGAGTTAAATTTGGTGGAGTTTGTGTGACAAATAGCTCGCTCCACTCTGTTTCATTTTCTAATGGTTCATGGTTCTCATAATTTAGTGGTTCATACCAAAACAAAAATGCTTCTGCTGAACTGTGAAAGGCAACTGTCACATTCATTGGTGGATGAAGTTCAACCAAGAGATCTGTATGAAAAAAAATAAAGACACAAAATGTTATTTTAATTGATATTAAAGATGTTTTATGCATAAAATCCTTTCTCTTAGAAGACATCTGTCCACTAAACTGTTCTACAACAGAGTTATACAAATTTACACAAATATCATATTCTTATAAATTACATATAGAGTTTGCCATATTATTTGGAAAGTTGCAGTCCAGGACACCTTATTTGGAAAAAGCAGAAATCACAATCCTAAAACTGAGGTCCTAAAAATATTTGATTCCTACTGCAATGATTTTCAAATTAGAGAAGGTAGGTTCTTTTAAACAAAAAACAAAACCCAAAAAACATTAGATATATATATTTATATAATCTTTAGTCACATGTCTTATTCCATGATTCATGCAAACTTTCAACCTGTTTGTGTTCTGTATTCTTTATAAAAAAAAAATGAAGAATCTATTAATTTCTGTCAGCCAATCTCACAAGAAAAAAATCATGCTTATCTTCATCTATGCACTTGACACCACAAAAATTAGGTAATGTTGCCATTTGAATACAGCACAACCTGTCTTAAAAGACCACCTTTCTGCCAAACAATTATGATTTCTCAAGACCGGTGGTTTTTCATAACAAGTCACAGCGCAATATAATCAACACATTTGTGCTTTGAGAATATGGCTTCTCAAGACAGGTGGTCTCACATAACAGTGGTCTTTCAAGAAAGGTTTCACTGTAGTACATAGATGTTAAAAACTCAAAAATTTAAGTCAATCTGTACACCAAAAAAAAAAACAACAGAATACTGTATGACATTTTATTATGCTTATTATAGACTTTTATATTCCACTGAGAAAATAAGCCTCAAAATCTTGGCACTACTTTGCTAAATACAGTCATGTAAAACCAATTTTGAAAGACCAGATTCTCTTTGCACAGATTTACTAATTATATAGTGTTATGACCTGTTATGAGTCATAACAAAGACTTATAAAAATGGTTCTAACAGCTAACTTGATAGCAACCAGCATTAAGAGGTTTAGTTTAAGACTGGTCGGCTTGGTGTCAGGATAATGTGACTGGGTGGGACATCGTTCTTCATGTCTGTGGCATGATGCCCAAGTGCTAAACATTGCAATAAATTTCCACACTGCAGACATCATCGCAATATGACTGAAACATTGTTAAAGTTAAGTTAAAAATCGAAAAACACACACACACCTGTTATGAGAGGCCATCTGTCATGAGAGACCATTATGTTTTGCCAGAAGGTGTGGTCTTTCATAGGTTCCACTAGGTATCATAAAATGCAAGTGTTCCCAAAACACACTGTGATTGTATCATAAATGCCAGTTAAAGGCAGCAGTTCAGATATAAGTAAACTTAGGTAAAGCATCTGGCTGGAATGTTAGTCTTTGGTTGTGATCCATCAAAAATTAAAGTAAGGCAAACAAATGACTCAAAGTCAAAGCCCAATAAGGATATCTGCCATATCTAAAAATTGGCAGTAAAAATTGAAAATAGGAACTTTGCTCACAATTTTCATAATAATATGCAAGAAATCCAATTTTAAATTTACAATTAGGAAGCTATTACTGTTTTAATTGCCAACAAGATATGTAATCGGACAACCTGAAGTCTTTCCTGAGCAACAAGTTCTGTTTTGTTTTCCAGTGGGCATCCATGTTTTCTTAACTTTTTTCTACCCTCCTCATTTACTCTTTCTTACTTTATCTCAGTAGTACATAAATTCATCTTTAAAAAATAAAACAATACAAAAGACAGAAAAAATTACAAATTTGCACAAATTCAACTATGGTCTGCATTGTCATTAACATAATAGTAATTCAAAGTGGTAGCTTTACCACGGTAAAATAACAAAACAAGTCACTGTACTTAACTGATCTCCATAAGTGTGTTGAAATCTTTAAAGAAACAACCTTCATTATTACCTTAACACATTATTAAGTATATTAGCACCGAATGTCCTAAACTTGATGAATGCATCAATAATAAAGACCACGTTTTTGCCTGAGTTTAATCAGGGCCATGTCGGGCAGTACCGTGGGAAAATGGTCTGGCATTCCTTACAGGTATGATATTAAGCCAAACTTTGGATATGCATACAAAGTTAAATGACTGAGCTAAACATCGGTACCAAATTTATTACGCTACGCGAAATGTAGCTTGAAATATCAGCGTTCATTCTTAAATAGGTCGAGCGAGAAAAAACAGAAGTGTCCTCCCTTGTATCTATTATATAGTACTTGTATGACGGTAACTTGTAAGCAATGATACGAGCCCCTGTGAGTTAAATGAGGGATCATAAGTACCAAGATGAAAAACTTGCCTGATGGGTTTTAATTTGTCTTTTTTTCATGGAGAGAAACAGAGACAGATAGAGATGAAATAATCCAAGAGTGAGTCATTCTAATGGAACCAAATTATGCATGATTTTAAGAATTTGCCGTGGGGAAATGGCTAAAACATACAAATCATGAGGGGGAAAAGACGTGAAATTATACTATATTTATGTTTCAAATGTATATCTAAGCTTTAAGCAGGACAATTAACTGTCTTGACTACAAAAAGTTATAGTAACATAGACACGGGATATGATCTTGAAATGACCATCAGTAGATCACACTTTCAAAGTGAACAAAGACGCAGATGTTATAAATACACACCATTATTGGGATCCTCACTGTCACAATAAATCCTCTTGGCTTGCACAAAAAGCACAAATAAAAAAAACATAGTTATTTTCATTCTCTCCAGACACTCCATATGGCATTATCTATTTAAAAACTGTTTAACACTACGCTGTTACTGTACACCAGTAATTTGTTGCTCGCATTTTTGTCATTTTCGTCATAGTTTGCTAAACACTTAGCCAAAATCAGTGGCCAACTTATGAAAGCGCTTTCTCGACCCAGAACTAACAAATTAACAGAATGATGAAACCGATCCCAATAAATTTTATTTCTTTATAGGTTTATAATATTTTCGGTCGACATTGTTACTGCCCCAAAAAAATTCAAAATATTATTTTCAGAATAATGTTGTGTATAAAGCACGTACATATTCGTTTCAATATTAAATTCTAAAAAGTGGCAGTAAGATCCAACTTTCAAAAGTTTCCAATAGACTATTGTACTCATTACGTTCAATGTAGCTCTGAAAAATTCTGCACAAACTAACATTAATATAGTTCAACGTAGACTTTAGACTTTAACATTTCGTTAGAGCTTCTGTATAACAACACATATAAAATTATTCAGAATTGCAAACAGCTTTTGGTGTAGAATATATTCGATAACTTATTTACGACTACTTAATGGAATTAGGTTATTGTTTCGAATTATCGCAAAGTTCTTCAGCTCGATCATCGAAATATTTTCAGAGGCCTTTCTATTTGAAATAAATTAGCACCTTGTTTTTACAAACATTTGCATTTTTTACATTGATCTTTACTTCTGATATTTGGACAGCATCACACAGTGTTAAGACTATTTTGTGTGTAAATTTAGCCTTGACCGCAATTGCTTGTTATGGCATCGGGACACAATTAGAACTTCTAGATCAGTACCCTGTAGTTCCAGTCTATTTTTAGAGCATTTTTCGTGTCTCCATTTGGTGGTGATACAAGATTTAGTCATTCTTGGTATGGATTTAAAGGCAATTGTTTATTCTTTAGAATATACGTTTATGGAGTGGTTGTCTGTGTGTTTCGCGAAAGTGTACAGTGAGTAATTATGTCTTGATGATGATTCGGAAGTGAAATCTGTGTTCCATGACACATTGGTTTGTTGACAGTCAAGCCATTCAAAAAAAATGCCGGTAAACGTCTTACAAGAACTTCACCATGAAGTCATCTTCGAAGGTATTTTAGATTAACATATCATTTTTATTGACTGTCACACAGTGGAAAGTTCAATACTGAGAAACAAATGTAGAGAATATATAATAAAATTAATTGTGTTTTATGGCCTTAAGGTGGCAGGATACAGTTTCATAAATTGGCCCCTGTCTAATTTCTTAACTTAAGGTTATGGTGTGACTTTTTCAGCAATTATTGTCTACTAATTAAAGATATGGATATATTTGTGAATTAGTTGTTTCGGGCTTGTGTTGTTCTTGAAATGGATGTCAGGCATGTACACCTTCCATAGTTACTCCGCAATATGTTGATAGTGAAATACCAATAGTTGGCTAGGAAGAAGAGCTAGCCTCTCATAGCAGTAAACACGTGGGTTTGGGGCAAGAAGAATATCTAAAAAAAACCGCCTTGGATGACAACTATTTTCAACTGCATCAGCCTGTTTATTACACAGTTTTGCAGAATTGTCATCTAGGAAAAGGGCTTGTGTTTGCACTGTGAGCACCACATGGTGTCAAAAATGACCTTCGGACATGACAATTGCAGGTATAAATTGGGTTGGGGTGCATAAACTTTTTCTGCTATGAACTGCCACTGACTTATCTGGTCAAGTGGATATATTTATGCTTTGTTTTAATATAGGTATATCAAAATATGGACATTATTGACCTCACTTGTGTATTTGATTTTTTATGATTTTTTTTGTTGTAGGTCACTGATTGCGGCATTAAATTTGTACATAAAAACTGGACCCTGCCCCCTTAAGTATGTCACTAACACGAAGCTGATGAAATCGGATCATCCTCGGTATTTTACGTCCAATTAAAAAATTTTAAGCTCATGAGAAAATGGCTAAGTGATATTCAGATCGGTTTTCATCACGTAACTTTCTCGCGAGAAGTCATGTCGCTGTTTTAAAAATCCCTGTTTCATATTTACTAATCAAGTATGCACATCACGTTTATCAGTATTGTTAGATACTCATCGAACTAATTTACTCGATCAGCAATGGAAACTTTCAATATTTACCTTTTTCTATCGCGCTATCTTTCGCCATTGTTTTTAGTCTTGTATCCTACGTGTTGTAATAACTCTGTACTTGGCATGTTATACAATTTGAGAACCATGTTTTGTGTGTATTTGTACGTCTCTTGTTTGAATTCTTTCGTATGTCTGTGACATTGTTGGGTATTCTATCTCAAAAATAGTTTATCCTATAATTTTGCTGTCTTTGTTTCTTAAGTTTGATTTCTTATTGATATATTTTTTGTAAGAAAAATATTTTAAACGTTTTAACTTCTGGAAATGCAACTTATCGCAGTGTATCTGTGCAAATAAAGTGAATGATATGCAAAGTACACTGTACTGTTGTTGTACGGTAAGAGGGCAGACTGTGCAGGGGGAGAAGACATTTTGGGGTATACTGATTTTTTTATTTTATTTTGTTTTGGTTTGGTGGGGGGGGTTGGGGGGAGTGTTTTTAGTTTATTTGTTTGGGGATTTTTTTTTTCATTTTTTACAGCCAGTACTTAATACATATTCTCTAAAAGAAGCTCAGACCGTTGAAGATACCAGAATAAACCTTTTGCACGTTATGCAGGTAAGCAATTGTCAGATTCTTCAAAAAAGATGTAAACACTTGAGGAATAAAAATGCTAATGTTCGTTTTGCCTCAACATTAGTTATGTGCCCACTAAACAAAGTATAGATCTGAAATAGTGGCATTGCATCGGCACAATACAGTTAAATTGAATACACTGAGAGACTCTTAACATGTACACCTACCTACCTACCTAACTAGCGACTGACCGACCAACTTGAATACCTATCTGGGGTACAGGGTGGCCAAGTGATTTAAAGCGCTAGCCTGAAACGGTCACTCACATCTCATCTCTGTCCGTGTGGGTTGGAGTCTCGGGCTCTGCCATTGTGAGTATTGAGAAAGCTACCAGTAGCTCCCTGTGGGTCGGTTCTTCTTTCCGGGATTTCAAGAGTTCTTCCTCCATCAGTTATTCTGGCAGCCT
Organism: Potamilus streckersoni; assembly: GCA_016746295.1. Classification (NCBI taxonomy): domain Eukaryota; kingdom Metazoa; phylum Mollusca; class Bivalvia; order Unionida; family Unionidae; genus Potamilus; species Potamilus streckersoni. The sequence continues at coordinate 303,353 of JAEAOA010000546.1, forward strand.
TGTATAGCCTATTGTGTGCTGAAAAATTGCGTTAAACCCAAAACAACAACAATCTGCTTTTCTACAAACTAATCTACAGACATGGCCGCACACTCAAGGCTATATAGTGCTGAGTTAAACTTATGCAGAAACAATGGTTGAGTTAGAAAAATTTCTAAAATCTTGGAAGTATAAACCCGTCCGAAAAAGAAGTATATCATTATGTACTCCTAAATGGTAAAAGAGAATAGATAAGGATTTTAAGAACAGTTTCAATGTTCTTGCCTCTGTCTCATTCATTGTCGTCCTTCTAATCATAGTTTCCTTAATTATCTAAAATTTCAATTAATTTTATTACGATCATTACAATGCTGCTGTTAGTATCATCATCGTTGTAGTCGTCGATATCATCGTCATCGTCGTCATTTGTTGGTCATCAAATGCATATAACTATTCTCAATGCAATATACATTACCAGAATCGTAATTTTTTGAAGAAAAAAAAAATACCATTACATGTTAATGTAATGTAGCATCTTATGCTGGACTTGACTTTGTCCAAAATTTCGTTCATTTCGACTTGAACTGATTGGCTTATTTTTTTATATCATTTATGTAAACAACCAATAATAGCTTCATTATTCTCTTTGTGTACAAGCTTATTATCAGGATCATTATTCACGTAAACAAAAAGAACTAAATATGTTGACCAAGGTTAGGGTGTTTTGGATATTCCTAAGTAAATTTTATAGGTTATTACATTGTAAATAAACAGGCTCCTTAGATCATTCTAGAAGGTTATTTCCCATTAGGTAATGGTTGTTTTAGAAAATGATAATTGTGACCCGATGTCAAGCAGAGAACTATATTATCTTATGACTGGGGATTTTATTAGTCGTGCTTTAACATCTACCACTTTAAATTGTTCTATGTTGTGACCAGTTTGGGCTGAAGTTGTAATTTCTTTGAATTATTGAATTCAAGTGATTATTTTTTTTCTGGAAAAACAAAAGTAGTCTGACAAAATTCTTGGATAAAGACATTCAATAGAATTTATACTGAATTCAAACCTGGAATATGTCCGTGATTTAGCAAGAGACTGTTCACATATCAGCACTACGCAGGTTATAACAGACACATCATCGCCTTCAATTTTGGATCTCTTCGGGACTTTAACTGAGTTTTATTAAGGACTTTTTATTACTAGGACTTGTCTGTAATTTCTGGATAATTTTTGGCTTTATTTCACAATACCATAAGTTCTTTATTCTCATTTTTCACTTTGTAATATAGGGAAATAAATTATTTGTTACAATTTACAAATCTTGTTGTCTTCACTCTTTTTTGTTACTTATTTTAAGAGCATAGGCTCATAACAATATATATATATATATATATATATATATATATATATATATATATATATATATATATATATATATATATATATATATATATATCTTGGCGATAGGTGCCATTTACTCGCGGACCTGGGTTCGAAACTCCGTAGAGTACGAGAGAGAGAGAGAGAGAGAGAGAGAGAGAGAGAGAGAGAGAGAGAGAGAGAGAGAGAGAGAGAGAGAGAGAGAGAGAGAGAGCATGTTTCTATTCATGTGAATCCAAACGTGGTTTGCCTAGTATAGTTATAAAGAAAATGTCCCCATTAGAGTCCATCAAGATTATAATCAAGCATTATGCGTAACACTTCATTTAGCTCCGTTGACTCCAACTTCACTTCTGGAGATTCTATGACAAATAGACTTTTGCTAAAAAAGACAAATGTGTTGTACGTATCCTACTTGGAGATCCAAAGTTTGTCATCAGCAAATGTTCAAAAGTTCCATGTGAAGTGCAGCTAGCCTTACATAATCAGCAGTCAGTGAGCCTAGAAGTGGAAGCAAAAAATCGAAAACTCGACTGGATAAAGCCACAAAAGCCGCTAGTAGTGAAGCAAGTAAGAATCAGATGTCGTTACCCTCTATGTTCGCGAGTCCGACGAACCAGGATACAGATAAAGCTGTCGCTCGTTTATTGTATGCAAGTGGCATACCTTTCTCTATTTCCTACAGTACTTATTTTAAATGCTAGCTGGAGAAGTATATCAGGTGGAACAATTTATGGCATTTTTTACGGAAGAAGTCGTCAAGCACGGAGTTTCGCTTATGTCTGATGGTTGGACAAGTATGGAGAACAAGCCCATTGTTAACTTTCTTGCAGCTACTGGTGACTGCTGTGTTTATCTCAATGCTTTGGATACTTCTGATGAAATCAAAGACGGATCGTTTATTTCTGGCGAGATAACAAAGTGCATTGAATCGTGTGGCATGAAAAGTGTTGTACAATTTATTACGAAATTGTGCTGCATCTTGTAAGATGTTACAGCAACAATATCTTATTATTGTTTTCTCGCCATGCACGACTCACTGTCTGGATCTTTTACTTGAAGACACAGGGAAGCTGCCATGTATAGATAGTGTAATTACTGGTTCTAAAGGCTTACGGAAAGGTACCTTGTACAAGAAAAGAAAATTGGAAAATGTTCCAGATCGATCAGTCTGTTAAAGCTGCTGATTTACCACCATCACGAAAAAAAAAATCATTACCAGTTCGTTACGGACAGATGGGAAATGTTACAGATCTACACGCAGCCGGCTTTGTTCTTGATCCCGAGTATTCTCATTTATCCTAACATCAAAACGAAGAAGTCATCGCAGGCTGATGATAGAAAGAATATACCGTGAAGACGTTCAGTTGCCGGTGAAAGCCATGTCACAGCACGCCGTGTATCGTGCAGGACAAGGATTATTTGCTTCGTCGGATAGCGATTGCAGCTGCTAAAGAAATGTCAGCATACAGGTGGTGAATGTCATTTGGAGCTCACCTTCCTGACCTGCAACAAGCTGCGATTAGAGTCTTAGCACAGAGCTGCGATTAGAGTCTTAGCACAGATGACATCCACCTCCACCTGCGAGAGAAACCGGTCAACATTTGAGTTTATTCATAAGAAAAGGCGAAACCGCATGCAGTGCAAGATAGTGCTAGATGTAGAGATTGTGCATGCAAATCTTCGCCTGAAGGCAACGATGGACAATATCAATTATATGGAGGAACCATAGAGTGGTCAGATCAGTCAGATGGTGATAAGGACGTTGAGTGAAATTGATGTTTGTGTTGCATAAAAAGTACTTGAAAGTTTCTTTAACTTTTATTTTGTAGTTTTTAAATATTGTTAGGGTAAAACGCGTTTTTACTTTTTAGTTTAATTTGAACGTTTTTAACATTTATGGTTTGGATTGGTTGTGTTTGGATCGGTTATTCAAGACTACGGAAATTGTTGTATCAACTATCTTCTAGATTTGTTTACTAGCTGTGACGCAGTTGAATTCTAAAACTTGGTTTTGTGATGGATTTGACAATCTATACTCGATCATATCAGTCTGTCTGACTTCGTACCATTTATAAGTATTTAAGACTATTTTTGTCTTGAATAAAACAAACCGACATTGGATACCTTTTCTAGATTATCTAATGACTGGTTAGTTTCTCCAACCTGGAAAGCTGTGGACAGAACATCATAGACAGAGGAGTGTCTTGCTTATTTGAAGGTAGATTTTAATTGCAGTACGATTGCAAATGAAATCATTCAAGGAAGTAAATCAGCTTCAAAAGATTCTGCATTTACTCAGAAGAAGAAGTGTGTTGTGTCATTCTTCCCACCATTTGCAAAGCAGTAATCTCGTTCTAGAATTACAATCCGGTGTCTTAAATATGAATAATACGTACGATTTATATGCATTATTGATTTTCACTGGCATTTATTGATTGATTGATTGATTTTATTTTTACGGCGGACCAGCAATGTTAGGCTATTTAGCGCCATACAAAAGGTTATACGTAGTATCATTCAAAAGTGATAAAGTTTTCGTATCGACCAGCAATATAAAAACCAAACAGTTGAAAGTAAAACGATAAGATGGTAACGGTTATATATAAAGCTTCCCAATCAAAGGAAAATGTAAATGGTGTATGTTGATAACAACATGAAAAGGTATTGAAAATTGAAAATAAGGGACGGTATATACATTACATAAAGCTGCTCCAGGTGATAGAATAAAAGTTATAGCTCAGAATAAATGTTTACTTCTTTCAACAATTCTATAATGAAAGTGACGTATATTGTATCAAAAAGTTTTCTCATGTTCTGTACATAGTAGTACTGATCGCGCGCAGGTTGCAGATCGCAAAACTCAATACTAAAGTGATTAACAGTGAATGGGTTCATTGCAAGAAATACACTCTGGAGTTTTCTCGTTTTAATATGTGGGAATGGATTATATAAGTATGGCCAATTCTAATTCTTGCAATGACTACCTCCGGCTCTGTTAAGAAGGAGTCCATTCTCCTAGGGTCGGCTTGATGACATGAAGTTGGCTATTCACTTCATCATACCATAAAGCCTGCCACTTTTGAGGTAAAGACCCTTTAAAAATCAGTATTGTGTATTTTAAAATCAGATGGTTGTAGTGATAGGGCCATTTTAGCAGCGCGATCTGCTTTTTCATTACCTTTAATACCAATATGGATGGGTAACCAAGAGTATACTACATTGTGGGACGTACTCAGCTCAGTAGTTTTGATGAGAATATTGATTAATAATGGGCCCTCCAGTGTTCTATTGTGTAGTGAATGAAATACTGATAGTGAGTCGGAGAAGATGATGCTGTTTAAAATACGTTTTCTAACACGTTTAATTACAAGCTTCCATATTATCTGGTATAGAATCTTTTAGACATGCCTCTACAGTAAATAAATATCAAAAGTGAAAACAATTTTAGAACATGTCTTTTTGTTCATTTTATATACACTAAAGTTCGATGATAATTTTCGACAAAAGTTTTGTTGCATATGCAATGCTTGTTGGTTTAGCTTCATTTTCATCTGAGTAAACACTAATCTGAACTTTTTTATGTAATAAAAGGCCAGGTTTTCAGGATTTTAAAACATTTCTTTCAACGTGATATTCATTCAAATTCGAAAAAAAATATTAGCATAATTTATACAAGATTTTGGTCTCAGAATTACAGCTGATATAAACTTTTATTTAACATACATAAACTCTAATGAACAATTTCGGAAATCTGGTCTTCACGGAAGCTGCTAAACTAAAAATGACCTCTAACCTTTGGAGCTCTTCAGTGTGCAAAACTAAAATTACCCTAAATGGAATGTAAAGAGTTGATCCATGTACATGTTTTAATATACAACTCTTTCTTAGTTCATGCATTTTACGCATTTCTTTCATCTTATCCTTTCAACGTCTCTATATATCCTAATCAAGGTAGTTCACGTTACAATGACAGTTGAATAATTTTTGCTAAAATGACCTAATGTTTAAGTTCCATGTTTTTCACAAGCAATCTACAGCATACGAACGCAACTTGAACATGCGACCATTTTAAATGAAGAATAATTGAATAAAATATCACCGAATCCAACATTTTTATATCTCTCTCTCTCTCTCTCTCTCTCTCTCTCTCTCTCTCTCTCTCTCTCTCTCTCTCTCTCTCTCTCTCTCTCTCTCTCTCTCTCTCTCTCTCTCTGCGGTTTAAATTTAATAGTATATCAGTAGCAGATGATATATGAAGCCAAACCATGTTTCAGGAATTTAATAATTTATAAAGCGTATTCTTCAACAATATATTATTTCAACTCTCGTCAACTACTCCTTCGACGGAAACATGCAAATTAAAAAACCATCGGCTAAATGAAGCACAGGCAGAATGCATCCAGCTTTCAAACTAATGCACATAATATGTACTTGATGTAGTTTTATAATATATCAGCACACAATTCGAGTTTTACTTTTTAAAACAAATGAAGACCATTCTGACAAATCACCTAAGAGTGTTTGTACGCACAGTAGTTTTTGTTGTTGTTTTTTTATGGTAGTCTTTGCAGTGTACTTCCTTTTTATAATCTTTTGCTACGCTTACCTCTTGGAAATTCCAGATGATCAATTATATTTAATGACTCCCAATATTTCTGAAAAATAGCAACTACAAAGAAATGCAACAGTACAATACTGTTTGCGAGATAACAACACATGCAAATTTATATAATAGATCATATTTGTTCCAGCTTAAAGCGAAGCGTGAAATTTTTTTAACCAAATAAATATGTTGCATTTTCCAGTCAATATTTCCTGTAAGGATTTTTGTATATATATATATATATATATATATATATATATATATATATATATATATATATATATATATATATATATATATATATATATATATATATATATACAATAAACTTAATATATAGTCGTTGAATTCTACCAGTGATTATGTTCTTTCAAACATGATATGTTTTCTTCATGAGCATTGTTAGTATCTGGTATTCCTTTGTTCCATTTTTTCGTTTGGCGATTTTTCATTACCATAACTACTTCATTTAATATCCGTTTACTATCGTAACACGATTAAAAAACACAGCAGTAGGGGCTACTCTATATTAGTGAATATGATCGTATGCCTGTAATTTTGAATTCATGAAATTTATTCAATGCACTTAAATTCATGTATTGGCAAATGCCAACACCAAAAGTAATATTTTATTTGTACAATTAGTCCAGTTGTTTATTTTTATTCAATGCTTATAAAGTTTTTTTCTCCAATCCGTGTTTTGTGTGTATGAATATGCTATTTTGTGTTTGAGTGATTTTGAGTGGGGATCTTTTTTATTTGGTGTTTTGAGAAATGGATTCCTTTATCCTGAATACGTTGTCTTTTTTTTACGAAATCAAATTATATCCAAACCAAATCCGAACTTTCTAATAACTATCAAAACTTTTAACTAACTACCATCTTGTCGCATAGCAAGTAACGGACTAAACATTAATAGTTGTGGACAATTCATGTTTTCACAGGAGAAGAGGTTGATATATGACGTTCTTCTATGCGTGTGGAAAGTCGTCAATTGCAAAAAAAAATTCAAGAAATTTCCCCTTAAAAATGTTCCAAGAAAGCAAAAGGTCTAATCGTAAAAAGTAGAAAAAAGGCAATTATTTGCAAATAAAGTCGAGTCAAACTGTTACATAATGTGTCTGTGTGATGTGTGTATTTTTGAATAGCAATTTCGGTACATGTATTTTTATTCCATTTCAGTATACTGTTTGATGCAAAGCTTAAATGGTCATATTCTAATTTTTTAGGTATTCCTCCTTGAGGGTCTGTCTATCTCGTATTTCCCGTTGATAGCGGAGCATCTTCCATCAATAACTCATTTCTACGAGTAACTCCTTCTTACGAGTTATAACCTCCCTGTCCCTTTAAAAAATTACAAGTAGGCAGGACGCCCCTCTATTTTGAGTAAGTCTACATTGGTCATTGTGAACCTCTAACGTTTTGTTATAAAATTAACATTACATAATTAGCTTCTCAACTTGTGCATTTAAAGTCGCCTCTGGTTTATTGGCTATTCGAGTCTTCCACATACATTCATAAATCCAAATATATTCCTTTTCATTATTACGTCGATGTTTCATTCTTCACTTTGACCACAAATAGCTTTACCATAGTTTGCTTCCAAGAAATATACCTACTCGTGACGAAAATATTTACAAAAGTTCAAACAGGTATGTTTTTTGTTGCCTTTTATAATACAGAACAGGGCATTGATGGAGGGACTCAGTCACCTTGTAGGTTATGATTGAGTACTTGAGTAAAGAAGTTGCGTTGAAAGTGTATCATGCATGTAATTTTGTTTTTGAAACGTATATATTTCTTTTCGGATATCCGGCAAACCATTCCTTGTTACGTGTATAATATAAACTAATTAAATAAATTTCACATGTGTAAAATTTGTTCTGAAATATACAAAGCAAATGATTAATTTCACATCTGTAAAGACCTATTTTACATATGCAAAATTCTATATTCACTTACTTGATATTTGGATGAGGCTATGTCACATACAAAAATTTATTCTTTATGTGTTACAAAAAATAGTAGTACAACTATATGCTGTATGGGCTTGCCATTTGAAAACTTAGGCTTGGAATTTTGTGGGTTTTTTTCAGTGACCTTTTAAACAGTGGTTGGTCCATAGTATCACGGTAACAGACATTGACTTGGTTTTGTATCGTAGACCTCAATGATAACGTTTGCTGAAACAAATATACCTCCTGCCCTATTTCAGCATGGGTGTCACACTCGTCAGAGACCAATCATAAACTGGAAATGCTAGAAAAGAACCGTATACATGTACTAAGCAGTATCGAAGAGAGATAACTCTGCCAAAACTAGACTGAGGATAAAGTTATCGTCATAAGAAATACATAAATAGAACATGTAAGCTCTTTATTTCTGAATACAATGTTCCCAACACCATTAGCAACTGATATTTTGCAATTGGTACCATTATACATATTTCATGACCTAGTTAAAACTTGTTCTCTCTCAAGACAAGGTACAATTCCATTTGAAGCCTAAATGACTTGCTCCGTTCTGCTAGATGCACCATGAAATTAAAATTCAAGTAACCAAAGGAGTCTGGAATTAATTAAAGAATTTTTTTTACATATAATATCTTAAGAACATTATTTAAGAACATGATATTATCTCAAAAAGCAATTAAATGAATGATTTCATAAGACCGAGTTTTCACCTCAGCCGAAAGAGAAAGCACGGATGTAAAAACTGATACTACAACTATGCAATTATTGTCTATGCACCTTGAAAATAAATGGATGAAAAAAAAAACCACCATAACATTAAACATATGTAAGTTATTGTGTCATTACAAAAGAATAGTTTTCAAATTTATGACGTGTGTTCTTTACTAAACCATCTATATCTGATGAATTAAAACGATGATAACGCGATGGGTTTTTGCGTACATATTGTGTTCTACTCGGGATATGATAATACTAGTGACATTTCATCGACCAGCTAGTTCCGTTCCGTGTTCATTTCTTTTTTCGCTCTTTCGTTCATTTTTAATTCATTCGTCATTTATTTATTAATTCATTGATAATCAAAAAATACGCGGAACCGTATTTTGCAATTATTTAAAAGTAAGATAATCATACACAAACAAATTTTCAGCCTCCTTCAGTACATATATCATTTAGAAGAGTTCTCTCAGAGAAAAGAACAGCAAAAAAAGTTTATTTGTCCATACGTACAGCAATTTCACTACGTGTAGAAATAATTTTGTTAATATGTGAAAAATTTCATTTCTTGAATTTTGAATTTGCATGAGGGAAAAAGAAAAACCAAAAGGAAAACCAAAATCAACGAAGTCAACAACAAATCGTCGTGGTTTTCAAAACTCATGTCGCCTGAATTTATTTGCACATGTTTAGGTATAATTTCATCAAACATTATAAAAATAGCATTTTACATTTTGATTTGATATTAGGTTTTGAACAGGTTGCATGACCCCTTGTAGCAAGTAACATTTCCGACACCATTTAATCCTTAATTCTATAGATATATCCTATAAATCAGCATATCTCATTTCTTGTAAACAATAATTTATTTACAGTTCAGCAACTTACGCGGTAAGAATGTATTCATCGTCATGTCTTTCTGATGCTGCACCTATATATATATATATATATATATATATATATATATATATATATATATATATATATATATATATATATATATATATATATATTCGAGTTAACGAAACAATTATGGCGTATGGATATATCTTATCCATCAGGTTAAAAGGTATTTATACGCAGTGTCAACCTGAAACAAAACAATCATGCGGTTTTGCATTTATCGCATGCCCTTTCCCCTATTGTACGCTTTCTAAATATATAGTTTTAATGTAACTAAAGATAAGATAGGGATTTATAGACATTCGATTCGGTACTATTCAGATATCGATGTGAGGATGTTGGAAAAAAATTCTCTAATAGTTCCTGTCAAGTTTTGCGATACGAATCGAGCATCCGTTTATTAAAAGACAGATCCACCATGGGTACGTTGTAAAATGAAAGTTGTGCACACTGTATGATCATGGGCGCCCGCAGTTAAGACCAATATATTCCGACAAATTTAATCATGCAAATGAATCTGAAAATATGTCACAAGATAAAGTTGAAAACGCTTAGTAAATATTAGCTTTAATTCCAGACTGCTTACTATAATACTAATTCTTCCAGTCAGGACTGATTGCCTCCACTCCACGGGCACAAATTCCTGACACCCTCCTGCAAAATATCTTGCGGGCGCCCATGTGTATGATATTCCGTCACTAACATCATTATAATATATTTATAACCTGTTCAACATTGACACTTATGCGTGGATGGAGAGAGTGCTTATAGTTTGAAAAGGGCGAATAAAATTAACTCTTTCAAAATATTGTTGTTTATATAAAGATACAAAAGCCAAATAGACGAAATATCTAATATAAAACGTTCCAGTCCTACATTGGGATGAACTGGATTTTTGGGATGAACCATCCTGATAACACTTTAAAAGTGAGACGATACATCCTGATAACACTTTAAAAGTGAGACGATACATCCTGATAACACTTTAAAAGTGAGACGATACATCCTGATAACACTTTAAAAGTGAGACGATACATCCTGATAACACTTTAAAAGTGAGACGATACATCCTGACAACACTTTAAAAGTGAGACGATACATCCTGACAACACTTTAAAAGTGAGACGATACATCCTGACAACACTTTAAAAGTGAGACGATACATACTGATAACACTATAAAAGTGAGATGAAATATCCTGATAACACTTTAAAAGTGAGATGAAATATCCTGATAACACTTTAAAAGTGAGCCGATACATCCTCAGATTCAGCTGTAAACGAAGAGTTTAGTGACAGCTGTGCCAATTAATGAGAAACTCCATATAACTTTCTTGTCATTAACAAATACAGCTGGTAAACTCAATGGACATTAACACATGCAACAGCTGACAGCTCAAAAGAACTGTTTGCATGACAGCATTAGCCCCAACAGCTTAGTGTATATCATATTTAGAAGTTTGGTTTGGCCTTCCCTTTTATCGCGAAATACTCACAGCGGAAACTGACTCTTTTTTAATATGGAATAACTGCGAAAAGAATTATTCTTTGTTTGAAATGCATTTTATTACGATTGTGAAAGTAGTGTTGCAGAAGTGCATCATTGTGGAGGACATGAAGTTTTGTCATTGTTTCCGACTTAATCGATCGGTTCCTATCTATTCGTACGAGACCCTCTCTCTCTCTCTCTCTCTCTCTCTCTCTCTCTCTCTCTCTCTCTCTCTCTCTCTCTCTCTCTCTCTGTTTTTGCTTCATGATCGAATAATCTGAAACATTCTTTTGTTTTATCACCACAACTGCAAAAAAGCTTACCTTAAGCATGAATTTAAAGAAACAAATGGAATCTTCAATTCATATAACAGTACGAATAAAATTTCATAAACAGATTGGCAGTCGCATCAAAATTGTACATGAAAAATAAAATGTTCTCTTTCATAGTCTTTACGATCGATTACTACAGCATAATGCATATATTACGTTGCTGACCATAGTAGCCGATATCGAATTCATTCTTTCTTCTCTTCCCATGCTTTGGAGCCAGCCTTGACCGTCTTGTCGATGGCGGGATCCAAAAACTCTTTTCCGGTAAAATCGGTAAAATTATTGCACTCCTTGATGGCTGAATTAGGGACCTTAAAGATACAAGGATCACTTTAAATGAAAAATACAGAAAGGGTCATCACCATGCAATATTTTCAGTATCGCACTTGCGTGTTAGCCTTCCTGTTGTTTCGCGTTATATTCTTAGCACATTTCTCACAATGTACATTTTTCCTCAATAAGAAAACATGAAATGTATGACAGACTTCATGTACAGTGATTAGAGGTAAGGAACACACACCACAAAGATCAAAATTTGTCAGCAGGAACATTGATATGCTGGACTTCATTTTCCTGATTCCAGTTTCACTGAACATCAACATGTTTTTTCATAATTCCCTTTTGTTAAATATTTTCTTTACTTTTTGGTTTGCAGTTATGAATTTTTCGTGGAGTGTTTGCCATGAGACAAAATTAAAATATAATATGGTGTTTTGAAATATTTTGATGAGACCAATTTTTATTAATAACTATAGATGATGTCCTAAATTTTAGAGAACTCAGCAACAAGATTTGTATGGGTTTACCTTATGGAGCTTGGTGTAACGAGGATGATGGTGATCTATTACAGGATCATTGTTCTTCTTGTTGAAGGAGCAATTGAAGGCCCAGCGTCTTTGTTCGCTGTCATTTGGTCCGCTACTGTGCAGCAAGTTGCAGTGGAAAAGTAGTGCATCTCCTTTGAAAAGAGAATATAAATTTTTAAACATTTCAGAATACGGACAAATGTACGTGCACAAAAATTGCTGAAAATGATTGTGTTATTTAGTATAAGAACTCAATCATACGCTATATTCTTGAAATGTAAAGATCCTATGCATGCATAAACCTTTGAGGACACCCGCAGTATAATTAGTTTTGCAGTTAAACAGTCAACCAATGCGCAACAATACAAACTGAAGCTAAGGATCGGACACCGTCCTAGGTTACTCTTCATAGTTGTCTCAATTTGATCCTTACAATGCTAAATTCTTTCTTTGACATTGACTTAGGTATGTTAAATCTTATTAAAATATATTGTGTACTCTCTTATGTACCAGTTTCTTAATCATATAAAGTGTAGACTTGTGCTATATTGTATTTGATGTTTAATGTTCTACATTAGAGTATTTGGTCACTTTTTAATGTTTTCACCAATACACGTTGACAGTGAAAGTTCGATAACTCAAAGATCAATCACTCGAAGACATTGCATTACTCAAAGGGCTCGTTCGATCTAAAGAATTATTTCGTGTTAATCTTGAGTCTTAACATACCTCCCTATTTGTTTGTAGTATCCCCCTCCCAAACCCCACACCGCAAACGATTTAAAAAACGATATTCTTTAATGTGATAAAAAGAGTACACAAAACATACTCAACTCATTCATTGATTAATAATTTCTAACCTGACTGTGACCAAATAGGCATCACCTGAGCCTTTCAAGCATACTAAACTTTCCATAATAACATGGCAACATATTGTTTACAGTATAGGGGAGTCTATTTTCCTTAAACAAAGAGCGACATGGTTCATCATATTCAGTAACTGCCGGATAATTCCGTAAATTCTCATAATGTTGAATTTATGAGTTACATTCTTTGCACACATCTATATCGAAATTACACCGCTTATTAAATCCACGTGAAAGGAAAATTTGTAGCTGTCATCTTTTCCTTTGCTTGATTCGACATTGTAAATAGCAGAAGCAGACATGTATTTTCCTTCAACGTATATACACGTGTATTCGTCCACATACCCCTTCAATAAAATGGATTTGTCCAGGAACTGGAAATGGATCTCGTGCATGGAAGTGGAAGGTATAGTCAGATTATAGAAAGAACCGAAAGCTCGAACACATAATTTGGACCTGAGGTTTCTGGAGCTTTTAAAGTTATACTGTAGTCAGATCGTACACTGTCAACATGTTTATCAGCTCAAATCAATGTATTTAAGCGAAAAGTTTAATTAATATGAGATGGAGAGATAATTTGACCAGGGATCAAGTAGCAAATTTGGTCAAGATTTCGGTTAAAAAAAAAAATTACACGCAATTGCAAGTAGTTAAAATAGCGATATCCATTCCAGGTGTTCAATGTATCTCCAGCTATGAAAACCGCAATATGTTCCAATCTGAACACGCTCAGGCCATTCCACCAATGACCGTAAAACACCTAAGAAATTAAAAAATACTAGAGTAACCCGCCCTTGCATACTCATTTACCTTGTTTACCAACTGACGTCATGCTGCACGTCACACGCACGCTATGTTTACGTTCATTATGGTGACTTGTATCTGATGAATTTTTACTAGTGGAAACATTCCCAAGTTTCTTTTCAGTTTGAACTCACTAGAGACCTAGAGCATAACAGAAAAAGGTATCATAATGCTCTTGATATATGAGTTCTCGGCCAGTTTCCGGCGACTTCCCTCCTTTATACACGGTATCACTCCATCAAACTATTTCCAAGGTAGAGTTTGATAGAAAAGTCACGAGGTCTTCCAATTGTACCCCAACAAGACGGGTTCAATGTACATTAAAAAAAAAAAGAGAAGTAAATAAATAGAATTCGTACCTGGCTGGAGATTGATATACATATGCTCACATCGGCCTTTGATCCACTCAACCCGTTCCTTGTCTGCACCTTGTTGACCCTCGACAAAAGAGTGATCAATCCGCCCCAGTTTGTGGGATCCCACCAGTACCTGTAATCAAGTCGTCCAGATTCGGGTCAATAAATTACGGCAATATCTAACCTAAAGCATAGGGAGCACTTGCAGTAAAAACAAAACGTCGATCGCAGAACACACCGGGAAACATAAATCAACTCAGACAATCGCCTGAATGTAAGGTAATGACAAAAAGAAGAAATTGTTCATATTCCGGAATCACAATGGATTCGTCCAACTCAATCTAAAATGATGTACCTTGGATTATGATATGCAGATTCATTTATCGCATATAATTTATGCAAACATCAAAAGAATCGTGTCATTTAATTCTGGATAGTCTTGTTATTATTCAAATCATATATATTTAGAAAAACGATCAGCGATATATATCGTAAAGTCTTAACAAAACATAGATGCAGTTAATATATTTGCCCGATTAATTGATGAGGCAGGTTACTAATTCGTTTTTGTCTAAATATATGTGCGTGGCTTGTACTCATCTGACACAGTTTAAATTCTACTTTGCCTATACTTCATTTTTCTTTTAAATATTTTTACTATATCAAACGGTTACTTTGTCAGCTTATATAATCATTTTGACATGATAGGAAATTGAAACATATTAAAATAATATAGAAAACGAGGAATGAGTAACATAATAGTGTTTAGGGCAATGGCAATACCTGAAGTCCTCCATTTTCTTTAACGCACGGATCTATTGCCAAGAACATGCTGATAAGGTCGGGAGCCAAGCAGCCATTTTTGTACCAATATCTAAAATATAAACCATGTCATCTACAAAAGTACAAAGATATTAAGTGAAATAAAACTTGGATGAAAATAATGCATCCCGATTATCACAAACTGTATCACGATTTTTAAAGCGTATTTTGGCCTAAGAGAAATGTTAAGCAGGATATGGATATTTATGACTCAAACAGATTTACAGATTCGTTTTTATCTTATGACCAAAACAAAGAAAGAGCAAGAATTTGCCTCCGCTTTGTAGGTATTCAATAAGCGAAACGTTCATTTCGGTGACGACATTTGCAAACCAAATCGACAATCGTACAAACTCCAACGTAAAAATGAAAAACGTGTAATTAGTTATCACTTCAATAACAATTGATGATCAAGAAAAAAAATGCTTAATGCTTGATTCCACATTTTGATGCATGGTCGGACGAGAAAGATAGCAGAATTTTTTTTACTTTTGCTTCCTCTCTTGTCACACACACACACAGATATATATATATATATATATATATATATATATATATATATATATATATATATATATATATATATATATATATATATATATATATATATATATATATATATATATATATATATATATCAACAGATTTCCATAGCTTTGATCGCGTGATATCCTTTCAAAATAAAACATGAATTTGAGCCTACCCATAATCCTGATGCCATTCAAAACTGCCCCCTTTCTTAGGATCCTTCATCATGATCTTCGTGTGATAATGATACAACTCGTCTCCTCCAGTCAGCTAAGATCAAAGCAATGACAAATGTATAATGTCATGCACAAACTAATTTAGTGACTATTATTGATTGAAAAGACAGAGAATTTATAAACAAAACATTTTATTAGTGTTTTATCATTCTGAGGAAGAAACGATGTTAATATTTTAACGATTTGCACCGAAGTATAATTAGTGGAAGTTGTTGTAAAATTAGTAGCAGTAGTAGTTGTAGTAGTTCAATAGTAATTGTATATTTTTCTTTTTCAGGCTGTAATTGCTTATATAAAAAAGCAAGATTTTCACTCAAGATCGGTAACGATGATAATAGGCATTGCTGCCAGTATCTGTGATACGTGTGGATCGACGGATACACTGTTTTCTGAAATTGAATTGTTTTGTATAATTCACATTTATAGAACAAAATTCGACAAATATTTCTTGATTTTGCGTTTTGAGTGTTTTCGACCATTTTATATGACAGTAAAACTTTTGAAGCTTCAAAATTGGTATGCTAATAAATCCATTTCAAATATGTAATACCTTTTCACATGTGGTGACTACTTTCTCGCATCTCGGAACCATACCTGTGACGTCATTTCCTGGATGAGACCAGAGCATCATGCGTGGTTCCCTTCCAGCTTGATCCGGTAGCTTTAAAATGAAAGAAATGCAACATCGATAACAAGAGTTAAATTTAAAAACAAAAACGTGATTAGTACCTTCTCACACGTTGTGACAACCTTTTCACTTCTAGGCACCATCCCTGTGACATCATTTCCGGGATGACTCCAAATCATGCATCTAGGTTCCCTTCCTACAGAGTCAGGAACCTTATAATTAAGGAGAAATTGTATTTTACAAACGTTTTAGCACAGTAGTTTCCTATGAATAAATTTATTAGTCCGATGCGTAAATATAATTTTAATGAACTAATTTGGAATTCGCATATTCAGGGATACTACCGATTTCTTGCTTCATCGTAAAATGTCAAGCTTTGAAAAAGACTCAACGTAACCTTATAAACCTTAAAATTAATATAAATGGTTTAACAGCACTTTTTGGCATAAATCGTTATAGAAATACATAAAAATCGGATATAGAGGATTGAACATGTTTTAACTTATATATAGTTTTCTCTTTAAAGTTCAAGCCTAAATTGATAATGATCTCAATGATTTTCCCCCCTTTTAGAACAGTGGCAGAATATTTATTTTATCATATCCATTTAAACATCACGTGATCAGAGTATTTTTCCCATCACCTCCCTGAAAACATCACGTGATACTGAAATCGTAAGTAGAAGAGCGAATTTCACGTACAAGCAACAGGATGCTCAATTCAATGCATAGCACACTATTGAACATTTTATTTTATTATTCTGAGTAACTGTCTTACCAAATTCATCTTACCTTTAGCAATAATCATATTTACCCCATACGAGTGTTTTTCCACCAGCCCAAACTCTACCAAAGCCTTTGTAAGTTTCGCAACTTCCTCATTGTCCATCAGCCCCCTGTAAATATTAAACTTTGTAATTTATTGTGACAACCCTTGGCAAAGAGACAACAGATTATTTAGCAAATTATACACGAGTCGGCTTATGCCAGAATTCCGTTAAAATTTGAAACGTAAGGATGATAGTTTTTTTAAATTCACTTTTAAATGTATGCGTTGTGGACATATCACATGGGTACTTAGTGTAAGGATCTACGTTCAGTAAGACTGATGTAAAAAGTGTTCACGAGATTTTAAAACAAATGTCATTTTATTTTGTGTGAAAATATATAAACCGAATTGTTTTATCTCGTGTAGTACATCATCGAAAACATTTCGCAATCTGGTTGTCATAAAAAGACATCTTGCAGAGTGGAAGTATATACATTGGACAAGAGTGTCCACCAGTGACCATCTATCCTGACAAAGCATGCAGTTTGGTCTTGGTTCACCATTTAGGAGGTGTACATGGATCTGGCATGTGTGTTCCATACGAGTGTAAAAACATTACCTCATTACTTCATTCCACATGTTGTATTAGTAATATATAACACACATAATATTAATATTGTAATACACAGAATTCATTGAAAACGGATGATTGTAAGGCAGCTTTGGCTGCTAACTGTAAGGCAGCTTTGGCTGCTTACTGTAAAGCAGCTTTGGATACTGACTATACCAACTTTAGAAGCTGGCTGTACGGCAGTTTTGGTTGCTTACTCTAAGGCAGCTTTGGCTGCTTACTGTAAAGCAGCTTTGGATATTGACTATACCAACTTTAGAAGCTGGCTGTACGGCAGTTTTGGCTGCTGACTGTAAAGCAACTTTGGATGCTTTATCGCCTCATTTGGTACTTTTAATGCCAAAGCGGCTTAGCTACCAACGGCACAGAATACATTTTCTGATTTAATGAGCGACTGTGTTTCTGCAAAACTTGTTGTATTCACGGTTTGTCAAAGATACGCCCTCCGCGTGAAATTAAGTCCGAATGATAATGAAAAAATAAATGATTTCGGAGTTATCGATACAACTCAAGGAATGAAGGGTGAAAACAAGCATATGTTCTTAACAGTTTTGACCTGGAGGTGAAAAGTCTATTTCATATGTATACCGATTAAAAGTAAATTTACACAAATTTAATAACGATCAAATAACTACAGTATAGGTCGAAATCCCATCTGATACTAGTAGTCAATTTATCTTAATCTGAGTTTGTAACTTCTTTAGTATCAACACTTGACTGTTATCACATCCACTCAATAAATACTGATGTTAGAGGTTACAATATATATGTCATATTCAGCATTAAGTTCAGAGTGACATCGGTTAAAATATCGCGCCACCAATCTCCCTTTGGTTAAAAAATAATTGGTGCACCGCCATGTCGGGTTTTTAATCTGAACATTTAAGTGATTGGGAGGAAGGTCTGTGGACGGTGGTGGCAGCTTTTATTACTTAAGAAGACGTAAAGTAGTTCCATACAATGCCAGACTATTAAAAAAAAAATATGCTCGCAAAAACGATATACAACTTAAACAACATAAAGTCACTTTTAATATAAAATTGTTTACAACACGCATGTATAAACTGTGATAAAAAGCTCTGTTTGAATTAATTTTCACTGCCAAGAAAATGGACGACTTTTTTATAGCTCTGCAAATATCAGTATGGTGTAGTATCCTAATTGTGAAGAAGAACTCTTGTTGAATCAATACTCGCGTGTTTTGAGGTTCTCGGCTTTCCGAAATGTCAAGCGACTAATTCCAACTAATTACACGAAATAGCTCTCATGTTTTATATACACTCTGAAAAGTCACTTTAAAGAAATGCATATGTGCAAAATAAATTGCACCGAAACATATCCCACGTAAATAACTCGAAAAAAGGTTTTATTAAATTCTTTAGAAGTGGTTATTAGGGTTGCTTAATTTTTGTGTTATGAGCAAAACTTTCTAAATAGAGCCCACAAAAAGCAGTAAGTCCGTAATAGTTAAATCAATAACTTGTCATAACAATGACTAGTTTGGAGACTTCGGTGTACTTTACTTACCTTAAAATAATGAATCCATTTTTGTCATATGCCCTCTTTACGTCGTCTGTGACATCAAAGGTCTCTGAGTATTTGAACTCGTAATCAGCTGTAAGCAAACATGACAAGAAAATTTGAAAATTACATACTCTCCGAACGGGGAAATTGTTTCCTCGTGTGTGTGTGTGTGTGTGTGTGTGTGTGTGTGTGTGTGTGCGTGTGTGTGTGATATGGATTTAAACGTAGATTTTTCATTCATATCGTTACAATGTCTGCAATGTGACAGTTAAAAGTGATGTCTAGCACTGGGGCATCCTGCCGTCGACATGTAGCATCCTGTCCCATCCAGTCAAATTATCCTGACACCAGGCCGACCAGTTCTAACACAAACCTCTTAATGCTGAGCGCCAAGAAAGGCAGCTACTAGTATCAGTTTTGTAAGTCTTTGATATGACTCGACCGATGTTCGAACCTGCGACCTCCAGCATCCAAGGCGGACGCTCTAACCACTTAAGGCACTGGAGCGGTCCCTCTGTTTCTTTGTACGTATATATGTGTATATGATCTTTGTGCATTTGTTTGTTTAACATCTTAGATTAAAGAAACTGCAAAATTTTCTTTTCTTTAACCTCTCACAATATGGATACTTGCGTTTAAAAGAAAACTGTTTGAAGACGGAAATTGAATCAATATCCATTATTCACTTCAAATGGTC
The DNA here is from genome assembly GCA_016746295.1 of Potamilus streckersoni. Classification (NCBI taxonomy): domain Eukaryota; kingdom Metazoa; phylum Mollusca; class Bivalvia; order Unionida; family Unionidae; genus Potamilus; species Potamilus streckersoni. The sequence goes on from JAEAOA010000546.1 coordinate 323,400, forward strand.
TGAAATATTACTCACCCATAGTTATTAAAAGCAGATCTGAAAATTAAAAAAATATGTTTTATATAAATTTATTACATATTTAAAACTCAATAGTAGTCAAAATCTATATTTGCGAAAACAATCTTCTAGGACTTTCTACATTAGCAGCGGCATAACATAGATGAGAAAAGATTTTAATTTATATCTGGAATATCCTGCTGATACGAACATCAGAACAGACTACGCAACAATTTGCTTACTGCAATATCTCCAGCTGTAGAAAATATTAATAACTTGGAAGGTTTATTAACAAATAGTTGTTCTTTCAATTTTGCTTATTTTTTTACTTCGCAAAGGCACAGTATTAATGGGGATTTTTCTGCTTTGAACAAACTTATTGTTGAAAAACGAATATGTATGGAATCTTATTCTGTGATTTGCTGTCCTTGAGTATTTTAAACTCTCACATCAAACAAATTTCTTACTCAACTTTGTATTCTTTTATTTATCTTTTTTAAGTCACTATTATGTCCAGTTCCGACACCAGAACATGGGTCCAAGTTCCAATACTATTAGCCACATCTGCATACCAGCCACAGTCGTACAATGATTGATGGCTTTATAGTGTACGAAGAGGTCAAAGCTACTGGCACCGTGCTATAGTGTCTAGTTTTGGTTGTAACGCTTAATTTTGTCAATGCAACAGTTATTTCTGCCGCAGCAACGATTCAGTTTATCTTGTGTAACAGTACCTTTCAACACTGGCGTCGTTTCAATAGCACATTTTAATGCTGATGTCGTTTCAATGGTATATTTGTTCCGACAGTATCCATGTATTGTTGCAACTGTAACGTGTTTTAAAAAAAAAGTAAAATGAATCTCGCAAGTTACCTTTGCAACTGTAATACATTACAATTGCTACATATAATATACGATTATGTTGTAGTAAAGGTACATTTTCATTGTTGTAACCCAATAATTACTGTTGCGAAAATAAAATGTAACGTTGTATTATGATGCGAAAAGACTGTTGTTGTTGTTTAGACGTTTTCCATCATAACCTTCTTCTCGTGCCTAGTTACGAGAAGGAAGAATGTTCGGCATACTTAAGAATAAGGTGTCACATATGATGGTGTAGATGCGGTTACATCTTTTTGTGGGGAATGCTTGGCTGCGAAGAGGTGGGATCGCTGTAAAATACAAACAGACGATCTGTCTTGCTTTTGGACTTCCAATTCTTTATTGATAGATATAAACTACATTCTAAAGATACAACATATAAAAACGTTTATATTGAAAAATACATACAATACATACTACAATACATATTAAATAATTTTCATATGAACTCCAACTTCATGTGCTTGTAAAGTTTTATGCCTTTTAGAATACCATACAAGTGATTAGATATTACTTGTATTCAGAGAGCGTAAAATTCAATAGTTGCGATTGATGCCATAAAGAAATGTATTTTCTTTCATTTAATTTAGAATAACGACCTGGAAAAGATCATTGAACATTAGAGTTTATTAACTAAAGAATAGTTTTATTACTTAAGTAAAGTTTAGCATGAAGCTAGAAGTAAATTCATATAAATACAAATAAACATCAAATCTTAAAAGTAATACCATATACCGTTACATTATAATAGTAAATTAAAAAGAGAACTCAAAACGAAATTACGATGACTGGTTACCACAGAAAGCTTTAACCTTTAAGGGTGAGTAACAAAACAGAAATTTCTTACCTGTAAAATACAAACAGACGATCTGTCTTGCTTTTGAACTTCCAATTAAAATATACAAGGGTTTTTGCCTTTTTATACTCAGAGTTTTAAGAACACGCACGACCTTGGTTAAAGTCACGCATGTCCATGTGTAAAATTCAAGGATGCCCTTGTTTCTAGTCCAAAAAGCAGAGAGAGATCTAAAGTTTTGTCTCTTAAGCGAATGAACTTTAAAGTCGTATGATGCTTACATTTGTTGCAAGTGAGGCAATTTAGCTTCCATGAACTTTAAACCAGACAGTTAAACCAGACAGTTATCAATTTGCCGAGTCAATTTGTGACAGTTTATAAAGACCGTGGGCTTTAACAGGTAAATCGTGTTATTGTTTCATTCGCTATGAACTCTTGAACCGGGCTCCCCCTTTTTGATCCTACATGCCAAACCTATTGCTGAAGGCAATAATGACAATATACATTAGTGTGACCGACAGGTTAATTCAGTACATATGAGCAGACTGTTTTTTCTCTAATATTTTCACATAGTCTAACACAACTTAGATGTTATTATTTCTTTTAAAAATTGATATCTTAATAATACCTTCTGCGTTATTTGAGCCGAGTCCTCGAGGCTCGAAAAGAAAAAAATACAAGTATACAAAAAGGTAAAAATATTAAAAATACAAAAATACAATGCATGGATAAAGGCTTAGAAGTAGGAAAAGACAACGAAAATAAATTTCATTTGTGGTACATTCATGAGAAGTGAAAAAAAATATACATTAAGAAAATACTATAATATGCTGTGTGATAACAATATAGTAAATGAATAATTCAACCTGTGTGTTATTATTCAATAATACATTGAAAAAAACATTCTACAACATTCAATGAATTTAAGATTATAATATAAATGTATAATTGAAAATTACAATAAAAAATATTGTCAGGCACGACATCAGAAAAAAAGAAATATAGTTAGAATCTGTAATGCAAAAAAAATATATGTTTTTTATAGTATTATTTATGTTTTTGTTTTAAATTCTACATGATCTACTTTACACTTAGTTACGTTAGATGATTTAATATCAGCATGCAGTTCTTGTTTTTTTATATCTTTTTTATACGTTAGTTTACTCTTTTTGTTATTATTTTATTATTATTTCCATTTGATTTTAAATAACGTCAGTAGAACATAATTAAAATTGCTGTGTGAGAGATAGGTTAATCGTTGAAGTCAGTAACTTATGTTAATTTATCTGAACAATTATATTTCCGTCAGGTGTCATTAACCTAGGATCAAGCGCTGACTAGAACGGTGTGGTGATAATATTGAAGTGATAGTCCTTATTAATAGGATGTGAATTATGACTTCCCAATATATTAGTTCATACATGAGACAACTAATAGTATAATTTATGAAGATATCTAAAATGCGTGGCATAATGCGATATGATCTCTTGTAAACCAAGTAACTGTATAATGTTTATTCGTTATGCTTTCATTAAAACTAGTATTGATTGATACATCTTGAATGTCATCTGGACAACTGGGGTATGTAGCGCAGTATATAGGTCATGATCTTTACGTGTTGCTATAAATATCATAAACAGTAATGTGGATCCTTCGGCGTTCTTGAATAACATATGTAATTGATAGATGCGATCGTTCGATTTGATCTATAAATTCCATTAAAACATGCTGTGAAATCAGTATAGCAGGTGAACTCGCCTGCTGAAAATTTCGCTGTATGACTAATTTGCTGAATCTCAACCATTTGAGCTGCAATCCTTTCTTCTTTTTTCTAATATTCTTCACGAATATTTCGACAATAGCAAGCATCGCTTGCTCTAATAGTATAAGCGTTTTGAGTTTGAACCAATCGCTGTTAACATGTTCTAATTCTATTATCAACTTGTCAGGTATAGGAGAAGAAATCATCTCCATATCGAGCAATAATACCGAAAATTTAAATTTCATTATTCTGTTGCTTTAGCATATTTGTATAACCTGCTAAATGTCGTGATGTTTTCATCATCAGCATTCCAAATAGATATTTACCTATTTTATCAATGAAGGCAAAACTTCTCTCATAATACATTTGAAGAATGCAAAACACCTTTCTGAATTAACTAATTCATTAATGAGATTGTTATATTAAACTGCATATTCATTGTAATTCGTATTGACTTGAAGTGTGAAAGAATATCATATATGTAGCTACTGTTGACATCTCTGTGTCAATGTTCGATACATTCGACTGAATAATTCCTTAAAAGCCTGATTTGAAAGTGTGAGTCCACTTATCGGCTGAATCATAAAATAGTGGGAGTGGCTAGATATAGCCTTTAGCGTAAATTGATTTTGTTCTGTTACTGCGGATACTGAATTCAGAGTTAAAAAAAGAATACAATCCTACGAACCAAATCCATATTCCATCCATACCTTAAAGAAAAAGAAAGAGGTTGAGAGGTTTGGTATCCCAGAAAGAAGAAAACGAGATAGAAGGTATGAAGAAAGAATGGAATGGAGGATAGGACTATAATCATTTCTCCCATTTACAAACAAATTTTCTTCTGAATTTGGCATTTAATTCAATTACGAAATATTTGACCTAGTCGTGTACGACGTGTATTCGATTGTGTGCGATTTGTAGGTGTACATAATCTATGCTAATACTGTCCTGTAAGACGAGTATAAAAAGTTATTATTAGCTTGTAGTTCTTGGTTTCTTTATTTTTTTTAAAAATATTATTTTACTCATTTTTTTGTTATTATTTTATTTATTTTTTTTATTGTGCATAACATCAGCATAACATATTTATCAGTGACTACGATTTTTTTTGTTTGCTTCAGCGACGTGTTGTAAAAATAACTCTCATTATTATGGATAGTATTTGTAAACCAATATTGAATTTATCTTCTTATTGCATACAATATATCATTAAATACAAGCGACATTGAGGTAAGAATGTTTGCTTAGAGAATCTTGCAAGAATTTGGTATTAATCAAGAGTAATGAAGGTGAAAATGTTAGTGTTATGTTAATCCTACTCTAATAACCATAACGTCTGTTCATTTGCAATCAAACCTTGACCTGTGTGTTTATGAAATTGCATTTAATCGAACCTATGAGCAGTAAGTGAAAATATTATTAAAATCGTAAAACTGAATCGACATGATTTAGTGCATCATTAAAATTGTAAAACTGAGCGTGTATTACTGACATTACCTATGACATACGAAAGGGAATGTATGACCGTTATCGTTTCAAACAAACTTTACTCAGAAGTTGATCTTATGCAGGGCAATAGCTGCTCAAAATGCAATATGCATTCAAAAACTCAATATGCAGAGCAATCTCTCTGCTGCAAAAATTCAATATGCAGGCCATTAGCTGCTTACAAAACTCTGTGTTGCGCAATCGCTCAGACACTTTAACTATAGAAAAACGTAAATAATAACACTACAACATCATTTGATGCTGCAAAACCATAGAAGGAAACTCTCTTATGACTGGTTTGAAGACATTAGAGCCGTACCTTTGGCGTTTTGCCAAGACATTACCATATGGTATACATTCATATGATTTCATATGAAACACGTGAGAGAAAATCTCAATAACATTATCGAACACCATTGAGCTAACACAACAAACAACCTCTACATCATTGTTTGAAACGGCATAGCGGAAAGTACAATGCTCCTTAAGATAGGTAAATACGGTACGATCTATTATGTGTGATAGTAGCGAAACATGTAAAATGTAGTTAGAAGTGTCAAGACGAGTAGGTTTGATGTTTGATATAAATGCTTAGGGCAAGGAATGAACTTAAAGGTTCATTCATACTCTCTGTAGTAGAAATCTTAGCAACTCTGACGTATGTTAATGACAGTAAGTACAACGAATTTATTTGCTCAATAAAAAAATGAAAAATAGCATAATTTAGATTAGTGTTGTTAATCGTTTGAAATATACGCACTAACTTTCAATTTGTCTTTTTGAAAAAAATCAAAATAAGAGATAGAAAAATCATACCTTTGTGTGATATACCACAATGAAGAAATATTCTTGATATGAATTAATAGTAAACAATACATCTATTGCCTCTAATACCGAAAGAGTTCAAAATGTTAAAGTCACTTGCACTCGGAAGGAGACTGTTAATGCTGTTGTCACTGATCTGAGGAGAGCGTAGATGTCGCTGCAATTCAGTTTGGGTTGTAGTTAGGTCAAATTTGGAGCTGGACTTAGCACTGTATGTATTCGGAATGTCGTAGTCTCAGGTGTTACTGCAAAAAGAATTCTCATAGGCGATGTATGCATTTTATGTTGCGATCCTCTCATAGTTGTAATCATATTCGTTCCGTTGTGATATTTCTGGTTGATGTAGTTTCTAACATGAGTGAAGGAGTTGTTCGAATCTGGGTTTTCTCTTTGGGACATGGCGGCGCTGTCGCTTCTGGAGTTGATGTAGCATAGCCGGGCGGAGTGAAGTCTAATGGTGTTAGGAGTTACGGCGTTTAGTCTGTAGATAGCTGTCGGACAAGTGCAACAGGAGCGAGCAGTTGTAATGAAGAAACGGTCATGTGCATAGGGTCGTATTGTAGTGTTCCGAGGCAAGTCAATACCATAATTTGGCGAAGTCTGCTGGTCGTAATGGTTGTGGTGCGAGTCTCTCTCTTGGATCATAATTATGTGTGTTTTGACACCTGTATTCATGTTATTCATCCACCACTTTATTATGAAGAGAAAAAGGATTCCATCATAATCTTCTTCTCGTGCCTAGTTACGAGAAGGAAGACTGTTCGGCATACTTAAGAATAAGGTGTCACATATGATGGTGTAGATGCGGTTACATCTTTTTGTGGGGAATGCTTGGCTGCGAAGAGGTGGGATCGCTGTAAAATACAAACAGACGATCTGTCTTGCTTTTGGACTTCCAATTAAAATATACAAGGGTTTCTGCCTTTTTATACTCAGAGTTTTAAGAACACGCACGACCTTGGTTAAAGTCACGCATGTCCATGTGTAAAATTCAAGGATGCCCTTGTTTCTAGTCCAAAAAGCAGAGAGAGATCTAAAGTTTTGTCTCTTAAGCGAATGAACTTTAAAGTCGTATGATGCTTACATTTGTTGCAAGTGAGGCAATTTAGCTTCCATGAACTTTAAACCAGACAGTTAAACCAGACAGTTATCAATTTGCCGAGTCAATTTGTGACAGTTTATAAAGACCGTGGGCTTTAACAGGTAAATCGTGTTATTGTTTCATTCGCTATGAACTCTTGAACCGGGCTCCCCCTTTTTGATCCTACATGCCAAACCTATTGCTGAAGGCAATAATGACAATATACATTAGTGTGACCGACAGGTTAATTCAGTACATATGAGCAGACTGTTTTTTCTCTAATATTTTCACATAGTCTAACACAACTTAGATGTTATTATTTCTTTTAAAAATTGATATCTTAATAGTTGCATTTAGTATTTGGATGCTGTCGCAACGGTACATAAATACTGTCGCAACGGTATACTGATACTGCCGCAAAGTTAGCTGAATACTGTCGCAAAGGTACCTAAATACTGTCGCAACGGTACATTATTACAATCGCAATGGTGTATGGATATTGTCCCAACGGTAAATGAAAACTGTTGAACCGGTGTATGGATGCTGTCGCAAAGGTACCTGGATACAGTCGCAACGGTACATTATTACAATCGCAACGGTGTATGGATATTGTCGAAACGGTAATTGAATTTTGTCACAACGCTATATGGAAAATGTCGCAAAGATAAATGAATATTGTCGAAACGGTGTAACGATACTGTCGTAATGGTATATGAATAATGTCGCAACGACATATGGATACCGTTGCACTAACATAGCATCAACAGTATTCTGACACTTTTCGTATACCATATGGCATTTTGTTACTAATGTTGTACATATAACCAGGTACTACCAGAGTGGATTTGCCATGTGGGTCTTATGGCCCGAGCCTCAACTCAATGGATCTCAGTTGATACCAGTTAGTTTGAGCACAGGAGTCTGACGTTTTATCAACAAAGTACGACGAAATCTCTGACAATATGAAATTACCTTACCGGTGCTATAAATTAACACAAGCAGTGCAAATATGACCCTAACCTCTCGTGTCTTTTGTCGCTTCTGAATCGCAAGACTGAAAAATTACACATATCCATTCAAAAGTTAGTAACTCAGATGACCATCGCATGAATACAATCTGGCGAATTAACCTTTATTTTCACTATTACGGTCACAAACCCTTTCTACAGGACTCCATCACGCGGAAGTAGCCCATTCTACCACTGTCTGAATAACAGTATGAAAGTAAGTTCACCCGATAAAATGTTAAATTTCCTTTGTATTTCAGATTGTATCATTTGATAATATACCTAAATTTACAGAACACAAATATGTAGTTAACGTTCGGATAGTAGGCCCTAGATGACGGTTGATGACGTCTTCACACTTCAAATATTTAAGCCTAGATCAGTGCTGTCCATCCTTTCTGACACCATGGGCCACTGAAAATGTTTGGGGTTTTTTTTGTTTTTTGAAGACGATGGCCACATCAAATAACTTAAAAGCAACTTAATATTAGTTATTTGTCAGTATCATTTAATAGATGGCGTTAGCTGTAAAAAGAGGCGAATGTTCATATGTGAGAAAGCTTGCCAATAGCTTCTCATGGGTCGGTGGTTCTTTCCGCTGATTTCCCGGTTTCTTACTCCACCATTAATACTGGCAACCATGTATAGCCTATCGTGTGCTGAAAAATAGCGCTAAGCCCCATAACAACAACAAAAGAGCTGTAAAACGACGTTTGATTTTGTTGATCCCATTTCACGTGATTACCTGGTTAAGAATATATACTATGAAAGTAGGCCACTGGCTCTTTTAAAATAAATAAATGCACAAAAAATTGCTCGAGTTCGGGCAGGCCACTTAAATCAGCACACTGACCGCATGTTGGACATTACTGGCCTCAGTGCCGGATTTTTGACAAATGAGGCCCTGTGCTAGTTAAGTTATGAGGCCCTTCACAATGAGAAATTTATCCTAATTTTTTTTTACCAAAAAGATGCCGCCCCCCTTCCCGGCCAACGGGGGGGGGGGCTATGCTTACCCCACACCTAAGCGCAATGGTAAATCTGGTACTGACTGGCCTAGATGGATGCTGGACCCAGTAAATTTTAAAATGTCTTTGATCGACTTTATAGAGGTTGCCACCTGGAAATATCATGTTGTTTGTACTGCGTTTTTCTCATAACAAAATAATAGTGAAGAAGAAAATAAGATATTTGAATGAGAGACTATTTATTAAGCTGATAATGATATTGATAGAGAGAAAGAAAAAAAAACAGTAGGAAAGGATAAAAGCTTATATTTTATACCACTGATTAAACATTGATGATGATGATGATGATGATGATGATGATGATGATGATGATGACGACGTGAGAGAGAGAGAGAGAGAGAGAGAGAGAGAGAGAGAGAGAGAGAGAGAGAGAGAGAGAGAGAGAGAGAGAGAGAGAGAGCCCGGTACGATTTTTAGACCCTACCGCATATTTACTGCAGAGTAGAAATTGGTAGAATGGACTACATCCGCGTGATGGAGTCTGTAAACAAAAGGTTTGTAACAGTAATGGTGAAAATAAAGGTTAATTCTTCAGATTGGATTCATGCGATGGTCGTCCGAGAGTTATGTGTTGGTACGTTACTATCTTTTGAATGGATATGTATAATTTTTCAGGCTTATGATTCTGAAGCGAAAAGAGACGCGTGAGAGCGGAGGGTTGGGGTCACGATTGCACTGTTAAATTATACTACCAATAAGATTTTGTCGTACTTTATTGATAAAACGTCAGACCCCTCTGGTTTTATACATCTCTTAAATACTCTCGTTATGTACTTTGTCTTTTTTTTTTTTTAAAAGAAAAAATTATAACGTAAAATTAAATGGGCTGGTTTTCTATTGCATTTCATATTTAATATAACCTAGTGGCTTCAGTAAGTCTAAGTGGCCCAGGGTTCTCTATTAACCTAATGCAGGGGACTTGCATATACATGCCCTTGATATTACGCAGACACCCTCACCCCACCCCATCCAGCTTTCCTGAGCAAGATAACACATCTGTCCCTTCGTTATGTTGGCAAATCAACAGGACAATAGCTGTATCATTAAATCTATTTTTACTTATATTTTACACAACAACGATTTATGTATAATGACTATCCACGTTTAACTTTAAATGCATATCACATAACTAATGAAAATATACTCACACAACCCACAACGATGCAGTTGAAAACTTTGTTCTATAACCTTTGCATCGTAATTTATCTTTCTCTTCAGTCACGTGACCTGACCCAGATAAAGCCGCTTACTTGTATACCGATCAGAAACTGACGAATCTAAGGTGGCAGGGTATAGTTTCGTAAATTGGCCCCAGGCAAATTACTTAACTAGAGGCTATGGTGTGCCTTTTTCAGCTATTATTGTTTACTAATTAATTAAAGATATGGATATATTTGTGAACTAGGTTTTTTTCTGGCTTGTGTTTTTTTTTTTTTGAAGCTAATGTCAGGCATGTACATCTTCCATAGTTACTCTGCAAGTATCACGGTACCAATTGTTTTTCCATAGACCTTAATGTTGATGTTTGGGGAATTGTTTTTCCATAGACCTTAATGTTGATGTTTGGGGAAATAAATATATTTTCTATACTAATTGTGCATGTTCAAGAAAACAGTGTTAGGCTGTCAATTTGACAATGACTGAACCAGGTACTTCATTGCATTTAAGAGAGATAACTCTGCTGGAACTAGACAGTTATCTAGTCACAACAGACACATTTTGTGTCATGTGTATTACATTTTCGAAAAAATCATAAAAAATGCAAAAAATAATCTAGATAGAAATTAACATAATTACGCATGTTGCTAAGAGGCTCAACTTTTTTAAGCCTAACAGAAATTACATTTCTTACAAAATGCATCAATCACAGCTAGTGTTGTTGTTTATTTTTTAATGCAAATTTCCCTACACCTTAAGCTCCACCCACCTGGACTTGCGCAGTTGGTAATGTTATACCTGCAGTATATTGGAATTAACACAATTAATAATTCCGGTTCAGTACCCACAAATGTAGTCCCAGTCTATTTTTAGATCATTTTTTTCCCCGTCTCCTTTTGGTGGTGATACAAGAGTTAGATTTTGGCATACTTGGTAAGGATTTAAAGGCAATTGTTTATTCTTTAGAATGTGAGCTTATGGTGTGGTTGTCTGTGTGTATTTCAGCGACAGTGCACATTGAATAATAAGGCCATGGTGATGATTCGAAAGCGAAATCTGTTCCATTGCATGGTGTTTTGTTGACAATTCAGCCTCTCAAAAAAAATGCAAGTTAACCTTTGACAAGAACTTCACCGTAAAGTCGTTTTTGAAGGTACCTTAGATTAACATATGATTTGTATTGATTGTCACACAGTGTAAAGTTCAGTACTGAGAAACAAATGTAGAGACTATATAGTAAAATTAATTGTGTTCTGTTGATAGTGAAATACCAATAGTTCGCTAGGAAGAAGAGCTAGCCACCCATAGCAGTAAACACATAGGCTTGGGGCAAGTAGAATATCTCAAAAATAGCTTGGATGACAACTATTTTCAATTGCATCAGCTTGTTCAGTACACACTGTTTTGCAGAATTGTCATCTAGGAAAAGGGCTTGTGTTTGCACTGTGAGCACCACATGGTGTCAAAAATGACCTTTGGACATAAAAATTGCAAGTATAAATTTGGGGTTGGGGTGCATAAACTTCTTTTGCTATGAACTCTCATTGACTTCTCTGGTCAAGTGGATAATATTCTAATGCTTTATTTTAATATAGGTATAACAAATATGGACCTTCTTGACCTCACTTGTGTATTTGAATTTTTATGATTTGTTTTGTACTAGGTCACTGATTGTGGCATTAAATTGTTTATGTAAAAACTTGCCCATGTCTCTTAAAGAAAAAAATGATAATTTTTTATGGTGCAGTCAGCCACATCTATTCTACTTTTCTGTTTCTTTGAGTATATTTAAATAATTTTTATGCATTTGCTTCATTATATTTTCTTCATTTTTCCATATATCACATATATCTATGTAATGCTCTTGGGAGAGAGAGGTAACTCTGTTTTGTACCTCAATGTGAGAACTGTCTTTAATGCTCTTCGGAGTTGGAGGTAAGTGTGGTTTATACTTCAGTGACAAAGTAGCATATTTTGGATTTAACTTACTAAATATGGGACCAAATGGTGACCATAATGTTTTGTCTTGCTTTTTCTGTAGTTGTCAAGATTTACACCCCAGTTTGTATGAATATTATTCACATTCAATAGAGACACAAAGAAACAATTGCTTAGCATGTCAACATGCATTCTTAAAAGTAATTTAACTCCACAGCAGTAGCTATACTTAAGAGGAATCATGCATAAACATACTGTTGTGAATGTTGAATGTCATCAATGGAACGCTGTTAAAATTAGTGATGTATATGGCATATTGCTTGCTATATTTTGGTGAGAATAATGAAAGTTGTAGCACACCAACATAGTTTCTACCTTCATGACCCCACTGTGAAGTTGACATAAGAGATTCATATCTCACACTTGGGTGATAATAGGAAATGTTTCAGTTTTATGTATATATCATTGAGTTACTAGGTTCAGTTAGCAAAGAGGGAAAAGCTTAAAATTAAGTAGCCGTTTCATGCATTGGACAATACACATACAGTTTCTCTTCTGAAATTCTTATAGTTTTCATTGAATGTTTAAAGTACATCAATATCACTTGTTTCTTTTCTTTTTGCAGGTCTCAGTTTGCATGGTAGAAGATTTGGATTAATCGGTTAGTCATGCTGAAAGTAACAATAGCTTGCATCTCATCCAGATACTCGTTCTGATCTGTGTGCATGAGAAAGTGACTTTGACAGACAGATTTAGCTTCGGCAGGAGTTGTTTCATGGTATGTGCTTATTAGAAGCCAAGCAGGTGAAATACTTTTTACCTTGAACTGAATTTTTCTACTGTAAATATTTGTTCTATATCTTATCTTATCTTATTATATGCTATGATTTTGTAAACTCCAGAAATCATTAGAGTCAGTTGTAAGTGAATGAGAGGAAATTTCTCTGTTAAATTGTATTGAGTAATTGTATATATGTGGTCAATTTCAGTGGCTATGTCTCAATGGAATTATTTGATATGTCACTTTGTAAATTTAACAGGGTCAGCACAACAGTAGGTGTATATCCATATTCCAGCATGGTCTAATGTTGATTGATTAAACTTTGATCTTTCCAGATTAGCAAGACTGTTATTGTGATTACCCCCTCCCCACGAACACACAGACAACATTGATGCTGCTATTAGCATCTCCAGAATGACCATAAAATGTTAGGAACTGCTTGTTTTATATTAGTCTAAAAGTACTTCTAAAGCACATTATTTACTTAAATGTGTGATTTCTTTGTTTGCTAGACGAGTTTATAGAAACTTTTCACTTTTGTCCCTGACAACTAACATTGAATTTCTGACATTTACTCCTAAAATTTATAACATCCAAACCTATTCTTTACATTCATGAGAGATTGTAAAGGAATTTTGATTTTGTCCTGATGCTATGTTGGTAAACAAAGACCAAAAGCATTGTTAGTTGCAAACAATTTGAAATCTTTCAAGAAACGCAGTCAATCATAACTCTCAATATAAATAATGCAGTGCTTTTTGCTGCATAATAGTCACTTTCCTAAAAGTGTAATACCATTTTTAATTTTGCACACAAAACGTTTTCTTTTATACCATTGTATTAGATAATGTCTAAATATTTGATATATACACACAACTTGTGATTTAAACCATTTTGAGGCATATTCTTAAGGCGGCAGGGTACAGTTTTGTAAATTGGCCCATGGCAAATTTCTTAACTTAAGGCTATGGTTTGACTTTTGTCATCTATTATTGTTTACTAATTAAAGATATGAATATATTTGTGAACCAGGTGTTTGGGGCTTGTGTTTGTCTTGAAGATGATGTTAGGCAAGTACATCTTGCAAAGTTACTCTGCAGTATAAAGATAGTGAAATTCCAATAGTCGGCTAGGAAGAAGAGCTCGTCTTCCATAGCAGTAAATTACTTGGAATTGGGGCAAGTAGAATATCTCAAAAATGGCTTGGAAGATAACTATTTTCAATTGTTAGTACTATTTTGCAGAATTGTCATCTAGGAAAAGGCCTTGTGTTTGCACTGTATCACATGGTGTCAAAAATGACCTTCGGTCATGAAAATTGCAGTTATACATTTGGGGTTGATGTGCATAAACTTATTCTGCTATGAACTAATTATCCACTTGGCCATTGACTTCTCTGGCCAAGTGGATATTTTTATGCTTTATTTTAATATACATGTAAGTGTCTAAACATATTGATCTTCTTGACCTCAATTGTGTATAAATACTCGGTCACTGATTGTGGCATAAATTTGTACATAAAAATTGGCCAGTGCCTCCTCAGAATTAGCAGCTTTGAAGAATGACAGATCATGAGTACCACTGGCACTACACGTGAAAGCTGTAAGACTTGTATTCTGTAGCCTGAATATTTCTGTTATGTAAGAAAAATTATTCGTTATGTATGGAAATATTCTTTTTATGTAGTGAGTTGTTTGTTCCGATTGAATATCGAGTTCGTTCTGTAATTGTTTTTTCTTAACATAGCCTTCTTCTCATTTCTTGCTATGAGAAGGAATCTTGTACTGCTCAAGATATGCTTCAGCTCTTAATCAAATAGGAAGAGAGAGAAGAGAGTGGTCCTTTTAAGAATAAGGTGTCAATTATAATGGTACATCTTTGGGGAAGCTCTGGCAACGAGAGGTAGCGGAGATCGCTGTAAATACAGATAGACACTCTTCTCTGATCTGGGACTTTACAGATTTTATTGATATATATGAAACAATATTCTAAAGATACACTTATGCATACAGTACATATTACAAGACATATTACAATACATACCGAATAATTTCTTTGTGATCTACTACTTCATATGCTTGTAAAATTCCCTGCATTTTAGAATGCGATACAAGTGACTAAAATATTGCTTGAATTTAAAAAGCCTAAAATTCAATAGTTACCACTGATTTTATAATCATTTCAAGGAATATATTTTGTTTCATTTAATTTAGAGTAACAACCTGCAAAAGATCACTGGTCATTATACTGTATTACCTAAAACATGCTATGAAGCTAGTGAATTCATACAAATGAACATAAAAACAATAAAATATTTCATTACATTATAATAGTATTTAAAAAGAGAACTCATAAAAGTATTGCGACTACAAGTTACTACACAAATCTTTAAAAGTAAGTAATAGGAAATTCTCACCTGTAAATACAGACACTCTTCTCTGATCTGGGACTTAACAACTGAAGTTTCACTGGCCACGTTATCTCGGGCCTTTACATATCCCGAGATAACGTGGCATATGTACGAGTCCCGATCAGAGGGTCTGTCCTAATGAAGGCTAATCTCGTGAACGGATTACCTTTTCGTCTTGTGCCCTTGAGTGAATTATTGTAAAGAGGCTATCACTTTTATTCCACTCATAACATGGATTATGGCTAATTTTGGTAAATCGCTTTTGTTCCACTCGTGACATGGATTACAACTCGTAATATGGAGTAATAGTTGAAAAGAAAACGAGACCTGATTCGTTCGGCTGAATAATTTCGTTACAGTTGAAAAGAAAGCGAGTAAATCGTTTATTGTTATGAACTCTGAACCAGACTATTTAGAATTACATTTGTGAAAAGCGGCTTCTATGTAAGTCGGTTATTATGTCAACCAAGCCATGAAATTGAACCAAGTTATTTAATTTTGTAACTAATCTCAATTTGTAAGGAACAACATAGTCTTACATACCTTTTAATTTCTCTACCCAATATTGATATCCTAATATTTCTATCGATTAAACTGGATGCAAAACACAAATTGCTCCCTCCCTCAACCACGTATACATACGTACGCACATACGTACAGACATATGGACATACAAGAATGATGAAACGTAAATGTGTTTATAAGCAGCCCAATCTTTACCTATGCTACTAAGGAGAGCAGCAGGATTGTTGTCAGCGACTTGTGGATAAATATTGAGATGACAACACACACACACACACACACACACACACACACACACACACAAACACACACACAAGTGGTGATGATGGCTTGTATAATAATCTTAATCGCAGGCAACACTATTCTTTTAGTGGGGAGAGCTGTACGTATATATCAAGAAATAAAGTAACCCTAATTTTTTTTAATGAGGAACTACCATATGTATGCATACAAAAACTAAAGCACCCCAATTTTATTTAACGGGGAAAGACCGTATGTATACATAAAAAAGATATTTAACTCAGATCTCTTGTACCCAGAAAAGAATTACCAGAGAAGGAGACAAGAAAACACTTACAAACAAATTTAATATTTAACTTCCTTTTTTGATCTTTGGATCTATAAACATTAAACAACCAAAATGAATATGGTTAAACAAGGCCATCCTTACATAAAAACCAGGGGGGGGGGCCCAAGTGGCCGAGTAGTCTAAATCGCTCACATTTTCTAATCACCTCTGTCTGCGTGGGTTCGAGTCTCGGGTTAGGCCAATGTTGGTATGTGTGAGCTTTCCTGTAGCATCTCGTGGGTTGGTGGTTCTTTCCAGGGTTTTCCTGGGTTCTTCTTCCACTATTTATAATGGCCGCCATTTATACCCTATCTTGTGATGAAAAATGGCGTTAAACTTTATAGCAACAACATAAACATTAGTCAGCAGCACACCATTGCATATATCGCATACACAAAGGCAGTATCCCTACCAAGATAACAAATGAAGGGGCTTTGAAGTAGAAACCAGCAAAAACCCTTATATCAGCGGAAGGAAGTACATATAAATAAAAAGCAAAATAGTGAGAAATGTTCTGAATAGAACCCCTACAAGTAAGAACGAATGTAAAAGAAAAATTATGGAGGACCCATCTCCCTCGAAACCAAACCAACAAGTTAAATAATATTGTATATAAATTCTATTTTTTTTTACTTTTTTTTTACTGGGAAACAAACACACCATATGGTAGAGGATGCAACACATACAAGCCGTTAGAAACTTTCGGTTGCCAATAGGGCGACAACTCAAAGGTCGATGATTTTATATAGCTAGAGGAACGAGAGGTGTCCATAAATAAAATGTCTCCAGGAAAGGTACGGGTAAATAAAACTTCGGTAACTCTCAAACCGCCTTCGAAGCTGTTCACAACGGCCATCTGGCGCAGAACGATTCCAAATTTTCCTAAACTGTAAAACACAAGCAAATTCTCATATACAGCTGACAAACAGTTTAACTTATCATTTTTCTATTGTAGTGCTTCTGGGGTTCATTGTAAAAAGTATTATTGCTCCTTGTTGTCTTCCGGTTTTTGGGAATTATTTTTGAGCCAGTTCTGATAAATCACCATCCATACTTCCGTTTCGATTGTGTATGTTGATTTGAAGTCGAATCTCCGTCCGAAATGATTAATGTTTAAATGTTTTTAAATGTAGAAAATGACCAAAGTTAATATTACAGGTGCTACGGCAAACATTTAAGAGAGGACACATATCCTACGTATTAGATAACTATAATGGCTTCGTTTATTAAAATCAGATATGTATGATCCCACCTGTCAGCAACCACAGCATGGGAGTCAGACCTTGAAAATAAGGTCAACCTCATCAAAACCTAGTCAGGTATTGGTACCAGCTCATGTACATTACTATAATATTACTTTACTATAACACCCTAACCCACCCACACCCGAACACATTGCAATAATGCCGCAAATTTGTACTCATCAATATCATCACAGATCCCATTGTTCTTAATTTATTTTTATGTTTATTAATTCTTATTGCCCCTTGTTACGTATATGTGATTCAATTGCTTGTGTGATAGGTTTGAAATTATTTTTATTTCATTTTTGTTTCATTATATTTATTGCAATGAATATTTTTCTAAGATTCGGGATTCTATTTTTAGTAGTGAGATATAATTTTAGCACAAATTTTGTGAGAATTTACATTGTGTTCTTCTGACCTTGGTAACAAAATCAACAGGAAGTTAAAATAATTGGTCAACATCACGGACATACTTTCTTCACATCACTATTTGTAAATAATCTATTTTTATGATTGGTTTTTAAGTCGGTCTGTACTAGCGGACGTGAAATAAATGGTGTAATAAGAGACGAAATGACCAATCTCGCGAGATTTGAAGTGATGTTTTGAGTGTAAAAATGCATTCTTAACATTGGCTTGGTCTGAGTCATTCAAAACCTTGAAGGAACAAGGTGTATGCATGTATTTATTTTTTAAATTGATGCCAGAATATTTAATTCTTTGATTCTTTGATTCAATATTTTATTTTCCTGGATACTTAACAAGTTGACTTTCTTATAAAAAATTCTGAAAGATATTCAAGGAAATTATATCTGAAATTATTCGGAAACAAAGACTGTGATTTAAGTGAGGAATTATTGTTATTCATATATTAGACTACATCTGACGTCATCGCACTCCATATGCATACGTCGTCGGGACTCGAACCTGGATTCCCTTAGTACTCTTTAGTGATATGACTTGTGCTTTTATTCTTAGAATCATATTTGGATTATATTCACAGATTGTAATTCCTATTTACAAATTTTACATTGTTGTCTAGGGAAATAAATCTTTTTGTTGAAATATACAAAGTCTGTTGGCTTTCACTCATTTCTTTGTTACTTACTACGAGCCTTTGTCACGTAAAACCCTACTTCTACTACTACTACTATTATTATTATTATTATTATTATTATTATTATTATTATTATTATTATTATTATTATTATTGTTATTATCATCAATACTTTGACTAATATCACTACTTTCATCAACACCAGCACCAACAAAAGCCATAACATTCACAGACATAAACAAATTAGTATTCTCCTACATGTAGATATTAAGAACAACAATTGCTGTATTTCATTATTACATTAAAACTGCCCCAACACATGAAAAATTACATAGGATACACCACCTCCCAAACAAGACTCCTTACCACTGACATTATCTTTACCAATACCAGTATTGTTGTTGTTGTTGTTATTATTATTATTATTATTATTATTATTATTATTATTATTATTATTATTATTATTATTATTATTATTATTATTCATAGCACATTAATACTAGCACTACTATTATTGTTATTCCCATTATAAACAACAAATATACTAACTTAGCCAGCTACACCCCACACATTGAGCTGTCATTCACACGTATATTAATGAAATCAGGTCTCTTATGATTCCTAACATTATACCTACTACTATTAGCCCAACCCATATCTAACATTCATCTGCATTATCTATTGTTACCACTGATACATCTCATACTTTAACATTAGCCTTAATATTTATTGTTGTTTTTATTAATATTAACACTACCATTAGCAGACTCCATAACATTATAACCATTGTTAGTATTACTATCATCCATTCTAACCCGACCCACAAACCACCTTATTATTATTATTATTATTATTATTATTATTATTATTATTATTATTATTATTATTATTCCTATAACTCTTACTATTACAGTATCATTATTAATCTTAATTTATTAATACACATGTGGGAAGATGGTAGGTTCAAAACGTTAAACTAACCCCTTCTCTACTGTTCGTTGCTAGGGAATGACCTCTCGCGATGTAATTTACCCAGTGTGGATAGATAGAAAGAATAATACAGATTTCTGAGCAAGTATATTGAATAAATAAAACAATGAGCCCCTTTCAATGAACAAATATAAAATTTAATCAATTTAACAATAGAATTTCAAAATGGAAAGAAATCAATTTCTTTTACTACAAATGAAAGAAAATAAAGTAAATACAAATTTCTCTTTACTATTAATTGTCAGTGACATAATTAATACAAAGTTTCATCATAGCCTACGAGTCGTGACGTTGAGTTCAACGAAGAATGACATCATCACCTATCTTTATCCGGACATCGAATTTGCCGTTCCTTCCTGCCCTTCCAACCTTTGTCCAATCGTCATTGACTTGGACCCTTGGCAGTCGACAATTGAAACCATTTGACGATATTATCTAGACCTGAAATTCGGCTGTGGAAATCTGATGACTTTTCCTGGAGAATTGACCGAGAAATTTGCTGAAGTAATTCAGAGGAAGCTGTTTACTTTAATAAATAAAAAAAAATGGCCCGCAATATACAATAGGTCACATTTTCCAAGTATGTATGTGTGTATATATATATATATATATATATATATATATATATATATATATATATATATATATATATATATATATATATATATATATATATATATATATATATATTATCCCAGCTCAGATAGTAACTAGTAAGGGCCTAATTCTGTATTAATGACTCGCTCTCTCACTACTTCTGTTAACAAACACATGTATGCTGACCTTAATTCAAGTTCACGAGCTAGCGGGAATTCTTTAGCTACCGTTTCACGACTAGCACGTATGTGCCCATATTTAACACCCCATATCTATATATATATATATATATATATATATATATATATATATATATATATATATATATATATATATATATATATATATATATATGTGTGACTAATTCTGTCTTAACGACTCAATGAACTGATAAGTACCATTTCAAAGAATGTCGTGACTAACATTTAACTAAAACCCTGAAAAATGAAAAATACATACATGCATCATAACACCAATACATTTGCAAATAAATCAACAAATGAAATAGTATATTAAAATCTGGACACTAAGAATGCATTCCTTTGCCGATTTGTTCGTTTTTTCTACGAACTTCTAATGTATAGTCTGTCACCTGCCTGAGACAACTAACTCGCCTAACTTAAGTCACGAAGGAACGTACTTCTTACGTTCGCCCGGAGTCCTGTATAGCCTCTACTAAGCAAGACTGAAGACTGACGTAATTTTGCAAAGTAAAACCACTACTTTCTTACAAGAGTTACGCCTTTTAAGTTTGCATTAACCAATCAGAATGAATTGTTTCTTAAAATCTCCTACGTAGAATATTTAATTAACAAAAATATCCTAATCATGCCTCAATTAGCTTTCCTTTGAACAATCAATTATTGACGTACTTCCGCTTTTTATCGGTTGAGTTCGATGAGTGTTATACCAAAACCTTTGTACCATAACAGTCGGTTAAATTTCTTGATGCAAAACCAAGTTTCCTTTGACGTTCAGAGATAAAATGAGAATAATCATATAACTGTCTCAAGCCCTTTCTACTTTAATTAAGCTAACTTTGGTATAATTCATAAAATCAAAACTTCTAAGAGTTTCAAAATTCAACACATCACAACTCATCAGCTGCAAACAAAAATCCTATTATTGTTTACACTGTAGAATCATAATACAAACCTGACCCCGCTAATACTTGCCTACCACATTTACTCGCATTTTTCTTCTTGTTATTATTATTAAGTGCAAATAAACTTTTAAGCAGCATTTTGCCTGTCATACTCACATTACCCCCAAGTATACTTATTATTACTATTATTACTATTATTAACATTACCACTACCCTCAAGCAAACATTATTATTATTATTATTATTATTATTATTATTATTATTATTATTATTATTATTATTGCTATTATTATTATTATTATTATTATTATTTAATTATTATTATTAGTATTATTACTACTACTACAACTACTACTACTACTACTACTACTAATAATAATAATAATAACAACGACAACAACAACAACAACAATAATAATAATAATAATAATAATAATAATAATAATAATAATAATAATAATAATAATACGCCCATCACCTGCAACAAACTTGCTCTCTTCCTTTCTACTGTAGCTAAATCATACACACCTGACTTCCGTTAATGCATAATTACAATAATTATATTATTACTGTTATTATAAATTAAATAATACTACCACTAACGGCAGGCAATCCTATTGTTATTATTATTTTTATAGTTGTTATTATTATAGTTGTTATTGCTAGTGCTAATACTGCCATCACCACCAAAACAAAACTTCTAATTATTATTCCTATTATTATCGCTATTATTATTAATTCTATCATCATCTATATCTAAATTATCCACTAATATTATTAGCATTGGACCATAACTGTATACCTATTCCTCACTAGTACATATTTACCACAGTTACTCCCCTTATCTCATCAATATACTTCCTCCTATTAGTTTTATTGTTATCACTATTACTATTAGAATCTTCATTAACCACAAGCAACTACTTGTTATTCCTATTAATATTTATTACTCACACTACCCTTGACTCCAAGCACGCGTCCTATTAACAATAATATCGTTAATATTAATGTTCACATGATGCGTGCAACGTCCATCATAAAAGCAAATATACATCTTCCATGTCGTGGTTGGAAGGCATAGTTCAGCCCATAGCGAAATGTTTTCCTTTGATTAAATTTATGCAGAAACTTGCAAACGCGCGCCCACACACATACACACACACACACGAATCGTTCATGGTATTTTTAATATCGGTATATCGATACGATGGATTGTTGTAGACAATCGTTAATAGATAAATGTTGCTATATAGTCAGTGGACATTTTCGATTTGTTAGCATGTATTGGCTAGTAGGGTACCCTTTGCCCATTTACACTTGTTTTCACAAGTTACCCAAATTCTCTTTGGGGCTCCGAGTGGCCGAGTGGTCTAAAGCGCTGTCCGTTACGGATCAATGTCATCTCACCTCTGTCTGCGTGGGTTTGAGTCTAGGATTCGGAAAATGTGGATATGTAGGAAAGCTTGCCAGAGCTTCTCGTGATTTCCCGGTTTCTTCCTCCACCATTAATACTGGCCGCCATGTATAACCTATCATGTGCTGAAAATTGGCGTTAATCCCCATAACAACAACAACAACAACAACCGCAACCCATTAATCTCTTTGGATCCATATAACTCGGCTTCATAAATCTGCTCCATAGTGACCTGCAGTCCATCAGTTGTCTGTCATAAGATACGTGCCACCATTACCGTGAAGCTCACACTGACAAACATTCCTTTGACTGCAGGCATTTTGTTCAAGAATATATGGATTATCTCACGATTTCGGATCATATAAAGATGACAGCTAGGTTACATATGTGTTCTTTTGCTCCTCCTATCTTTTTTTTTCTTCAGATTTTTACTTAGTTTTCATATTTGATCTTTGGGTGCTTTGTGAGAAAAATGGTCTGGGCAAATAGTAGAACTAATGTGGCGGTGAATTACGTGAAATTGATGTGGTTTCTATAAATATAATGTGGATAAAAGAGCATTAATGACGTCATAGCCGACCCGCGTGAGAGTGATGGCAGTGTTAGCGTGCATGTAAAACTTAATCAATGGATGCTCTGCTAGGAAGGGTGCTTCTGGCAACAAAGCGATAATGAACGAACTACTGTAATTTGTTCAAATTGTAACAGGATGAAGCCATTTTGTGACTGAATTTAGAGAGGACATGGAAAGTAATTTCGTGAAAGAGTTGGTTTTTTTTATTAATAATGTAATTGAACGATAATGAATATGACACCATACTCGTGAGCAGAAATACTAACAATGAATTTTACAGAATGAAGCTGCCGGAGTTAAACAAATGATATGAGGAAATAATATCGTTCTTAATTAGAACTAATCGGAATATGCAACTTCAGCGAGTAATCAAACGTGAATCAAAACACATGAAACTTATATACAGATATGATTCATATATAGATCTATCTAAGTGGGCAACTAATGTAAAGAATTTTTTCACAAACATGAACAATGTATGATTATATCACCAAGGGTATCAAAGAACAGAATTTGTGTAAAAATATGAATAATGTATGTTCCAGTAATATGCATGATCTATGTATTATTGATCTTCATTCATATAGCGATATTAAACTACAGATCTCACTCAAGTAGTGACATTTGATAATATTGATTCACAAATGGAACATGGAAGATGTTTATCTCGAAACATCTTGCTTACAATCACACTGCATTTCCGGTTCCACAGCTCTCGTTGAATATTATACTATTCCGCTGTAGATGATGATTGCTTCCAAAGAATCTCAGCGCTTTTTGGGTAAAGTATATATTGGTTATTGCAAAGCCATCCCTCTGTACATCTGTACATATCTGTTTCAAAATTGTTCTTTTTTAAACTGTGATGAGGTTATGAATGCCTAATGGACTTGTATCTTAACTACTGATGCTGGGGATCTTCAACTTTGTTTTTGAAAAGATTGGATACAGACACATAAAATACGTTACGGGGTTAGTATACCTACCCTGCATTATAAATTGAGGTGGGAAAAATTGCCACTGTGTCGTAACTTACAAGCTATGATAACCACGTCCTATAATCATATATTCAATTACTGTGCATGAAAAGACCAACATGCATATGCATCCCAAATGATCCACATGGTCATAATTTAGAGTCCCGAGAGTTAGGACATGATGTCTCTGGGTCTTCACATTGAACTATTGACAGCGTCGCCTTATAATCATGCATACACTTAATAACTATCGCGTTAAGTTCAGAAAAATAAGGCAAGTGCAACTTACGGCCTGATGACAATATCAGGCATGCCGCCTGGTTTTGCATGGTAACATTTACATCATGCGGTGTACGTAAAACAATCGGCATCCTTTCCTCGCCTTGGAGTAATTTGCACATGACTGAGACTTCATCATCGTTATTATTTGCATTCTCAGATACGCGATTGTGTGCCATTAAACCTTTATAGTTATAACTGTTTCATGGAATAAATTTGTATGCAACTGTAAGTTTCAGCCATTGACTCTAAACGCATAAGACCGCTTACAAAAGTGTGAGAATGAAGGTTACTCGACATTTTTGATCATTTTCTGTTAAAAGATCAAATCGGTCAACGGTAGGTACCTAAATCTTGTCATGCCGAGGTAGAATTTATTCACTGCCCATAACCAGTGAGTTTTGGCTCTGGATGTTGAAGTTTTTAGAAGCGAGACGGCTGGGCCATTGAATTATTCCAATTCGATTAATGTAAATATGATTTGGATATAAAGTTTGTGTATCATTTCCAGTGCAAGCGTTTTTCTTTAGGGTTGACAAATATTATCGCTATAGCCAATCGTAGCCTATATGCTATCGTTAGATCCAGTCATATCTCACGCTTCTCTGATTATTCTGTTCTAATCGCAACAATTCGGCTATTTTTGATTTTGTTTCAGTAAGCTGAATATAGGAGAAATTTTGTAGATATGGTGCGATTTTAATGTTCTAGTCAAGATCAGAATAATGTCACTATTTGTCGTGTTTAAGTCAAATTTATACAGTCGATCATTCATTAAAGAAGTATATCTTTAGTTAATCAGTGGTTTCTACTTTCGTTGTACTGTATTGTTGAAAATTAGGTTTCTAAAGTGAAGTTTACCAAACAATTTTGTAAATGCGGTTCAATTGTATTTTGGAGGGACAGTTACTTACTGAGCTGAATGACACTGCTAGTCAGCAAAATATCGTACCTTCGTCTACTCCTATTACGCTTTTCATTTATTCTGGATTAGACAAGATCGAGTCGGTTTGATTCAAATTTGATATACTGCGGACCATCAACCGTGCTTTGATGTGCTCAAAGAATCTGCAGACACACAGTCGTCGAGTAGAAAACCCACCATTAGAAGCAAACTTTCTACAATTGCTTCTTTCCACAGTTTATAAAGCGGCTATAATTGACGAGTTTGATCTCAGGGAATATAATCGTGTAGTGTACAAATATATGATGCCTTAATACAGAAAATCCCTCGAGGATACTTTTCCGAAGTCTTCTCTAAAACGCGGAGGTGATCTATGTTACATATATACTCTTTCATCTTGTGAATCATCATGTTGTGTAAACGTAACTAAAATAATCCCAGACAATGCTAACAACTCTGTGATATTTTGAAGCATTTACGAGCATCGTCTCGCAAATATTTCTTTAACATGATTTAAGTGACAACATGTGGGTTGAGTTCCGAGTTTATTTACAAGGGCCACCCAGGCACCGTATACTTTATTCACTGTTAACTTGACCTGAAATTCCAGTTTCGTCGGAGTAAAGTATCTTGCCGAATTGAACACAAATATCTCCAATAAAAAACAGCTATAATAGCATATACAATGACGAAATCTGAATGACAGGTATGCAGAATACAACAACCCTTTGTATCTTCTTTTTTGAGTATTCTAATGAAGAGTTAATTTGGTTAGATGTTTATTGATAATTCTTAGAAACTGGCCGAAGCCAATATTTTTTCATTCACTACTTTAGAAATTGAAATATTACGAGTTTATTTACAGTGCAAAGTATTTTTAATCTCCTTGTATATCACGCATTACCTTCTAAGACGTTTTGTTGTATGATAATTATCAGTTTCAATTACGCTACAACGTGGTGTATATACAATTAGCAAACACGTGCTCTGTATAAAATACATGGATGCTTTCTCAAGAAACAACCTACACGAGAGATATCATTTTTCTTCTTGTTAGGAAACTGTGTTGACCTAAATAGTGATAGGATTCTCAATGGTATGTATATTATTACTGTTCAATAGACACCGCCAATATATTATATTACTCATCCAGATTCTTCTGTTTTAGATTAAAGCACATAATTAAAAACCTTCGAAAATGTATATGCGAACACATGCATCACTCGTGCATATATGCCGTGCATGATATACTGAATAGTGATCATGAATGCTTTCCAAAAAGAGAGATTTAAGTATATAATAATGATGGACATCGATTCCTTTATGTATCAAGTTTCGAAAGTTGAAAACTATAATTCGACTCTCTAATGCTTTTATGCTTTTGTTCCCGAAATAAAAATATTGCCCTGCATGATCCGATAGAATACGTTCATAATAACCGACATCGATTCCTTTATGTATCAAGTTTCAAAACTTGAAAACTATAATTCTACTATCTAATGGCTTTTATGCTCTTGTTCCCAAAATAAAATATTGCCCTACAAGGGAAAATCTGATAGAATACGTTTGCTTTTCATATATATTTCTTGTTTTAATGAACTCTCTATGCCTTCTGCATTCTTGATACATCTTCTTCGTAGACTTAGTTCTTCCTTCTGTTTTATCCACTTAGATTTGTACCATGTCTTGGAGATAATGGTGAATATTTAGATGTATTTCGTGTTACTGCAGAATGAAATAACATATTATGAGCTTCACACAATTATTAATCTTCTTTACATTTTATTACTTATTTTATTTTTTTTATACTTCTTGGGGTTTGTGTTCCAATACCTTTCTTGCAGTAAAAAGAGTACTTTTTCAAAATTTCTTCAAATTAGCAGCGATGTTATACCTTGAGAGGGTCCGAAGTGACTTTTGCAATGCGGAGCATTTAATTTCCATCTCTTTGGATGACCACAGGTGGGTAACGACTCAAAATACATGACAATTTGTTCCTGTATGGAAAGAAACTATAATTTTGATGTTACATCTACAAACGACAAAAAATGTCAAACATTAGAGTTGTTTCCATTTGACACATTCGCATAAAGGACACATACCATACCTAAAGGACCATGATCAGAGGCAGGAAATGATTGTGGATTTATTAACAGTTTAGCGCACAATCATCTGACGTGCTCATGTTTTAAATTAGTATTGACATTTCGCTGAGATGGAGGACAGTAGACATGAATAGCACTCATATTTGCATCATCCGATAAAGACCATTACCTGAATGCCTAATAATTGGTGATTTTTTTAAGAACTGTGATATTCATCTCAGTCTTAAAGCTATGTTACTCACTGCTGAATGCAGTAAATGTTGTAGGATTTAACGTCATTTTTCAGCATAAGATACATGCCGGCACGTTATAAATAGTGGAGGAAGAACCCGGGAAACCCCGGAAAGAACCACCGACCTACTAGAAGCTACTGACAAGCTTTCTCACACACCCACTTTGGCGTTGAATCCGAGACTCGAAATCATGCAGACATAGCTCAGATGGCAGTGATCCATAACGGTTAACGGTTTTGACCACTCGGTCACCCTGAATGCAGCAAATACCAAACACGACATGAAAGCAAAACAATTAATGGGTATATTAAATGAATATATCTTCAATAAAAAGTAGCAATTATGGTTAATACGAAAAACAGAAAAATTTGCTTGTTTTGATTTATTATGTAGAAAATTAGCTTTTTTGATAATATATAGTGTTTGCATTACTCTTGGAGTTTTCGGTTATATTAACATACAAATTATAGTATCGTTTAGCTGATAAAACTTTTGATAATCATGTGGAGACAAGTTGCTGCACCATTCGAGGTCTATTAGCCGCGATGATTGCACCACCATGGTTTTGGTCCATCTAGTACACCGTCACAGTCACAAAGGTACTTCGTTTCAGTCATGGGACATTTTGACTTGGCGGGCACGCATTGGCCTGTAGCATAGCCTTTGCATTTGCACTTGTTTTCACAAGAAAACCAATTTTGTCTCGACCCTTCAAAACTCCATCTTGAGCACCCGTTCCATTTTCTATCGCAGTCAATGTCGCCTCTTTTTGTTGTTTGTGCTACGATAATCGTCGCCATTACCATGAAGCTCAATGTGACAAGCATCCCTTTGACTGCAAACATTCTGACTGATATGTCCTTAAAGAGAAAGAGTATCTCACACAGTTTAGCATCATATATGGATAAATAACTTTTAATATCAATAAAGTTTGAAAACTACGAATGATTAACATAAACAAAAATAAGTAATTTCTAGTTTCATTTCTATTTGTCAATAATTTCCTTAATAATATTAAAAACATAAAAAACCCTGAAAGCTTTGAACAGCTCTTTCTGCTCTGAGAATATTTTTTAAAAAAATGAATTAAAGTTACATTCTTATTCTAGTCATTGTGTACAAGCATTATAAAAATATTCAAAAAAAGAATTAAAGTTCCAGTCATTGTGTACTTACATTATATTCGAGTGGCTAATGTCACCAGATAGTATCGCAGAGCAAACATGTAACTTGATACGAAAAAAATGTAAACAGACAAAACCCTATTCGCAATATAGTCTGACTATACATCCCAGTTTGTTTGTACCCACCAACCGATTTTAATAACAAAACTGCGTAAACTATGGGCTAGTTTATTTCTATCAAACAACATAATGACATAAAGCCTATTATTCAGTGACTGCCGGATGGTTCCGTAAATTACCATAACTTAACGTTGAGAGTTTATTCATACACGAACATGTTAATTAAACCGTTTGTTAAATCTACGTGAAAGACAAATTTATGTTGTCATTCTTTTCTTTTGCTTGATTCGGCATGTTAAATATCTGAAGCAGACAACATGTGTATGTACATCAGAACCGTGCATACACATAGTGCTGCAAAAAAACTTGCCCAGGAAGTGGAAATGGATTTCAAGCATGTCTGTCTATTATATTGAAAACTTCCGTTAAGCATGCAACGCGCAGACGATGACAGTGTTAGGGCCGTTCTAGTCACAGTCAGGTTAGAAAATATAAATCAATGAATGAATTGACTAAGTTCCTTTCACTATGTTAACAATAACCATTTCCATTATTGAAATCGGTAGGGGGAACAAACAAGCGGGTTTATTTGCCTGCAATAATGCCATATTTAGATTTGTATTGCCATCCATTTAATAATCGTGCAAAAGAGAATTGTTCTCAATAAATTGTTTAATTTGCAACAATTTATTTTTCTTCAACTTCACCTTTCTCCGTAAATGGTGTCTTAAAATATCTCATTCCTGGATCTGGATAGTGTGACAAGTTACATTATTTATGTTTCTCTTTTTTGTAGTTTTTTTATCTTGAAATTTAATTTATCTTAACTATTGGTCAACTATGATGAGGTATGATATAGAAAGAAATAAATTACAAGAAATTAGCGAAATAAAAATATTGATTACCGACTTATAAAGAATCACATCAGTCCTCGTTGAAAGTATATGTCGCTTAAACAGGCAAATTTTGTTTGTTGTCTCGAAAACGCTTTAATAAAATCTAACAGAAGAAAGAAATGTTTATTTGCTAAGTTGATATTAAAACCAAGCCGTCTGCATTAGATTACAATTTATAGTGCGCAAAATATCGTTCAAACGCGTTAAATCAAAATGCAAGAATTTATACTTACTGAGGAGAAAATTCAAAGAAGGAACTAATCTTTGCCAAACTTTCCACGTCGAATGTTATCGTGAGCAACTCATGCACGTTTTATAAAAATGAGTTTACTTTAAAACAAATATTGTTATCAGTAATTTCCTCTGTAATATTTTCCTTATATTATCTCAGTAGATAATCTTTAATCAGGCAGATTCCTGCTTAGATGTCGATTGTTTGTTTCATGTTTGACGGGGTAATTTATTTTTATCTTTACTTCTTCATCTTTCAGACTAGACATATTACAAAGCAATGGGAAAAGAGGTTGGTAAAAACTCCTACAAGTCATCAGACTGACATACAGTCATCGAGATCATTTGCAACAACGACATTTCTCCGGGTGCAATTGCAAGCTTGACAAATATTTTGAATAAACCGAAGCTGAAATCCTTTTGTAACTTTTGTTATACACATCAGAGAGGAATTTAACTGACTGAAATTGTTAAGTAAAACGCAGCCAAATGATTGCATCGCATTACATCACATTTGGGTTGTTAGGAAGGTAAGTAGAGTGAAGAAAAAAATGTGTAAAAAGAAGTTATAATTACTATACCATGTAGGAAATGATTCAAATATAACGAAATATACCATCTCGTAGTGCTCTTTCACCACATGACAAATTACCTGACCCGATTCTCGTGATTTAACCTTTTGACTGATTCAGATAATTTGTGATTTCAATTTCAATAACATTATAACATAAAGTATGATAAAAGCAAACAGTAGTTCCCAATCATAACAGGCTAGCATGGGACAGAAAATGGTGCTAATCATTTGGCCATGTCAGATAACTTACGCCTGCCTAAATTGTATTAGAACAAATCTTGCAAGAAAATTAAATCAACACGGAAAGCTAGATTTATTCATTACCAGTACTAGTACAATCTCACCTGCACTATAATTTGATTGTTCTTCCATTTATCTGAAACTCAACATGATAAGATCAGACTATATGTTTCTATTAAAGCATTATTTTCTGATCTAAAAATTGTGTTTGGTCATTTGGTCGAATAGTGTTTAAAGAATACTCAAGAAAAACTGAAAAGTGATATAAACATTAAAACAGAATGTACATTTATTGGTCATAGGATATTGATCGTGAGAAATTCCGCTTTACCATGAACCTTTTTTGAAACCTCTCAGAGATAAATATTTCAAAAACATTTTTAATTTGAATTTCGTACACTGAGTAACTTCATGTATTCAAGGTATAGCTAATATTCGGGTACACATTTCACATGTATAGTGTTATATCTATTCCAAATCTGACTTTGCTTATATGATCGAACGATAAAATACAAAAGAAGAACTTGAAAGAAAGAAAATCCGTTTGTTGTGGCGTTTGAGAATACTGCAGAAGTTATAAACACCGTTGACCATTTAATATATGACGGGGAAAAGTCATAAACATTTAATTGTAACTGACGTAAAACTGCTCCATGAATCGTAAATTTTGTAACATTACAGAAATAATAGACACATTTAAATATCATTCCGACCACACTGCAAGATATACAACTTTTAAACAGCAGACCGATTAAATCAACTGTTCTTTCACAAGCAATCTTCTTAAAAACTTAGCAATAAACATTTATCGTTCTGGCACGATTTGAATTTTAGAAGCGAGCAGATGGCAGACAGTTGTTAATCGTCAATCAGAGAAACAATGAATTCCCAATAAAATACGAAATATCTTTTAAAAGATGAACGGAAATGGTGTTCAATATACCTGACATATGATGTTCTATACACCTAACATATGATGTTCTGTATACCTAACATATGATGTTCTATACACCTAACATATGATGTTTAATATACCTAACATATGATGTTCTATACACCTAACATATGGTGTTCTATACACCTAACATATGATGTTCTATACACCTAACATATGGTGTTCTATATACCGAACATATGATATTCTGTATACCTAACATATGATGTTCTATACACCTAACATATGATGTTCTATACACCTAACATATGATGTTCTATACACCTAACATATGGTGTTATATATACCTAACACATGATATTATGTATACCTAACATATGATGTTCTATACACCTAACATATAATGTTCTATACACCTAACATATGATGTTCTATATACCTAACATATGATATTCTGTATACCTAACATATGATATTCTGTATACCTAACATATGATATTCTGTATACCTAACATATGATATTCTGTATACCTAACATATGATGTTCTATACACCTAACATATGATGTTCTATATACCTAACATATGATGTTCTATACACCTAACATATGATGTTCTATACACCTAACATATGATGTTCTATATACCTAACACATGATATTCTGTATACCTAACATATGATGTTCTATACACCTAACATATGATGTTCTATACACCTAACATATGATGTTCTATATACCTAACATATGATATTCTGTATACCTAACATATGATATTCTGTATACCTAACATATGGTGTTCTATATACCTAGCACATGATGTTCTATATACCTAACATATGATATTCTGTATACCTAACATATGATGTTCTATATACCTAACATATGATGTTCTATACACCTAACATATGGTGTTCTATATACCTAACATATGATGTTCTATACACCTAACATATGATATTCTGTATACCTAACATATGATATTCTGTATACCTAACATATGATGTTCTATACACCTAACATATGATATTCTGTATACCTAACATATGATGTTCTATACACCTAACATATGATGTTCTATATACCTAACATATGATGTTCTATACACCTAACATATGGTGTTCTATTTACCTAACATATGATGTTCTATACACCTAACATATGATATTCTGTATACCTAACATATGATATTCTGTGTACCTAACATATGATGTTCTATACACCTAACATATGATATTCTGTATACCTAACATATGATGTTCTATACACCTAACATATGATGTTCTATATACCTAACATATGATGTTCTATACACCTAACATATGATATTCTGTATACCTAACATATGATATTCTGTATACCTAACATATGATGTTCTATATACCTAACATATGATGTTCTATACACCTAACATATGGTGTTCTATACACCTAACATATGATGTTCTATACACCTAACATATGATGTTCTATACACCTAACATATGGTGTTCTATACACCTAACATATGGTGTTCTATATACTTAACATATGGTGTTCTATATACCTAACATATGATATTCTATATACTTAACATATGATGTGCTATATACTTAATATTTTCAAATAATTTTGAAGGTGCTTATCAGTAAATAGTCATCAATATCTGAACTGACTTTATCTAAAGCAAGACGTTTCTGAGGACGCTTTTTGCAGGGCATGGTGTTTATATCTTCTCTTTATGAGGAGTCATGACCTTTCCTTGCTCGGCCTAAGTCATTTGTCTCTTATGATGTGGTAGATGAACAGTTTATTGCCACGTACTGGTAGCTACAGCATAGAAAACAACACTATATATTAGAGTCTAATCTATGGAATTATCCACTTTTTCAGGAATATTAGTATTTTAGTAAGGTAGCGAAGGTTTTCAAACAATTTGAGGGAAAATGAATTTCTTCATCTATAAAATGAATTTCTTCATCTATTACATTAGGTGAAAAGAACTTAAAAATGACCAAGTATCTTTACTACAATAGAAATGAGGATTTCTCCGGAAAATAACGAAATTGTTATGGAATGCATTTTCAAGCATAACTTTAATATGTTTCCAAGACTACGATCTCTACTGAATATTCCAGTGGCAAGTTAAACTGTTAGTCTGCTCAATTGGATTTTCCATAGCAAATCTTAGAATATCGCCTAAGATAGTGGTAACATAACACGTCACACTAGACAGGTAAGAAGTCCCTTAAGGTTCAGCACAGTAAGTATGTGCTTACAAATAGTGCATTGTTAATTACCTGTTCAAAACGTAGTTGAAATAATAGTATTTATCTACAATCTAAACAAATTAACATTCTTAACACCTCTTACATCTTTTAAAACATCACAAAGCAATATAGTGATCTTTTCCTAGAGCAATTTCTGCACACACAAAAACCACGTTATGTGTATATTGCTAAATCCACCAAACTAAATTTCTCAAGAAGAACTGTGTTTGTCATTTTCCTGAGAAAAGAATAACGATTAAGCAAGAAATGGATGGATGTAAAGGGTATTTAATACGTTTTAAATGTTACCTGAATGTGCAACAATGTTCTTTACTATCATCTTAAACTATTCCCCATGTACCGCGACACACTTTCTCAGTTTGAGTATCAGTTCTTAAATGCTATTTTACATCCACGTTTTGTGTATCGTTCATACAAGGGAACCATGCACTTTCAGTCGCATGGCGGTTTTCAAATCAACTTCAACCGCTCCGGTGGCCTAGTGGTTAGAGCGTCCGCCTCGAATGCGGGAGGTCGTGTGTTCGATCCCCGGCCGAGTCATTCCAAAGACTTACAAAAATGGTACTAACAGCTATCTCGCTTGACGCTCAGCATTAACAGGTTAGTGTCAGGATAATGTGACTGGGTGGGACATCATGCTACATGTCTGCGGCATGGTGCCCCAGTGCTAGACATAACTATAAACTGCCACACTGCAGACATCTTAGCGATATGACTAAAAAATTGTTAAAGCTACGTTAAAAATCATAATCACATGACATCATTTAAACCCAGGTGAGTGTTCATAGAGTAGATGGATACATCATGTACCAATATGAGAACGGGTGGATGGATAGTGTTCGACAATGTCTGGCAATACTTTTGGAGTCATACGCACTTTCTGTGATACTCACAGAAACAGGCACAGGCACATGGTCGATTGGACCTAATGAAATACACATGAAACTCTCTAAGAAATCCGATTAAGTTGATCGATTAGTGGTTTTAAATTGTTGTCCCCTACCGAAACTTTAATATGTTCTCTCGAATCGGACTTATAAAATAAGTACATCAATCTTTTAACGTATCTGACGATCTCATTTAAACGTCTCTGTTACCCTTTTCATATCTGTTAAAAGGTATTTTTTGCTTTCAACCAGAGTCTTTTTTATCCTCTGTTCACAAACACAGGACACAGGGGCCCCGAGTGGCCGAGTGGTCTAAAGCGCTGCCCGTTACAGATCACTGCCATCTCACCTCTGCGTGTGTTCGAGTCTAGGATTCGGCGAATGTGGATATGTGAGAAAGCTTGTCAGTAGCTTCTCGTGGGTCGGTGGTTCTTTCCGGTGATTTCCCGGTTTCTTCCTCCATCATTAATACTGACTGCCATGAATAGTCTATCGTGTGCTGAAAAATGGCGTTAAGCCCAACAACAACAACAACAACAACAACACAGGACACATCTTGCACCAACCGTTTTGAGCACCAAATGATTCTGAAATATATTAAAAAAGCAGAAATTAATGCCTGTGATATGAGAAATATATTTCACTGCCTAATAAGGATCATCACAGCAGTCACTTCCTGCTCACCTGCAAAGGACAGAACAGTCTTCAAGATCGTGGGCCTTCTTCAATGTATTTGCCATCATCTCTAAAACAATGAAACCACCTACGAATTATAGGACATTACAGCGATTTTTATCCCCAATTTTATCCAAGTTGGTCTTGATTGCAGTTAGAGAATACCCAAAGAGCGATCGTTTTGTACAATGTATCATTTGCACCGTAGCATAATGTTTCCTCTTTTTCCGACGCTGAGGATTCTCATTTAGCTATGCTACATCACGCGCATATATGCGCAGGCGTCCAGCGTGCTACACGTGCAGCAGCAAATGATTTTATAGAATGTTTTTTCCTTCATTGATTAGCATTGAATATATTGACAGGTTCAAAGAAATAAACACGTTAGTTTTTCCAAAATATTTAGACAATTGTGAGCTTCGAAATAAACATTTTTAATTGTTCAAAAATATAGCCCAACCTACATTGATCAGTGGTTCATGGAATAACGATTAAATAACGATTGTCCTCAGCATCAGTAGCAATACGTGGAACGTGCTAAATATGGCCGCTATAAAATGCGACTTATTGATTGAAGTGTTAATTGATACAATAGTTTGGTTCACCGGACCGGGCCAAACATTACTGCTTAAGAACAATGAATAATTAGTTTATGTTACCTTTAAAACAGGTTTGATTGTAAAACGTATCAGATATTCTCTTTTTTGTGCAATAAATTTTGAAGACATAGCATTTCTCGCTTCGGTCTCACTGAAGTTTCTCACCACTAGAGAATCACCATTTGAACTGAAGTTTATTCATTGTAAGTTCCATTAGTTGACAGTTGTAAATGGATCAAAAGATTTTTGTTTATTGATATATTTCAGAAAAAAAATATTTACACGTTATTCAATATTTATTATTAATAATTACTCTTCACAGGATATGGTTGGCAGATGAAATGCTCATGAAATTATGTTGACGTGTAACAATAATAAAATGATTTGAAATAAGGAAACGAACCACTGCTGCACCGATTAGCAGCTTGATAAATTGGTATACAAGAAAGGCATCCACTTTACAAATATATGGAAATAATTCATAAATATATCATATTGGGAAAACTTTAATCTTTTATTCTTTTGTAAGAGTTTTGTTTTGAAGAGACACTACATGATTCTAAACTGAGTTAAACATTCTGGAAATGATGTTGTAGGCTGGAACGATATTATGTGTTAGAACAATAGCATGTTGCTCACATAATTTGGCAGATATTTGTGAGGGATGTTTTGCATATCAGTTTAAGATTAGCACGTCCTTCACAATATATCACGAGCGATAAACACAGAGATCTATAAACCCCAGTTTTGCTAAATAGCACATCGAAATGTTTTAACAGCATAGCACCAAAGATTACCAAGCAAGTCATATAACCACATATGTGCCAAATACCTAATCAAAGAATCTTTCGCACAATTTGATAAAAGATAACCACACAAGACATATAAACTCCAAGTTTATTAATTATCTCATCAAAACCTTATTAATAGGATAGCTTGAAAGATATCAAAACAAATCATATAAACCCGATATTTGCTAATTATTGGTGAAAATATCTTTAATAGAAGAAAACGTAAACTGCATAACTGAACAATAAATTTAAGCAACTTCTGTACAAACATGAAGTAAAAATTTACAACGTAATTCATGCATGTGAATTTTTCTACTTGCTTCTTCACTTATACAATTTTTTCTTGCAGTAATGGAAGTATGCTAAGTAATAATTTCTCAAGAGATAAAATATATAAAAACAGAAGATGTTATCATATATGTAGTTTGGAAACTTTTAATCTTCTGACCTAAAATTCATGCATGTCTATTCGATTGGACATCACTTGAGGAATTCACAAGGCTGCTTTACTTATTAATTTCTTAATTGTTGCGCCAGCTTACACGTGCTTCATGCAGTGTTTTTAGTACATGCATGCTATACATACATGCTATATATATATATATATATATATATATATATATATATATATATATATATATATATATATATATATAAATACATACAGTACATACATATAAATACATATAGTACATACATGATATATATATATATATATATATATATATTGCTCTTGTCATACTACGACGATTCTAAACGATGCTTTACTCTATGAATCCGTTCAAAGACAAAAACATGAAACATTTCATAACTTAATAAATTTCAAGAAATTGTATTCACAATGTATATCATGTGTTTGTGCATCCATATAAAGTATCATATCTATTTCAGAAATAAATGTCTTGGCTTAAGTGCGGAAACGAATGACGCACAAGCTAACAAATGGTTCAAGCATTAATTTCATGTAGAAAGTGATAAAACCACATCCCATTTGCTTCATCATTCTCGGTCTTGATAGATTTGCCTGATCGACATATGGTCAACAAGACATTTGACTCATTATTCTCTATGATATGTAACGGCTCACTGAATCTAAATTTCAAACAATTACACAACTAATTGAAACATTTACATCTATACGACCTCCTTGCAAGATATACTATGCCGTAAACATATCTACAATTTTTTCCTTTCTACAAATTTTTACCATTAAAGGTTAGTAATAAACATTGTCAATTCATATAGTGTTAAGCATCTGCCAGGAAATGGAGCATATATTTTCCATGTCTACGTATATCACGTACAATGCTGCGTAGGGTCGGTTCCTAGCCGTTTTTATAGCTTCTGCTGATAATATTAATCTTGCAAAATCCATTAATTTGGCGCGTCAAACACTTAGTAATTGTCCTTAACCAAATTTTAAATCAACCCATCTTTCATCACCGGGTAAAAATCAATAAAACGCTGCATCTTCAATCA
The DNA here is from genome assembly GCA_016746295.1 of Potamilus streckersoni. Lineage (NCBI taxonomy): Eukaryota > Metazoa > Mollusca > Bivalvia > Unionida > Unionidae > Potamilus > Potamilus streckersoni. Next base: position 361,903 of record JAEAOA010000546.1, read on the forward strand.
AATTCAGTTACAGAATGATAAACGAAATCAATGAAATAACATAGTTACAAAGATTATCAACCAGTTGTATACTGAAGCAGAAACGCACCATTTTCGCCACAATTTCTTTTAAACAAGCCATGGAGAGTTATTTCTTGCATGCAGATCCACATATGACAACTTTGATCTTGAACTTAATCTCATACTCAGCCAGCATACTAGGTTTTCGTAGTAAAAGTAATGCTTCACAAGGACTACCACAAATGGAGGGCCCCGAGTGGTCGAGTGGTATAAAGCGCTCTCCGTTACGGATCACTACCATCTCACCTCTGTGTGCGTGGGTTCGAGTCTAAGATTCGGCGAATGTGGATATGTGAGAAAGCTTGCCAGTAGCTTCTCGTGGGTCGGTGGTTCTTTTCGCGGATTTTCCGGTTTCTTCCTTCACCATTAATACTGGCCGCCATGTCTAGCCTATCGTGTGCTGAAAAATGGCATTAAGCCCCAGAACAGCAACAACCACAAATGGACATATGTTCCTAGCGCCTTTAAGGGAATAATAGAGGTGTCGTTGATTTCTTAAGAAGGTTATCTGAATAATGTATCATACACGCGTTGGGCCGGTTGGGGACGATTTATTACGAATAATATTAGGAATTTATGATCTCCTGTCAACAAACGAAAATAAACCAAAAGAAACAAAAACCCCATGTCCAGCTCACCCCCACGAAACAATAATAAATCATATTAGTATATTTATATATGGGTGATTCTGCCTTACAGTAATATACCACATCTGACACGACTGCAGTTAAAGTAAGCACTTCATCTGAATGATTTGTTTTAAAGGTAAATATGTATATCTTTACTATCTGGATTACTAGTTAAGATATATCATTGAACGGTCCAAACCATTAGTATCTCAATATATGCTAAGTAGAGTAACTTACAGTTACATATTGTTAAAAATTGTGTAGGATAAAGCAGTTTGAAACCATGACAATTCATGAAGTAATCCACCAATTCATAAACATTTTTTAAATATATAGACAACGGTTGGGTATACGAAAGATATATGTCAAAGATATCAAAGGGAATAAGTAATCTTTGGTACAACATGAATCAGGACGACTACTAAAATGAATCATAGCATGCGTCTTGCAAACTTAACAGGGACAAATTATATTGGGAATAGTATGCACGGACAATGCATGCACTCGACTATGTATACTTTTCCAGATGATCCAGGTTGAATATTGGAATGGAAAGTTTAACTGCCAGTTAACAGAATAGAATAATAAAAGGGAATTTCTAGCGCAGTGGTATCAAATTCCCATATGCTATAATATGAAGGGGTCAGAATACCCACTTTTTTCCCATTTTGACCTTTCGCCCTTGAGGTCCTCCTCGGCAACAACAGTCAGAGAAACTTTCTCCCGCCCTTGGCAGAAGGAACTTCCCCCTCCCTCTGACAACCGGAGAATATTACTGACTACGATAAGTATAATGGTTGAAACCATCGTGATATTTCGCTCGTCAGGGAAGCCATACGTGTCCAAAAAAAAAAACAACGTTACTACGAAAAACGGACAAATCATGTCCGCGTCCTGAATGCCCGTGTATGCGTTCAACATCACTAAGAAAATCACGGTCAAGTTAAATGCAATATTTTTGAAAGTGAGACAAGGAACCGTCCGGCGGGTGTTTACGGGAAAATCAGCGTTATTGTACTCATCGTCAGCGGACGACATTCCAGAGCAAAGTTGATAAAATATAAAAGTTTAGCAAGCATCACAAAAAAGCTGTTGTCCCGTTCACGATCATGTACGATTTCAAATTTGTAAAAATTCCAGAGAAATCAAAGTCCGGAAAAGAAACTACGCACTTGAGGATGCATGTTCCTGTCACTGTTGCGTATGAAATAACGTGTATCGTTGATCCGAGATTATCTGAATTGATCAAGGTTTACCGGTGTAGCGATGCTAGATCGGTAGATCCTTCGGTTTGGTTGATCAAACGTGATGTTCGAAGAAACCGAACAAATCTGCGAAAGACTATCAGCGAAAGCGTTGTTGAATATCACCCCGAACAACAGTACGAATACATCACAGCCTTTCATTGTCACATCTGCGCGGAGCCGTTTACCCTTCGCGGGGGTTTTCACTGAGTAATGGATTATTGTTTTATCACCGGCCCTATCTTCGGTGCGATTCATGTTTGTTGCCGAGATAATTTCACACGGTCAATTTCATTTCGTATGTGACTCAAAATTTTTGCGGCTACGACGGTTATTTTGTGATAGACGCGCTCGGTCACCCGAACGTGGTAAAATTATGCAACAACCGAAAGATCAATGCGATCCTTAACAACTCCGAAAAGTTTATGTACGTACAGGTGGGACCACTCACGTTCATAGACAGCATGGTTCTTTGGAAACCCACGCGGTAAACTGTTCCGAGTTTACTTCGCTGACATGACGGAGCATTTAGTGATTCGGTCGAGTTGATGACGGGAAAAGGTATTTTATCGTACTAGTACCTAGATGACATGCGAAGATTCTACAAAACGTCGATCCCTGATAAAGATAAATTCTCCTCTCAATTATCCGGAAAAGGTATTACCGACGACGAGTACGAACAATCATTACACGTTTGGGATAAATTTAACTGCAAAACGATCGGCGATTACATGGACGTGTATTTGGTCCAAGATGTGCTGATGCTCCACGATGTGTATCAAAGTGTTCGCCTTGCCAGCTTGGACAATTATAAACTCGATCCGGTGTGGTATTCTTCCAGTCCGGGGTTGTCATAGGATCCGTGTTTTAACATAACATGAGCCCACGTTGAGCTGATCACGTGAAAATGTTTCGTGTCTTCGCGAAATGTATCCGTAGAGGCATTAGAGTCTTGAGTCAAAAGTGCGCTCGAACTAACAAGTATCACGATTACGACCCGAACAAACCTTCGAGATACATTCTCTACCTGGACAAAAATGCGTTGTGCACTTGGGCAATATCACAGTAGATGCCGTATGCGTGCAATCGTTGTGTGAGTGAATCCGATTTCGTCAAAGATTCGAATAATCTTACCAGTGATTTGTCGGAAGCCGATTATACTTATTTTGTCGAGGTCGAATTGGACTATCCCGAGCACCTACGCGACGCTCACAACGATTATTCGTTTCTTCTCAGGAAGTTAATCATCCCAGATTCGAAGTGGGAACAATTAGCGATGCAATATTGAAGACAGTGCACCGTTGGAAAGCCTGTTGCGAACTTGATGAACAAACGACATTACATCTTGACACTATAAAAATCTCAAACAAGCGCCCGACCACGATTTACAATTAATAAAAATCCACCCAGTCCTTCAAATGGTGCAGTAGTGATGGATGTCTAATTACATCAAGACCAATAACGACATGCAAACAAAAGCAACCATGGTATTTGAAAGAATTTTGTCAAACGCCGTATTCGGTAAGACCATGGAAAATATTTGCAAGTCCGTGGACAGCGAGATTGTTAATAGTCGAAAACGTTGTCGCAAACTGGTCTCGGCAGATCGTTTTGCTTGGTAAAAATATAAACAAACCTGGTGTTGAACAAACCCGTGTTCGTTGGTTCTGCCGTGTTGGAGAACGTCGAAAACGTTGATGTACAATTACCACAATGATTTCTTCGGGAATATCTGGCCCTTTTCGAAACTACTGTTCATCGACACGGGATGGATGGTGTATCGCATATTTACCGAGGATGTTAACAGTGACATGTACAATCATCGCCGTGACTTCAATCTGTCGGATGTTCCACCGGAGAGTCCGTTCTATCCATGCGACCAACAAGAAAGTGCTGAACAAGATGAAATATGAATATTGTTTCACGGCCATCATGTAATTTGTCGAGTTGCGAAGTAAAATCTATTAATTAAAAACAGCGTCCGGCAAGGAATAAAAAAAAAGGTATCTGAAGGTCGGTGGTAAAGCGCTAGATCATCCACGACGATTACGTGAGTGTGTTGTTCGGGAATAAGAAAAATCACACCGCGGAAATGTATGCGATACGATCTGGCAAGCATTGAATAAGCACCGATGTGATAATCAAGCGATACCTGACAAATTTCGATGACAAGCGATGGTACACCGACAGCGTGAACACGTTCGCGCTGGGCTGTCATCCATTTAGCCGTGAGGAATTTATATACTATCTCCTCGCGTCATGATGGACTGCTGTTCGTTGAATAGATTTTCGAGCACGTGCATGTACAAGACAATGTCAGGAACCTTCATCCATCTCGCGATTGTTTTCTCGTCTCTGGGGAGCTTCATTTTGTAACATACCCAAAACATTCCATCGTAATTGTAATCGCAGCCGTTCGAAGACAGTGTCTTCTTATCCACTTTTAGCCCGAGCGCCGCATAAAATATCGAATCGAACTTGATCGTGATTTTCTTAGCGAAGTTGAACGCGTATACGGGCACGCAGGATGCTGACAGGATTTATTCGTCTTTCGTCTTAAACATTTTTTGGACATATAAGGCTTCCCTAACGAGCAAAATATCATGATGGTACCAACCATTATACTTATCTTCGTAAGTAAAATTCAAGGGTTGCTGTACGAGGGAGGGGAAAGTTCTTTCTGCCAAGGGCAGGGGAAGGTTCCTCCGTCTGTGTTGTGACCGAGGAGGACCTGGAGAGGAAAGGTCAAAATGGGAAAAAAGTTGGTCTTCGGATCCTTCCCCATTATAACATATGGGAATTTGATACCACTGCGCTAGAAAACCCCTTTTTATTATACTTCTAACAGAGGTATATGTCTAATACCAAACCTTAGAAATTGGCCGATGTTAATTTTATTTTAGTTATTGCTTTACACATTGACATTCTCTAGAAGGCCGCATAATCTTCATCTGCGTACATATCGTGTATTACCTTCTAAGGAAATGTTTTGTTGCTTGATAATTTTCAATTTCTATTACACTATTTCTCTAAAATGCTGAGTTTTAATGAAAAATGTATACAAAAAGTGGTATATCATTTATATACCGCAATACTATACATATATTTTATTTATGCCACATACAAATATTCAGTTTATATGGGAGATAAACCTGACGGTCATAAACTGTACACTGTAGGGGAGTGACCTTTTCACAACCCTTCGTATATATGTACGCTCATAAAAGAAGTTCTATAGTTATTCTTAATTTCGTATACATTTCATTCATATTAATTGTTTTGTTTCCTTTAATAATATCAAATGAAGTGAAAATGCATGGATGATAGCTAATATTATTTTTAAAAAAAAAATAATGTGGATGCCAACATTAAATATGCAGCGTTCGTCGTCACGAACAGTAACAGTGTAGCCATTTTCATCTATACGGAGACTACGATTCGAGACAGAAACATCAAAATAATGAAGGAACAATAGGTAATTTATCAATTTAACCCTAACTACATTTCGTTTATATCATCTCTGTCCATATTTCCCAATTCCTATTGACTGTAAGTGTCACTTTCATTTATTCTCCTATGTTTTCGCTGTGTGGGCCCTGTTAGAGAAGTCGCCTGTTGCAAGAAGTTGACAAAGTTAGGGATCTTTCGCATTTGCCCGAGGTTCGTAACAAACGTGTCTTGTACGGTGATGTTTGATCCGTAGAATGGGTTGTTGATAACCTGTTACTTTTGAATATTACACGTTGGGGAACTTGATATAATACAGTCTGCTGCTGTGCAGTTTGAACTTTCTTTGACATAGATGAGAGCAGACGACACAGGGTGGAGCCAAGTATTATTTATTTCATGGATTATGTATGATTGATAATTTTGTATAAAAATGTTAGTTGCTATGCAAATAGTTTACATGAAAATCATTTTCTTGTTATTTTATCTTTCTTTAATGTAATATTCCAAGGAAATCATATCCATGTTTAGAGAGTATAATGCTATAAAAATATGTTCCTTCTGCGTATTCATTCGCCATGGGCAAATCACAATTTGATATGCAAACACTATTGGTATATCAAGTTGCTTTATACCAACATTTTAAATCCATGTCTCATGTGTATGGATACATTCCCCACAGATATCGTGCACAATAGACTTGATTCTACCTCTTGAGAGGAAACCGTATTGATATAAATGGAGATAGGAATCGTCTTCTTATGTATACTATTACAGTTTAATGGACCTCGTCAATATATTCCTTTACTCATCTAGGATCTTCTGTTTTAGACTGATGCACATAATTACAAACCGTTCAAAATATATACTCGAAAGCCTGCCTCTCCCATGCACATATCGATGTTATGCCGATAAAATTCAAACTGATACCGTTGATGATATTCTGTATATTGATCATGAATGCTAACCAAAGAGCGAGCTTTATGTATAGAATTATAAAAACGGACATAAATTCCTTTAGTAGTAAAATGTAAAAATAAATCTATAATTCGGCTAAATAATATTTTTTCTGGGTATTTATTTTTGTCTGAAACAATGAACATGGCCCTACATGGAGATACTGGAGACTTTATATTTAGGTGTTCGTGTTATTGCAGAAATGAAGTAACATATTTAGATCTTCAGACAGTTACTAAACATCTTTATGTTGTATTTATCATATTAGTTTTATTTGGGGAAAGCCTGAAATTAATGTCGTCCTGTAAAAGGAGTCACTGACACTATTTATACCATGCAGATATGTTATGCTTTGATGGGTTCCGAATTGCCTTTAGCCATGCAGAAAGTTCATTTTCATATATGAATAATTACCCACAACATATGACAATTTGTTCCTGTATAGAAATGAAATATATTTGATGTTACCTGCACGTGAGATAAATTTCAAAGATTAGAGTTTCTCCACCTGACACTGCTGTAGTATGCATTCCTATAGCGTGCCCTTCAACAATAGTAGTAAATCCTCAGCAAGAACTTTGTGTGATGAATTTGCTAAAACAAAAGAAAAACAACAGGAAAGTTATTAACCGTTCTCAAAGTTTGGAGAACACAGCTCACTAGTACTTCATGAAAGGATAAAGCTTTTCTTTTAATTCATATATTGATCCTTCTGCACCCATTATTTAGACTAACGTAAACCTAAAACGTTTTGTTATATAACCACTTTTCTCTGTTGTGCAGTTTAGTAAAATTTATGTCGACAATATCTTCCAATGTGACCACAAAAGGTTTCTGATCCCTCTTTATAGCTTTAATACACAATGTTCTATACCATACTGTCCTAGACCTAAATAGTATTTAATGGTGTTTTACATCATCCAGGATGTGTCTCATACATTAACATTGCCATTTATAGCATGTTAACATTTTTCATTGTCGTTTATCAACATTTAAATTATGTATCATCTTCACCTTTCATTTTGTCTTTAAAATGAGTCTTGTAATTTGTAATTTAATATTTTGAAAACCGAAGTTGTTGTCTTTCCTTCTATATTGCTTTTGAAATGTAACCTAATTGAATATCCGTTGATTTAATTTTAATCAACTAGATATAAAAAAAACATTTTACTTCACCAATAGCATCTATAACATATGTACACGGAAAGACGGAAAGACTATTTTCTCCAATCCAGAAAATATGCTTTTGCAAAGGTAAATCGTGTTTAAAAAGTGCAACAGAAACAAGTTTCTAGAATGAATACTTATACATACATAATAATAAAAACAAACCGTCTTAATTTGAGTATGAGATTTGGTGCGAAATATTTCATTCAAGGATTAGAAATCAAATTCCAGGAATTTATACTTAATGAGGAAAAACTGTTGGAAAACGACGGTCTTCACCAATCTGTCCACGTCGACTATTACCCTGAGCAACTCACATCTGGGTTTATCTAGTTCATCATGTCTTAGATAATTTGTGTTCTTCAATTTAGAAACAAATAGGCCTGACAGCAGTTTAGTCTGTTACATATTCCATTTACTATTAAAAAAATAGATAATCCTTAACCAATCAGAACTTGTTTAACTGCCATATGGAAATTACTGGCATATTTAATAAAATTAATTATTTCATGAAGCAGTGATAAATGGCGGGGACTTCAATTTGTACTATTTGTTTTAGCTTCCCCATTAATGATTAAATACCCAATGAGTATACCCCATCTCCAGGCCGTGGGTAGCAACTCATGCAAACCATCCGACTATAATATTCAGACTGTAAGGTCAAGTAATGCACGACACGCCTCGGGAAGATGCAATTATAAGCTGGAATGATGCCAGGAATGAACCAAGGCTGTAAGATATTTACCCCCTCCTTCTTCTGCAGATTTGTGATACAAGTCTTAATGAAATGTAATTGATTCAGCTGTGCCTATGTTGAGTAAATGAGAGCAAATAAAATGCATATCATCAACGAAAGAGATTTGGCGTGCTTGGAAAGTATTCCGTGTCGAGATGAAAATAAGTAAAGAGTTATTGTGTTAGATAGTCCTTGACACTTTTGTTTTAGTGACCAATATGCTACGCAGTACTTAGCAATAACTGCCCTATTAATTATGTTCAAGGCTGAAGAAATTATCATTAGCAAAACTGCACTTTATTATGTGATAAGATAATATGTAAATTAGAAATGCACCTATTTAAACAAGAAATATTGTTGGATGAACATTTCTGCCTTATTATCTTGGTAAAAGTGAAAGATAGTAAAATTTGTAGATGTTTCGAATTAATTCATTAATATATTAATAATGAAACGATTATTAGATGGAATGACTTTGATGTTGGATTCCGTATATAAGAACATTTTTCAGGTGTATTGGTATATAAAGCTCGGTTCTTTTTAATATTGAATTCTTTATTATCCTTGTCATAAGTTGACCGCTGGGTCGGGATCCCAATGTCACCTTACAATCAAAACATTTCTAGTTATCAATAAATAATAAACAAAAAATAAAAAGACACTCACATTCATGCACACATGCTTTTTGCACGCAATCTCATTTTGAGACAAATTCGATAGGCTGACACAAGTACAGTGGATAGGTGACATAGACTTCGCAATATTCCAGTATTAGTTCCAGTTTGCCGTATTGCACAGTTACAAATTCATGGTTGAGGCCAATTTTTGGAGAAATTTGTTCTCTTTTTTGTTTAACTTAGCAGCATATATTTAAATGTTCTTACTCTTACAACTATTTGCTTACAAATATAAATGGAAGGATACTGCTTGTTGAATTTGCAAGTGTAAGTATAATATTGATCCAAAATAAGTAACATATTACACAAAATGTTCAATTGTTCATTCCTTTAAAAATATTTCATGTTTTTGACAAATGGATAATATTTGTAAAACAACGTGCAACATTAGCAAAAGAGTACCATAACTCTGAAGTAATATTGCAGTCGTAAACAAGATGTTCAATTCTTTTGTTCTCCCTCTTGTAGAAGGAACATTTGTCGTCATCTAACATGTTAATTCTTTTCAAAAGGTTATTAGTGATAATTATTCTATGAATTAATTTAAAATCCAAAGAGATTAAGTTTGTATTCTTAGACCACTCTTCACTACTTATATTTTAATTTAATAATTGCATCACGTTTCTTGCTTGGCAGCGTGTTGCCTCTTTAACTTTTTTTTAAAAAGTCTTCAACTTCAATGATTTTTGCGTTTACAAGTTCATTACGTTATCCTCCTGCTCATGAAACATGTTGCAAGCTAATGGTTTTTGATTGTATCTTTCCAAAATCTTTGGCATTTTGGATATTATTGCAAAGTATTTCAACAAAATGTCGCATCTAGTACTTTGTTTTATCATTTAAAAAAAATATTAAATTACCGCAATCATCATATAAATCATTAAAAATTTCAATACCGGCTTCTTTCCGGAATTTGTATTACTGGAACTTTCTAGACGGAACGAAGTTTAAAACTCAGGGATAAATATTCATTTAGATTTGCGGATCCTCATTCCAATTAAGTTCTGCAAAATTGCAGCTCTCGTAAATGTTTTTAGAAGCTTGTAGATTTCTTCTAAATTTCACCGCCCTAAATTTCAAATATCTTTCATATTTATGAATATAATTGTATTGACTAGGATCTGCCACGTTCCATCCTCATTTCCAACTAGTTTTAACCCGTCATATCTTAATATACCTAATGAACAACTAAATGTGTATCTTATTTAATCTTCCCCAAACTCCGGGGTTACTAGTATATCACGTTTAACCCTCTACCTTTCCACCCCACACAAACTTAATTAAGGTATGATTTAGTTCTGCTTCATTGTTCCCTGATATATTTGGAAGTGCTGAAAAAATATGTATGAATAAGGACCCCAAAAAACCCAACAAGATTTTAGCAATAATTATTTGATCTACTAATGAGCTATCCATACTTCTTTTTGCCTTTATTGACTTTCTATAATTAATTTCCACCATTTGTTGTAAGTCTAGAGAAACAAAATTGATGCCAAGAAGTGTAAAGCTGGAATTAGTTTAGTTCCATATCAAGACATATTCTTTCGTTAGAAAATCTCTTGTTTCCAATTTATATAGTATTTTTGTTATGTTCTATTTCAGTCCTAAGAATAGGACAAAGTCTTGGAAGATGATCATAAATCCTTTAAGAGAATGTTGAGTTCCATCGAGAGGAATAAAAGCGTCATCAGCATACTAATCTAATTTATACCCACATACATCAAAGACGATACCCTATACATTTTCATTGTACTTTAAATTTATAGCCAAACTTTCAATACCGATAATACCGATCAGACGCAAAAATATGATGACATAGTTCCGACACAGCTTTTAGAATTATTACAAAATAGCTTAAAAAACTTACAAACAGAATCACCAATGTTAAAAGATTGTAATGCATTTTATACAGAAATTTTAAGTTAACTGAGTGGAATTATTTTTCGAAAATTTTTAACAATAATAAATCATTTTTTTCCATTCTCTAGTTGATCCATAATATCATATCAGAGTCTACTATTTTCTTAAATAAATCTACCTTTCATAAATTCTTTCTGGGTATCGTTCATCATTAATGGATGAAATTTCTTCATGCTAGTTGCAATAGCTCCATAAGCTATCATATTGTAAATATTAAGGAGTGAATAGGTCTCAATTTTTTTTAAATATCTGCGTTTTTTTTTTGTCTTTTGCTAAACATGCGATAACTCCTTGAGTATGAAAATTTGAAAATTTTACTAAAGTGTAACCATTATTTATTGATCTGCATAGAAATTTCTCAATAGTCTTTCAAAAGAATATATAAAAATCTACCGCAAACCATCTTAGCAAGAACATTTCTCATTTTCCGTCCTTTTTAGAGACATGCTGCATTCATTCGTATCGGGTAGACCATCGCACATTTGTGCAGAATGGGCCATTAAATGTACTATAGAGTTGGCAATTAAATGTACTATAGATTTGGCAGTTAAATGTACTATAGATTTGGCAATTAAATGTACTATAGATTTGGCAGTTAAATGTACTAAAGATTTGGCAATTAAATGTACTATAGATATGGCAGTCAAATGTACTATAGATTTGGCAATTAAATGTACTATAGATTTGGCAATTAAATGTACAATAGATATGGCAATTAAATGTGCTATAGATATGGCAATTAAATGTGCTATAGATTTGGCAATTAAATGTACTATAGATCTGGCAATTAAATGTACTATAGATTTGGCAATTAAATGTACTATAGATTTGGCAATTAAATGTACTATAGATCTGGCAGTTAAATGTACTATAAATATGGCAGTTAAATCTACTATAGATTTGGCAATTATATGTACTATAGATTTGAAAGCTAAATGTACTATAGATTTGGCAATTAAATGTACTATAGATTTGGCAGTTAAATGTACTATAGATTTGGCAATTAAATGTACTATAGATATGGCAGTTAAATGTACTATAGATTTGGCAATTAAATGTACTATAGATTTGGCAGTTAAATGTACTATAGATTTGGCAATTAAATGTACTATAGATATGGCAGTTAAATGTACTATAGATTTGGCAATTAAATGTACTATAGATATGGCAGTTAAATCTACTATAGATTTGGCAATTATATGTACTATAGATTTGAAAGCTAAATGTACTATAGATTAGGCAATTAAATGTACTATAGATATGGCAATTAAATGTTATATAGATTTGGCAATTAAATGTACAATAGATATGGCAATTAAATGTGCTATAGATATGGCAGTTAAATGTACAATAGATTTGGCAATTAAATGTGATATAGATATGGCAATTAAATGTGCTATAGATTTGGCAATTAAATGTACTATAGATCTGGCAATTAAATGTACTTTAGATCTGGCAATTAAATGTACTATAGATTTGGCAATTAAATGTACTATAGATTTGGCAATTAAATGTACTATAGATCTGGCAGTTAAATATACTATAGATTTGGCAGTTAAGTGTACTATAGATTTGGCAATTATATGTACTATAGATTTGAAAGTTAAATGTACTATAGATTTGGCAATTACATGTACTATAGATTTGGCAATTAAATGTACTATAGATCTGGCAGTTAAATATACTATAAATATGGCAGTTAAGTCTACTATAGATTTGGCAATTAAATGTACTATAGATCTGGCAGTTAAATATACTATAAATATGGCAGTTAAGTCTACTATAGATTTGGCAATTAAATGTACTATAGATCTGGCAGTTAAATATACTATAGTTTTGGCAGTTAAGTCTACTATAGATTTGGCAATTATATGTACTATAGATTTGAAAGTTAAATGTACTATAGATTAGGCAGTTAGATGTACTATAGATTTGGCAATTAAATGTACTATAGATTTGGCAATTAAATGTACTATAGATTTGGCAATTAAATGTACTATAGATCTGACAGTTAAATGTACTATAGATATGGCAGTTAAATGTACTATAGATCTGGCAGTTAAATGTGCTATAGATTTGGCAATTAAATGTCGATAGATTTGGCAATAAATGTACTATAGATCTGGCAGTTAAACATTAATAAGAATTATTTGGGGTGGGAGTGTGGGTTTTGAAGAGACAATATGTTTTTTAATGTAGCTAAACATTTTGAAATATGGTTGACTTTTGAAGATTATGGGGATATGAAGTATGAGAAAAATGGTATGTAGCTCTGTTTATTTGCCTAGTCTTTACGATGATTATAAGTAAGCGATGACATGAGAGATAATCACATAATGCATTACCAACCCGATTTTTATCAAATATTTCATCAAACCATCTTTAGTTGAAAAAGCAAATAAGGATATAACACAATAAATACAATCATCCTTCCTATGTATGTATGTATGTATGTATGTATGTATGTATGTATGTATGTATGTATGTATGTATGTATGTATGTATATATATATATATATATACAAAAAAAGTAAGTGAACCAAATGTCAGCCTTACTGATTGCTTCTTTATTTTAAAACACTGTTGTGGAATGCTGGAGATGCAATATGATTCCTTTTCGAGAGATAAATATCCTTAAATAAGTTTAAACAAAAGATGTTTTCATCTGTGCCTGACAGTCTGGGACAAAATTATCCTCCGGAGTAAATATTATTTAAGCTTATCTGTCACGGGATCATTTAAATAATATACAAGTTGACGATAACAACTTTTGGGATCTGTTTACCCATACTTCATACAATGTTTTCTAAGCATAATACATACCTGGTTTAAACAAAAGATATAAGTTCATTTACTTGTGAAAAGATATCGATTCTGCACTACGTTGTGTTCAATTAAAAATGTTTAGAATGCTATTGAACAAGAGAAGATCAACCAATTTTTACATATAAATATACACTGTGTAGATTTGAACATACACCGAGTTATGTTCGCATTGTGTATCGCATGTTCGGGTACTGAGTTATGTGCGCATTCGCATATTTGCTCAAAAAAAATTTTGACCCTTGCTTAAATGAGCAAAAGAATGGGGCACAAATAAGAAATGGTAAGCAAAAAGCCGTCTGCTGAAAAGAGTGTGAATACTACAGATGTCGCAAACGCTCTTTATTTCTTTCCTCATCCGAGAGATTCGTAGATTTGACTTTTCAATCTATGACGAAGATAGAAACTTACGTTTTATTCTAGCTGACGTCTTACAGCTCTGTAAATCATAGATTTTTAAAACGTTGCACAAAATAATGGAAGCATCTAAATATAAATCTGGAATGTTTTTCTTCAGATTTACTAAGTTTTATACACCACGTCAGTTGCTTCAATGGTTCATTTAAAAACGTATTTTGTCAGGATAATGTGACTGGGTGGGACATCATACTACATGTCTACGGCATGAAGCACCAGTGCTTGACATCACCATAAAATGCCACACTACAGGCATCGTAGTGATATGACTAAATACATATATGTCCTTATGCAAAGTTAGTTCTTGCTTCAGAACAACGTATAACAACTATTACATTGTCCTTTTTTCAAAACACACATCAATATTTTTTTGACAATAAATATCATGTCCATAAACACCTACCAATGACAGTCGTACTTTCATGACACCTTTGCTAGTAATTATTGAATTATTTTTAGAATAACTTATACATACCTAACTTTACATAATTTAACCCATTGACAGGACAATCATAACAAACCATTACGTGCTACCTTACCGGTTTGCAGCGTATCTCAAAAACATTCTCCCCTTTCATCCTATCAACATATTTTCCGTGATAAAACAAATATTTAAAATTCAAACTGCATGAATGTTTTTTTTTCTTTTGCTTTTTTTTATAAGTTTCGTGTTCCCGGAAGACTACCAAAGACAGTCGTCCATTCATGACACATTTGCAAATAATGATGGAGATACTGCAAAATAAATTTCATGCCTTTAGTCTTATAAATCTACGACACTTTAGTGCTACCTTAAGGCACTACGTTGTTGTTCATAAATGCTGGGTTTCCCCTTTTAAACATTTCTCTACGAGACTCAGTTGCTTTGCACATCAGAGCATATATTTATAGGCTACGTTAAAGTGCAACACAAGTTTCAGCTCTTTCCAAATAGTCATTTCCTTGCATTTTTAATGTTCCGTTACACGCTCTCACTACAGCGTCATGTAAATGCCTGTATAAACCACAGCTGAAGTAATATCATTAGCAATATCGAAAGACAAAACTTTATAGTTCCTACCGTATATCTTAACTTGTTACAAATCACAATAAAAAAAACAAACGAATTTTTTTTGGACGTATCCACAACAAATATCTTGCGGAAAGAAACTTAAATGTGTTTTCCTATTGTGAGGTGGTCTAAACAGGGATAGGAGTTGAACTGGTAAACTTCTGCTGGAATTTTTCTTTATGCTATTTGGTGGTATAAATATTGGTAGAAGTTGTCCTGGCAGACTTTTACTGGAAGTTTTCATTATGCTATGTGGTGGCCTAAATTGGGGTAGGCGTTGTCTTGATAGATTTTTACTGATATTTTTCCTCACACTATGTAGTAAACTAAAGGCGGGAGTGTGTAGGAGTTTTACTGATATGTATACGTTTATAACTCGGTTGACCTCGCCGACATCATAATATCCTTTCGACACCATACCTCTGTTCTAAACCGATATACACATTTACACCCCTTCGAAGATATCTACACGACTAATAATTGCAGCATATACTATTCAGTCTTCCATACATAGCCCAATGTTATACCGATAAAATCCTAACGTATAACTTTCATTCTTCCATGCATAATACAATGTTTTACTGATATAGCCGTAGAATGCCTTTCATTCTTTTGTGCATGTTAAAGTGCTGTACCGATAAAATCGTAACATATATCTTTCTGGATATGCTGTAGGGTGAACATGAATACAGACAAAAGTGCCAGTTAAAACAGAATAAAGTTAAAAAAGAAAATATTTCTTTACGTTATCAAATTTCAAAAGTCATACTTGTTGATTCATTTTTGTCTCAGGCTAAACTTCATGTATAGGAAGATATGGCAACGCTATTGCACGTGAAATTATGCCCTATCTGGTAGTATACCGTTTAATCCCATATTTAGGCGCTATTAAATATAACTTTACTTTAGGAGAAATTTCTTTTAAAGGAAGATACATCGTTGAAAATACAATGAGTATTTATGATATATACTTATCACTGAAGAACTTATATTGTACAATTTATGGAATTTTTATTTAGTATAGTCCGAACATTCCATAATATATGAAGTATACTATGACACTATGTAAAAAAAGTATGTTTTAATATCTCTTCAGATAGGTGTCAGAACAGCTTTATAGCTGAAATTTATTAATTTTTAGACTGTATGTAAACAGTATGATCCGCTATCTTCATTTTCTAAACATGTGCAGAATGTTATCAATATTATCAAAAATAAAAAGAACATAAAAGGTATTAAACTAAAGGGAACATAATATTTACCCCGCAGTTTGCTGGTGATAGTTCTTTGATTCTTGGTAGTTATTTCCAATCTGTTTTTATAGCATAATTCATTTTGAGATATTGAAATATATCGGTGTGAGAAAAATTACGTCGCCAATGTCGCAATACCACTTTTATCGCCACAGTGGCGAAAGCGCTTTTATCGCTATAGTTTACTTTTGGGACAACTTTCTTTTTCCATTTAGAAAGTATATCTGCCATTTTTTGTGTAATTCAGACCTATAGTAAAAATATTTAAGCCTAGTTTATTTTTCTTCTTCTACAACTACTCATTATATCTCCCCCTCCTTTCCACTCTCTCCCTCCACGTCAAGATGTAAATATTTTAAGTGTGTCTCCTTAGGACCCAGTGCTGGATATTTATGCATTTAATAAGGTGTTATCAAGAAATATCTCAAGACTAATGTGTGTATGGTATTTTTTAGACTTTTAACGTAGCTTCAACAATTTTACAGTTATATCGCTACGATGTCTGCATTGTGGCTATTCATAGTCTTGTCTATCACTGTGGCATCGCACCGAGTCATATTTTCCTGACACCAGGCCGACCAGTCTTGACACTAGCATCTTAATGGTATGACTCGGCTGGGGTTCGATCCCACGACCTCCCACATCCGAGGCTGACGCTCTGACCACTAGGTCGCCGGAGCGGTAGACAAAACTAATGCCAATCAGCAAAAAGGAGATATCAGATATTAACTTGTTTATAATTAGTTTTCTCCTTAATCATGAAAACTCAGTGAGCATTCATGACTTGTTGATATATGTCACCGTATTTTATTGGATATCTGTAATACTCAATGGCAAACAATAACAATTCTTTAGAAAGGAAAATTTCGTAGTAAAATATAGTAATAAGATTATCTTTGGGGTATGAATTTTAACTTCCATAACAGTCGTGTTTGAAACGTATATTCAATTTTAACTTCCATAACAATTGATTGAAACCGAAATTAAGTGACAATCAAACATTGGTACAGCGTTTGCTACCGAGCTAGACTGCAAGTTTGCCAAGGTCACTAAAAATGTACATTTGACTGTCGAAATAAACAATATAGAGAACGAAAATCTTTCCAACTCAACTCACGACTGTACAGATATTTTGTTTAAACATGTTACGCTCTGTAGTGTCAGATACAACCACTCTGTTAAGTTTATTGTTACCCCACTCCAACAGTAACATTCGTGCATCAAATGTGTTAACAAAAAAGTATTCATTTCCGTAAATATACTGTCATTATTTTGATAAAATGCGCAAATTTAAGCATGATATTTAAAAGAAAAAAGTTGCAAAACGTCGCTGTTCCGAAAATACTGTAATATTTAGGACCTTTTTTTTATCGTAGTATAGTAGTGCAATTGTTAATCGCGTTGGCAGAAAATTGAGAAAACCCATGCAAATCGACGGCTTTTGCCTTTAAAATATACAATAAATAGAAAATCCACGGTCTTTAAGTACACAAATAAATGTTTCACTTGTGAAGTGGAACAATTTTATATTGGCACGAGTAACGATAAAGCGTAGCTATTTGATACATCTTCAGTCGATATATTAAAATTGTATGCAAGGATCTAAGGCCTGAAAAATCAACATTGCCATAATAAAATCAGTCTCTAATGGAAATGCATAGCATAGCATAGCATAGCATAGCATAGCGTAGTGTAGCGTAGCGTAGTGTAGTGTAGTGTAGTGTAGTGTAGTGTAGTGTAGTGTAGTGTGGTGTGGCGTGGCGTGGCGTGGCGTGGTATAGTATTGTATAGTGTAATGTAGTGTAGGGTAGGGTGGTGTAGTCTGTTGTGATGTGGTGTGGTATGGTGTAGTATAGTATAGTATAGTTTAAAATTAATTTGTTATTGAATTTACTCTGTTGGTAATAATGTTTTCAGGCGACTTAAATAAACTGGTAAATATAAATTTAGAAAGTAAGACACGTGATAAATAAGTTTCTGAGACAATGGACACGTGCACTAACACCAATGACCAATTGAAAAATTGTTTATATTCATCACATTTATATTTAACTTAAATGTATTCATCACATTTATATTGAACTTAAATTTAAATATAATTCAAAGAGAAATTGTTCCAGAACACCCTCGAACGAGAATTAGCAATGAGAGATATGAAAATATTTATGTTAGCTCCAAAAATAACATGGAATTATCGACTTTTAGCAGCTAGAGAAAATGTGTTCATTTATTTGAATCCGAAATAAGCAATATAAATAGCCTTTTCACAGTAGGTAAATAATAATAGGAAACAATATTTTGGCGTGATGTTCTATTTACTTGGAATATTTTGATGAAAGTAAATACACCTCAAATCGAAGATGAGCACACTAATAAGAGTAAACAAAATACCCATTATGTACAAGAAACGAGTTGAATTTGTAAGGTTAAAAGCAAAGTACGGCATCAATACATATTTCATGCCTCGAAAGATGTCATTCAGACTATAAAGTCATAATGTACAACATTCAACTTAAACTTAAATAGAGATACGAACTGAATTCATCGCATCTCTCGCCAGTTAAAACGTTTTCTTCAAAGTGGTAAAGGGTGTAAATACAAATTACTTTTCAACTCGAATATTTTCATTTTCTGTGGAAAATGACGGCTAGACATTACGAAATCAAAGTCCTCACTTTACGGTTTATTCTTGTCCAAATACTTATTCTAAAGTACGCAAAGTAACAAACATTCAAAATCACACTGGCTTCAAAATCATGCTAAAAATGGAATTTTACCGACGAATGAATCTTTACATAAATTACATGCTAATTATACCTACATTTCGTATTATATATATATATATATATATATATATATATATATATATATATATATATATATATATATATATATATATATATATATATATATATATATATATATATAATAGTGTATCTCGTTTAGAAATGTAATGTAGTTAATATGTTACGTAGAACTGTTTCCCACTGTTTACACTACATATGCAAAACATATAGATGTGATGTATATTATAAAATAATCATTGATATAAATAATTATATATCTCTTGCCCATCTTTATTATTTTTTACACTCCTGAAAGCTATGCAATATTTAGAATACATGCTGGATGACTTGGATGTGTAATAATTGTAACGTAGAAGATAATAATGTAGCGATAACCTACGGCCTTGTCATACCACCATTGCTGCATACCATTGTAGAAATCCGTGTAAAATAAATTTACCATCTTTTGCCAATATTTTAATTCGAATCGTCCGTCGTATTAGTTCCACCGATATCTACTTCAGTTTTCATATTCGTTTTTTGTGTGTGCACTATGATGTCATTGCTGTCTTCATTGGCGTAAACAGACCGTAGTAAATATGGTATACATTTCATTACGTATCATAGAATATTCAAATAGGGCAAAACACGCCTTATTTGGAAAACGAATTAGCGCGATAATCTCGTGCTATCTCTCATGGTGAACAAGAAAAGGTTGGCGTAAACATTCCAATATAATTTACCTGATATAAGTACAATAACTTTATCATGAGCCAAACGTCTTGAAAAACAAAACTCTATTTAGATAACATATTTTAACTACAAACATCTATGTTTTTAACAATAGTTTTATTTGTTCCATTGTAAGGTATGAGATCAGATTGTAGCCTCAACCACGTTTCATTTGTTCCATTGTAAGGTATGAGATCAGATTTTAGCCTCAACCACGTTGGGGCTACGACATCGTAGCAAACTGCTTGCGTCATGTGACAGCTTCATATATATTTAAGGCAGTTTTTCCTTATAATTTAAACGATATTCCATTTGTTCAAGAAAGTTTTAAGACATGGCATTTATCTCTTTCGTTCTCACTAAAGTTTGTTACCATTAGATCAACTCCACTCAAACTGAAGCTTATTTGTTGTGGTTTTGTCGGAACACCTTTCCGAAAGATATGAATTAGAGTTCCATCATTGGACAGTTGTAGAATAGTATTAGACTCCTGCCCGACCACATACACATTGCCCTCACGATCGACTGCTAGCCCTCTAGGTCTTATAAGGTCTTTGTAGCTTTTGTACCTGAAATGTTCTGTACCTTCGAGATCATAACAGTGAACCGTATGGGTCCCGTACAATGAGATGTATACGCGAGTTTTGGACAAATCTAGTGCTATATCTGTGATAACATGACCTCCTGAGTCACCGATGTAATGAAAGAATTTCTGTTTTCCCTTTCTGCTTACAACACCCCAATAGTACTTATTATCATATACGCCAGAAACTGCAAAACTGTTGTTGCTTAACGTTGCAAGACCCCAGATAGGTTGGGACAAGGCGATTGTATCGATAGGTCTAACGGCATTTTGGACGTCCATGATGTGAATTGCTGGCTCTGGATCGCCTTGAAGTGACACAGCAACTGTGTTCTCTCGGACTACACAAACACTCAGTGGGTGAGATGTAAACGTATGTTCCGATACAAATGTAAATGATGAATCATACAGACAACATCTTTTATTGTTATAATCAACCAAAACGAGCCTATCGTCTGAAAGATGTGCAATCCCAGTATAACAAGGACCTAGACCGTGACCGTTTGGACTCTTGGCTGTAAATTCTGCTTCTGGCTTCAATTTGCACCCCTTCGATTGTCTACTTAATGTTCTTGCTGACGTAAGACTTGTCCGTGGAGTGTCTACATCCCTTCTTACTTCTAGTTTTGTCTCAATATTGACTTTTACATCTGGGTCCAAGGCCGACAATGTTGCATCGAAATATATTACCAGCTCCTTGCAATCAGTAATACTTAAAGGGCCGTTGATCTGTTTATTGTAAAATGCCAGGTGATCTTGTATCTTCTGAACTGTATAGAATGTTTGCACAGCATCATCGTTACGTACAACTGCGTCCAGAACTCGATGAGAATTTCGAACTGCGGCTACAAGTGACTCACAATCTTTAATTTTGTCTGGTAGTTCTTTAATCTCCTCGTTCAGCAAGCTGTTTCCTTCAAGCTTGGTTTTTCTCTCAAGCGTATCTAAAATTTCGTCAATCCTCTTCTTCAGAGCTCTGATTTGATATGGCAAATTGTTGACTTGAAATTCAACTTGTTTCATGTGTGCCAGGCTGATGTCTGTAAACTTCAGCAGATGTGCTTCGATATTTTCAAGCTCTTCCGATACTTTTGTTGGACTTCTCTCCTTCAGAAGTTTTGCTGAGTTCTTTTTGAGGTCAAACACATTCTTACAAGATTTATGAGCAAGGGGCTCGCATTCTGGGCAATAAAAGGTGGTGTGATCCTTGCAAAAGAACTTTGCATCTTCGTCCTCATGAGCATCACATGCCATATGAAGGGACACGTTCTTTGCGTGACGCCGATAATCCGGATCTTCTTTCAGGAGGTTGATTTTGTGTCCACGTGATGCTTTGTTCTTCCGGTGTGACCGAATACATTCTTCACAAAGGACATCGTTACATACCACACAAAGACCTTTAGCCTGAACAGCATTGTGCTCGGTTAGACATGGATCACACGGTCTATCAATTTCTGACTTGGATCCTGGAAGGAGAGACTGAATTATGGTGTCCTGTGGAAAGAAGGCAGCCCACTCCGAAATCTGCTTAGAGTTTACCGGTGCCTTGGTAACTTTCTTGCATACGGGGCACTCGAATGTGGACGGGTTCTTTACTTTCCCCTTTGTAGTGACATATCGCATCAAACAATCCTGACAAAAGGAATGAAGACAGGGTAAACATCGTGGAACGGTAAAGTCTTTGATGCACAAAGGGCACTTTAGTCGGCTGGACGAAAGAGACGTGGCAGTACTTGAGAATTTTGAAGCTGAAACTCTAGACGCTGGCATGCTGACACAAACGTTGCTTAAACGCCACACATTATTTTATGATTCCACTGAGAGAAAGCAACACAGTTCTCAAGTCAACGAGAAATTATTGTAAAAAGCAATGTTTGTGCTGTCTACAATACCGGAACTGGTTTCACACTGTATCTGTGTTAGACAAGTACACTTATAATATCATACAAACTGACACGAAATGCTATACGTTGCAGAAAGTTCTTTACGAGTGAACATTCGAAACTATTGTCTCACAATTTACCGTTATCACTGTGTTTATTCCATATAAAGGGAAGCACTTATCCGTTTAGAGCAATGAGTGCACTCCCACCTTTTGAGACATTTCATGGTATCACATATCCACTTAACAAAATACGATCAATGCTCTCTCTCTCTCTCTCTCTCTCTCTCTCTCTCTCTCTCTCTCTCTCTCTCTCTCTCTCTCTCTCTCTCTCTCTCTCTCTCTCTCTCTGTAATATCCTTCAAATCGAATTGCTCGATACGTCATCGTGATTCTTGCATTCTCACGACCAGAAAGAAGGGCACGAGTTCGAATACTACCATCGCATCAGTCCGGGTCATCTACCATAGCATGTCAATGGGCAATTCAGCTTACTCCAATGTCGTGGGCACTGAATAAACTTTATGTATTGCTGTGATATAAAACACCAGACTAAACTTTAATAACTGTAAAATGTTTCGATCATCATGGAGAATTTTAAAAAATTGTCATGGTCATTTTGTCCTCGTTTTCCCATTATAATTAAACAGACCTTGTAACTCGAATTCAGTTAGCATTAAAATAATTAGCAAAATCTACATAACTGAAGTTTTTGTTTTTTGGTATGTGGTTGTGAGATTTATAACAAGTCTAAAGAGGAAATGAACAGAGAAAAAATGACAGAATAGTATAGACTAATTGACGACTAGTAAGTCATGCTATCAAATACATACAGAATATTTGAATACCGTCGTTACTCCCTTATATATCGAATCCAGCTGCAAACATCGACCCTGATTTGACAACGCAAAATGCACTTGCAGATGGGAGTCTATACTGTTTCTTCTACTGATTCCTCAGATCTACCGGCGCATTATGCGACGGTAGATATGAGTGTCAGCAGTTTGAATTTGGACTCGATGTTTTAAGAAAAGAAAGAAAAGTTCGAGATTACTATCTAGCCATTGGACCTGTTAAAAAGATCTAGCAATTTGAGCAAAAGAAAAACTAACATTGCCTTAGAAGATGTTACAGTCGGCTAATCAATCTTCCATTCATAGCTAGACCTGTACTGGCACGGAATTCCCAAATGCCTTTTCCGTATTATTAAAAACTAAATAAAATATCTACATCTCATATGGGAAAGATAATAAATTCATTTGAAAAGTCAAAATATCCAACTTATACAATATCTTTATCTCATACGAGACAAAATAATTCGTTGGACATGACACGGTATCCAACTTATGTATATACTCTATATTTCATATCAGACAGACAATAAGTTCATTTGACATGACACGATTTCCAACGTTTATTTTTACAATATCTACATCTCATATGAGACAGATAATAAATTCATCTGACATGCTACGATATCCATATTAAGTTTATAAACTATTTTCATTTCTTATGAGACACGATAATTTCATTTGGCAATGCACACTATCATAACGTTTATATAAATGAAATTGTTGGTTAGTCACTATATTTGATGCCTGACAACGCTTACACAGTTTATGTCCATGGGGGGCCCACAATGGGGACGTGGCCAAGGGCGGCCGAAATGGTCTAATGGGTAAGCCTTTGTACATCATCGCCATCTCAGCTTTATCCTCGTAGGTTCGACTCTCGGTCTCTGCCAATGTGGGTATGCGAGAAAGCTTGCGATTAGTATCCCGTGAATTGGTGTTTCTTATTGGGATTTTCCTGGGTACTTCTTCCAAAAGTTATGCTGGCCGCCATATATATATATATATATATATATATATATATATATATATATATATATATATATATATATATATATATATATATATATATATATATATATATAGCCAATCGTATGCTGAAAACGACATTAACCGCAAAACTGCAACACAATGGTGACTCCAAATTAAATACAACATTAATACAATGTCAGATACAGTGATTGTTTTTCATGTCTCACATAATTTGAGAAATTGAAAACTTACATTTTTGCGATTTCGTTTCTCAACCTGTACTTATATAATTGGGTTGAAAAATTTTGCCTTTTCTTAATTGCATTATTTTTTACAAACGCGAACCCAATTAAGTATAAAAAATAATATTCTTTATCTATGAAACACTTTTCATAGAAATACTAATTCATTCCTTTCAGCCGTTACCCATCAACTAGTTTAAGAACAGCCGAAGGTTATGTGTCAAAAAAGGTCAAATGAACGCATTTAATACAACCGCGAGATACATATTTCATTAGATCATGTTAAATCTCCCATTTTATAAAATCAAAATAATAACTAGCATGACAAATTTAATTAGCATAATGAATAGCGGCATACTTTCATGTTGACAAAATTATCTTTTCCTCTTACCTCATTTCCACTGCGTTTTAATTTAACGCTACTATCTGTCCTACTCAGATCCCGGAGTTTAAATCTGTAATATTAAATATTTTATGAAAATTTTCATTTATTTTCGTTTTCGCGCAAACATTATTGATCGCAATTACAGTATAAAATTGCCCTCTGCGAAAATTACCAGCTTTACCGTCGCATTTCATGTAATGGTGTTCTCCAATTAATTAAAGATACTTCATACTTGACAATACTAAGAAAACAAATGACTTTTTATGATTTATTTTCTTATCAAATATTTTGTGCATAATTAGTCTTTACAAGTATGTTACGTTACTGAGTATCTATTATGTAAGCATGAATCTTGCCGCAGTAAACGTCTCCACACTTCTCGATATTACGTGAAACAACAGCCCAAACATAAAAACAGACTCCAACTTGCCTCAGCGCATGGGATCAATTTATCAGTGACATTCATAAGTTAAATTGTATGTATCTGTAATTTCACCCCTCTCCAATCCAAAGCGTTCTATCTTTCTTTAACAATGCATGTATCTGAACATCCGGGGGTAGGTGAAACAATAATTTTGACATATCATCCCTGGCACTCTACCAATCAAACACCGCAATCGGACTCAATAGGAGATTAATTCATTTTTTTAAAAAATCCTTTCAGATCCCTGACTTGATAATCCTTTTTATATTTGTTTTAAACCAAATATTTATAGCCAATAACATGTTGAAATATATTCCTAAGATTTTTGAAGATTCATTTTGAAAAAAAATTACGATGACGAAATGAGACACTTACAAGGCAAGATTAAGGAAGAGGCCTGAGTAAACCAAATGTTTTACACTATTAGAACCGGGCGTTAAGTCCGTTCGTAACGTGAATGTTGAAATTATCAGTAGCTAATGCAATGATGGTCAGCCACTGCAAATGTCCATGTTTTCTTTTCCTTCTTTATCTGCACATTACCACAAAAATAGCAATAACCCTGGGATCATTACAACAAATGATGTTATATTCCTGAAATAACTGCATATTTGAAATGTGGTTAAAAAAAAAGTTGAAATCAAGAACTTTAATTTATACTGTGTCGCTCACAAGTTTCTCTGAGAAGTAAAAAAAAGAAAAAACAAAAAACAAAAAAAAAACCCCACCTCATGCTGATGGCTAACATGTGCCATGCTAGGTGTATTTCCATACAGCTGTTTTTGGAGTAGAACGAGTTATAAATTAACAGGGGCTCAAAACAAGGTATAAAGCTAAAGCGCGAGGTTACACACAAATGTGAAATATTTTCGTGGGTATCAATTTTCATGGTTTTGAGGACAATGACGCTTTCGTCAAAACTCCATTTCTTGCATTGACCAATGGCTACTACTGCTTCCACAGAAGAATTTTGTCTTTAAACTAATTTTGTACACCATGGAAATAAATTTTAAAAAAATTCAGAGTATATAAAAAATCCTCCTCTCTTATTCTATAAATATACTAAACATGGATCGATATAAGTTACCTCTGCTAACCAGTAATGACTGATAGTGTGAACTTTTAATCACTAACTTCATATGAAACGCATCAATGTATCCTGGTAAGAGAAAGGACACAGAGTTTAAAAAAGCAAGAAATGGTACTAAACATAGATCTTAATGCTCATGGTCATTTAGATAAATGCGACTTCTGGTATGGAAAAAAAAATGATCACCATTAATTAAGAGCTGAATAATTAAGATACTGGTAGCAAATAGAAGAGTATCAAGGAAAAGCATTAGATTCGTGCAATTATTAAATATTAGGCATATGTAACCTACATTTAGAATAATGAAACAATGTAAAGAAATTTTCTTTGGAAGCAAACTACTCCAAGATAGAAAAACTTATGTACCATAACAATTTAAAAGTGTGTATGTGTGTCTGTGTGTGTGATTTGGATTTTTAACATAGCCTCAACAATTTTTCAATCATATTACAAAGGTGTCTTCAGTGTTGCAGTTTATATTGATGTCTAGCACTAGGGTATCATGCCGCAGACATGTCTCACCCAGTCAACCATGCTCAAACCACTAGGCTACCAGAACGGTCACACTTCAAAGGCTTGTACACTCTAAATAATTAAAGAAATACCTATCTAAAAACGGATCTTTCCATTCTTCAACATGGCTTTTATGTTATCAACTTCTTTAAGACAAGAAAACACTGAATGAAATAATACATGTTAGCAGAAATTACATTAGTAAAACTTTATTTGTGCATTTTATTCACGAAGGTGACAGAGTTCTTTAATTCAGTCAGTAACTTCCTAATTAAAATTTGAAATACATTAAATTTTCTTGGCAAAAATACACGAGGCCATAAATTTGCGTACATATTCACTGAAACAACTGTACAGATACAATGACAAGTTTGATTAAACAAAACACAACTCGTACCATTTTTTACATGCATTTTTATACATGATAACAAGTATACTGCTCTTGAATTAGCACTGTACTACTGCTCTTGTATTAGCACTGTACTACTGCTCTTGTATTAGCACTGTACTACTGCTCTTGTATTAGCACTGTACTACTGCTCTTGTATTAGCACTGTACTACTGCTCTTGAATTAGCACTGTACTACTGCTCTTGTATTAGCACTGTACTACTGCTCTTGTATTAGCAATGTACTAAGTACAAAAATATGCATCATGTGCGATCATTTTATAATGTATCCCCCTCACCCAAATCTGACTTGTAAAAGCCTTTACTGTAAAATGTATGACAGAAAAGTGATACCATGTTTACACATGTAAAGCAAAAATCATTATGCTGTCTTTTGTGTTTTGGAGAAAGATTTGTCTTGCACATCAGAACTGAACAAAACATGTCATCACGTGTACTGTGACATTAAGTGTGAGTGATGTCTCTTTATATAAACCAGCAGCTCTCAACCTATTTACCATAATGGGCACTCAATGTGTTATGTGGGCCACACCCACAACAACTTACTTGCTGTTTATCAATCTAAACACTCTTTTATATCTGTTACATGGGCTGCTGCAGTCTGCCAATTGGGCTGATTGTCTGTCACATGGGCTGCTGCAGTCTGCCAATTGGGCTGATTGTCTGTTACATGGGCTGCTGAAGTCTGCCAATCGGGCTGATTGTCTGTTACATGGACTGCTGCAGTCTGCCAATTGGGCTGATTGTCTGTCACATGGGCTGCTGCAGTCTGCCAATTGGACTGATTGTCTGTTACATGGGCTGCTGAAGTCTGCCAATTGGGCTGATTGTCTGTTACATGGGCTGCTGAAATCTGCCAATTGGGCTGATTGTTACATGGGCTGCTGCAATATGCCAATTGGGCTGATCATCTGTTACATGGGCTCCTGCAATCTGCCAATTGGGCTGATTGTCTGTTACATGGGCTGCTGCAGTCTGACAATTGGGCTGAAGGTCTGTGGATTGAGAACCACTGCCCTATACAGTCACCTATGCACTCTACTCTCCAAAACATAAGTTCAGACACAAGGTAAGGTTGACCTAACTGGGTAGTTATAACTAAAAACAGATACAACCTTGAGGTATCAAGTGCACCATGGGAAATCTTAAGTCTATTACTAGGTATACACTGAAGAACTTTTGCCAGCCTGAAACACATCTAATTTATTTTTAGCATTAATGTTCCCCTAACACGGACACATAGATGTGAGACTGCTACGTCACATAATATGCAGATCAATGGGTTTATGTATAGAGTGTGTGTTTTGAGTGTGTGTGGAGGTGGGGTGGGTTGGGTTTTGACTTTTAATGCACCTTTAACAATTTTAGTCAAATTAGTATAATGTCTTCAGTGTGGCAATTTACAGTGATGTCACACACTGAAGCATCATGACAAAGACATGTAGCATCATGTCCAAACTAGTCACATAATTATGACACTAGGCTGACCAGTCCTAATAATAACCTCTTCATGCTGAACACCAACCATGGCAAGTATCACTTGTTTAAGTCTTTGATATGCCTTACTTGGCCTCGGTTCGAATCCATGACCTTCCATATCTAAAGGTGGTTGCTCAAACCACTTAGGCAATCAGAACGGTCAGACAACAATCTCATGGCAAGAAGTAATTGATGGGGTGCACACTTTGAGCAAAATGCCACAGAAGAAAAAAGATAAATTGATGGGATGGTACAGATTAAGTAAAATGTCATGGCAAAACGTAATTGATGGGGTGGTACAGTTTGAGAATGGTGCCATGGCAAAAAGTAGTGGATGGGGTAGTGCACTTTGAGCAAAATACCATGGCAAAACGTAATTGATGGGGTGGTACACTTTCAATACATGTCCCTGGCAAGAAATAATTGATGTAGTGGTACACTGAGTAAAATGCCACAGTAAAAAAGCAATTGATGGTGTGGTGTTTTTGGAGCAAAATACCATGGCAAAAAGTAATTGATGAGGTGGCAAACATTGCATACATGGCCTTGGTAAAGAGTAATTGATGGTGTGGCACACTTTCACTATCAATGAACTGTGACATCATACATTCTCTAATTATTCTCTTCACACAAGCAAATTACAATCTAACAATCTAAACACAATGTCATCCAGTATTAAATCGTAATGTATTGTCCAACATTTGAATGCAGATCCATATATATATATATATATATATATATATATATATATATATATATATATATATATATATATATATATATATATATATAATTTGACATGGCCAGCATGTTTTATAATTTGTGAACTTCATTCAAATGTCGGGTGAGGGGAGTAAACATTATAATAATAGAAAAATGCTTTTTAATGATATATAAAAATGTGCTAAGAAAATCTATTAAGAGTGATCAAGAAATATAAGTGAATGAAAATCTTTGATTAAATTAAAACCTACATACAGTATCATACATGAGAATTACAGTGCTACCAATGCCATTAGAAAAATAATTGTGATGTCTCCCTATTCCACTAATGTAGGTTACCAAATAATCATGACTCAATTTCCCCTTCACAATTCAGAGCAGGAAAAGTTTATTCCAATACAGAAAATGTAACCTTATATATTTGTATACTTATTCAAGAATATTCAATCATAGGAATGTGTGCAAAACCACAATATGATATGGCAAGTGGTATATGCTAATCACCTAATTATTAGTTATGATATGCTAAATCTAAAATTCAATGAAATACAAATAACTAATCCAAAGAAAAATGTCACTCCATTTAGAAGTAGTAACTGGTGAACATGATGGAGGTCAAATTAGCAACATACTCATTTAGAACTATGTAAACATCATAAATGTTTACCCAAAAACTTAATGTCAATATTACTATCAAAGAAGGTGTAGCAATAACAAGACATTTTTGATGGTGGCCACATTAGATGTCACATCACTTATAATCTGACTCTACATATCCGTTTGTTTGTACGACCTCACTGATTTCAATAACAAAAACATTTAATGTGATAAAATGTGCACAGAGCAAAGTCAACAGAATCATTGATTTATAATTTCTAACCTGACTGTAACCAAAACGGCACAAATACTCCACCTTTCATGCTTAATGGACTTCTCATACTAACACAGCACCATATTCCGTACACTATGGGCTGCCGGATAATTCTGTAAATTATCATAAATTAAATATTGAGTTTGGAATTATATCCCTTTGCACACATAAACACATTAATTAAACCGCTTGTTAAATTTACAAATTTGTTGTAAATATTTTCGTTTCCTTGATTCAACAATTGAAAATATTGGAAGCAGACGACATGTGTATATACATCTATAATCGTGCATACACCTTTTTGCTGAAAATGGACTTGTCCAGGAACTGGAAATTGGTCTTGAGTATGACTATCTATTATATTGAAAACTTCCGTTAAGCATGAAAAGCGCATAAGATGATGATGTTAGGGTCATTCTACTCACAGTCAGGTTAGAAAATATAAAATTGACTAAGTTGCTTGCATTTTTATCACATTAAAGATTTCAATTATTGAAATTGGTAGGGTGTACAAACAAACGTGTTGATATACCCAGACTATAGACATAATATGAAATCTTTCAGTATAATCCTCATGTCGATATGACCATTCATCTGTTCAGCATAGTGATATCATGATTATCAGGATGGTCATCACTGTGGCCATATTGGATGTCTTATGGGCAGTAAATATATTTAGGACCAACTAGCAATAAAAAGCCCATAACAGTATAACCATCTGTCCAGGAAGAGCAAACACATTATTTTCAAAAAGGCCATTGTGGTGGTCATCATGAATTTCAGATCAACATAATTTTCACTGAGGACCTGACATGATGAAAACTCCATGTAGCAAAGGTCATCGCAATGGACAAATGGTCATAACTAAAAGCCTTCTGGTCATTTCTGATCTAAAAAATTGGCAATAAGGAAAGGGACATACAAAAGCTTAATGGAATCTATGACTATATACATATATTACACTGTGTTATGACAATTGTTCTTTCTCCAAAAAAAAGATAAATTTTAAATCTGGTGTTTGAGATAACTGTGAATATTTCAATAATCTCAAAATCTATACAAATATAAAAGAAAAACAAACCCACATTGCAGAGTATATATATATAATGAGTACAACTAATGGATGTACTAATACCTAACTTTTCTCTCATTGATAAAGCCGCAAGACACTGCAAGAAAAGCACTCAGGTGGGTCTTTGCCATTTATCATGTGGGAGTGGTTATGTAACTGTGATCAATTCTGATTCTTGCAACATCTGCCTCATCCCTATTGCTGATTCTGTAGAATGGAGCCCATTCTACTAGGGTTGGCTTGATTGCATTTAGATTTTTATTCACTGAATCATTCCATTTATGTATGACTTGTTCTAATTCTTGCAAAGACGACCTCGTCCCTAATGATTGATCTGCACAATGGAGGCCAATTGCCTAGGGTTGGCTTGATTGTATTTAGTTTGTTATTCAAAGATGGCCTCGTTCCTAAAGATTGATCTGTACGATGGAAGCCATTCTCCTAGGGTTGGCTTGATTGCATTTAGTATTTGATTCACTGCATCATTCTATTTATGTATAACCCGTTCTAATTCTTGCAAAGACTACCTTGTCCCTAAAGATTGATCTGTACGATGAAGGCCAATTGCCTAGGGTTGGCTTGATTGTATTTAGTTTGTTATTCAAAGATGGCCTCGTTCCTAAAGATTGATCTGTACGATGGAAGCCATTCTCCTAGGGTTGGCTTGATTGCATTTAGTATTTGATTCACTGCATCATTCTATTTATGTATAACCCGTTCTAATTCTTGCAAAGACTACCTTGTCCCTAAAGATTGATCTGTACGATGAAGGCCAATTGCCTAGGGTTGGCTTGATTGTATTTAGTTTGTTATTCAAAGATGGCCTCGATCCTAAAGATTGATCTGTACGATGGAGGCCATTCTCCTAGGGTTGGCTTGATTGCATTTAGTATTTGATTCACTGCATCATTCTATTTATGTATAACCTGTTCTAATTCTTGCAAAGACTACCTTGTCGCTAAAGATTGATCTGTACGATGAAGGCCAATTGCCTAGGGTTGGCTTGATCATATGGAGCTTATTATTCACAGCATCATTCCAAGATGCCTGCCATTTCCCCCCAAAAAAATTTTTTGGTTTAAAATTAGTACCTGGGGAATATTAAAATTAGATGGATGCAGACATTTGGCCATTTTAGCAGCACAGTGTGCTGTAAACAACAGTATAACATACTGAGAGGTACATGGCTTAGATAAGAATATTGGTCAGTAAAGCATTTTCCAACTTTGTATCGTGTAGTGACCAAAGTACTGGTAGTAAATCAGAGAAGATAACAAGAGTTTAAAATATATTTGTTTCAATATATTTCAGGGCAAGGTCTATTGCCCTGATTTCAACTGAAAATATCAATGCACCATCTGGCAAGCAAACTTTTGTCATTTCCACTAATGACAGCTGCAGCTGTGTTTTTCCTCATCCTTTGACCTATCCGTGTAAATTCTTGTGCACAGTAGTTGTTAAATTTGGTGAGTAGATCCTTATAAAACTTATGAAAAATACAAACATTTGTCTGTGAGTTGTTTCCATTGTGTATTTCAGAAAGGGATGTCTTCTGGAGTCTAGAAAGGTAAATTT
Organism: Potamilus streckersoni; assembly: GCA_016746295.1. Lineage (NCBI taxonomy): Eukaryota > Metazoa > Mollusca > Bivalvia > Unionida > Unionidae > Potamilus > Potamilus streckersoni. The sequence continues at coordinate 394,873 of JAEAOA010000546.1, forward strand.
GTGTACTGTCATGGCTGGAAGATATTCAATGCCAAAGGTATGTGTTTGATTTGCTTTGATATGTTTTGTATTTGGGTTGGAATTCAGTCGTAAAAGAAGATTCAAAGGGTTGGATCTTAATTTGATGGCATACTGTATATACATCTCTTTAAAATGACTTGTTCACTTCAGCTAAAAGGCTTTCACTTCATTTGGTGAAATGCTCCCAGGTGGTGCCTTGATGAAGAATTGGGTCAAGCATCCTCAAGGACAACTTTTTGGTTGAACATATGCAACACAACCATAGGCTAGTTTATATCGATTGCTTGTATTTTCACGATGCACCAGCACTGTTAGGCTATTTAGTGCCATACAAAAGGTCATATGTAGGATCAGTTAAAAGTTTTTCGTATCCACCAGCGATAAAATATCAAACAGTTAAAAGTAAAAAAGGATGGTAAGGGTAATATATAAAGCTTCCCCATCAACAGGGAATGTAAATGGAGTATGTTTTTGAAGATTTAGATGAAAGTTATTGAATATAAAGGATGGAATATACATTACATAAAAATGCTCAAGGTGATACAAGAGACATTTATTGGATCAATACATTTCTTCATGTTATCCACATTGTAGTACTGATCGCGCATAGGCTGGAGGTCAAAACAGTCTATCATAAAGTCCTTAACAGTGAATGGTGCATTGCAAGAAATGCACTCTGGTGGGTATTTGCCTTTTAGCAAGTGGGAGTGGGTTATGTAAGCATGACCAATTCTAATTCTTGCAATGACTACCTGGATGGTTCTGCAGGAAGGAGTCTATTCTCCTAGGACTGACTTGACTGCATGAAGTTTCTTATACATGGCATCATTCCATGATGCCTGCTACTTTTGACATAGTGACACCTAGATACTAGGTTTAAAATCAGTATACAGTATTTTAAAATTAGATGGTTCTAGGTATAGGGCAAATTTTAGCAGCGTGATCTGCTTTCTCAGTACCTTTAATACCAATATGGCTGGGTAACCAACAGTATACTATATTGTGGGACGTACTCAGCTCAGTATTTTTTTATGAGAATATTGGTTATTAATGGGTTTTCTAACTTTCTATTGTGTAGTCACTGAAGTAGTGATAAGACAATGCCATTTAAAATATGTTTGCTTTTGATATATTGCAGATCATAGTCTATTGTTGGGCATGATTCCATTATCATACAAGTTCTGCTGCTTTTAATGCTTTTATTTGGTTTGAAACGGGGCAACCTAAAGGGCTTTTTCATTATCTGACTTTAGGGGCTTCCTATCTAAATAAACATTATACATTTTAAAAAGTATTATAAATTAGGAGATATACATCAATTAAGAATTAATTAGGACTAAGAAAATGATTCAAAACAAGATTATCTAAGGCAGTTTTCAATTTAATGAATTATATACTAATCTATGCCTATAATTTTTCAACCCCCATAATGAGTCATAATTTTACTGTCAAATCACGAAAGAAGAAAACAATGCTGTGATTTTCTGATTACCGTATTTTTCCACATATATCTCGCAGATGCAGATAATCCGCACCCTCATATAGCCCACGGGTTTGGGGGTTTTGTGTAAAAATTTGTTGGCATAACCCACATCTTTGTATAACCCGCAATCATAGATTGATGAAATTTTTTGTGTTATGTTCACATTGTCTTCCATTACTGTTTTTAGAAGGACTGAATTCGTCAATGCTCACACATGGATGACGAAGGATCTACAACTACTACAATTTCATTCACATGCCCAACAAGCAAATTTGCAATTACGCTATCAAGTCAGACCATATTCATCCCTCTTCATTATCAGTTCAAGTTAGTCACCCTGCCTCCACTATATTCCAGCTGGCAGCCAGCAGATTTGAATTTTGAAGCCAGGTACTTGTGAGGCGGATATGCAATGGTGTGACGTCCTGGAGAAGATGAATCCACGAAAACATGCTTGTCACAGACCTAAAGCAAAATAGCCTCACCTTGAAGCTGATCTGAAGCAGTGGATCGTGGCCCAGCGGGAATACAACTGACAATGCTGTGATTTTCTGATTACCGTATTTTTCCACATATATCTCGCAGATGCAGATAATCCGCACCCTCATATAGCCCACGGGTTTGGGGGTTTTGTGTAAAAATTTGTTGGCATAACCCACATCTTTGTATAACCCGCAATCATAGATTGATGAAATTTTTTGTGTTATGTTCACATTGTCTTCCATTACTGTTTTTAGAAGGACTGAATTCGTCAATGCTCACACATGGATGACGAAGGATCTACAACTACTACAATTTCATTCACATGCCCAACAAGCAAATTTGCAATTACGCTATCAAGTCAGACCATATTCATCCCTCTTCATTATCAGTTCAAGTTAGTCACCCTGCCTCCACTATATTCCAGCTGGCAGCCAGCAGATTTGAATTTTGAAGCCAGGTACTTGTGAGGCGGATATGCAATGGTGTGACGTCCTGGAGAAGATGAATCCACGAAAACATGCTTGTCACAGACCTAAAGCAAAATAGCCTCACCTTGAAGCTGATCTGAAGCAGTGGATCGTGGCCCAGCGGGAATACAACTGACCTATCTCAACAGTTGCCATCAAACTGAAGGCCAGACTCATGGTGGAAGAGAAGCACATTGATGATTTTAAGGGAGAAGTGCATTGGACATACAAATTTATGAAGAGGAACCAATTGTCAATTAGAACACAAACGACCATGTCTTTCCAAGAATTAGGAGAAGATGGATGATTTTCGTGAATTCGTCTCCAGGAAAATTCAGTAGCTTTACCTTCCCAATTCTGCCATTATTAATATGGACAAAGTACCGATGTGTTTTGACATTCCGGGAACAAGGTCGGTTTATGAAGTCAGTGTTAAAACCGTTAAACAATATATTGAAATATTACGTGTAAACAATTTGTGATATAGCCCGCACCCTTATATAACCTGCACCCCCCTTGCAGTGTTTATAAAATCTGGTATAACCCAGGGGATATATGTGGGAAAATATGTTATTTAATACCATACTCTCAAACAATGAAGCAACTATTTTCTCCTCAAGGTTTCGTGGTTACAACTGATTGATCATGAATAACTATGCAGTAACCTCGCTTGGACATAATAATAATAATAATAATAATAATAATAATAATAATAATAATAATAATAATAATAATAATAATAATGATGATGATGATGATGATGATGATGAGGACTATATATAGCACCTAATCTTTAGAAGCTCCAAGCGCTTTACATTTGATAATGCTTAAAAAGAATAAAAAGCATGGTAAGAAACAGCCTACTATCAGAGTAATTTATGATGCATGAGACAAATCAATGTAAATATTGACAAATCAATGTAATATTGACAAATCAATGTAATATTGACAAATCAATGTAAATATTGACAAATCAATGTAATATTGACAAATCAATGTAAATATTGACAAATCAATGTAATATTGACAAATCAATGTAATATTGACAAATCAATGTAATATTGACAAATCAATGTAAATATTGACAAATCAATGTAATATTGACAAATCAATGTAATATTGACAAATCAATGTAATATTGACAAATCAATGTAATATTGACAAATCAATGTAAATATTGACAAATCAATGTAATATTGACAAATCAATGTAAATATTGACAAATCAATGTAATATTGACAAATCAATGTAATATTGACAAATCAATGTAAATATTGACAAATCAATGTAATATTGACAAATCAATGTAATATTGACAAATCAATGTAATATTGACAAATCTATGTAAATATTGACAAATCAATGTAATATTGACAAATCAATGTAAATAATTAACCAGTGTTAGTAAAGCATAAAAATGTAGGTCACAGTAACCTTTGGTTTTAATGGTCTTCTTTGATTTTAAGGGTGTAGTAGTAACAGAGATGCATACAATTATCAGGGTTCATGATTGAAACATAAATAGTACCCAATGAATTTATATCAAAAAATATCCAAAAAGTCAATAAAGAATGAAATACTGTTCACAGAGATCTTCTTTTGCAAAATAAACATGCAGATCAAGTCAAGATGTGTCAACTCACAATGTTTCATGATTCTAGGTAAGATATTATGTGCATACTATGTCAAGAGTTCATGTCATCTCAAATTAAATGGAAAAACATAACCAAACTGAATACAAGATGATATATATGTCACAATGAAAAGGATGTAATATTAATATGTATACATAAAATCATCAATTTCACCATTCTACAATGAAAAATGAACATCAAAATATTTAACCCTGTTTAGTGATGTGTAAAACACGGATTTATATTTTATTTCAAACATGATCTCTTCCTCAAAATGAAAGGAAACTTTTAAGTTCTTTTTCATACCTTTAAGAAGAAATTTTTTTTGGAGTATGAGAAAAATGCATACATGTGAAATTTCATGATCATGTTATATTCAAATTCATGTTCTGCTGTAGCATGTTATAGCAGATGCCAGTCCCTGGACATGTAAGACTTGCAACTGGGAAATTATTTTTTGTAAAACCATCCCCACCCCACCCAAATCCCAGCCCCATAAAGATGCATAGAAATCCTAACACCAATATGCACATAGATCATCCCAATCATAAAACAAAATCTTAAGTCCTATTTCAGATGGTGCAGGAGTGGTTGCAAAACATTGTGAACAAGTGGATAAATGCAAACACAAGAATCACTTTATCTCCCTCTTTTTCTTTGAAAAGCACCGGGATAAAAATATAGTATGAAAATGTTTTCTTAAAACCAAGATCTGGCTGTAAGGAATTTCTTAGGTCACACTTTCCATAGCTCTGTGTGTGTGTGTGTGTGTGTACGTGTGTTTGTTTCAAATGGTCTTAAGGTTCTTTCTTTTCCTGTCCATTAACTATTTGAATTCCATTTCTCTCTTGGCAAACGTCTCTGCCACAATCAAGGGAAAGACAAGGGTGGCTTCAGAGCACAACTGAAAGGAAATAAATAAGAAAGGATGATAAGAATACACATAAATAACAAAAGGATGATAACAATGAAAATAAATAACAAATGGCTAAAAAGAATGAAGATAAATAACAAAAGAATGATAGGAATCAAGATAAATAACAAAATGATGATAAGAATGAATGTATTACCTAAAGATGATAAGAATGGAGATAAATGACAAAAGGATGATAAGAATGGAGATAAATGACAAAAGGATGATAAGAATGGAGATAAATGACAAAAGGATGATAAGAATGGAGATAAATGACAAAAGGATGATAAGAATGGAGATAAATGACAAAAGGATGATAACAATGAAAATAAATAACAAATGGCTAAAAAGAATAAAGATAAATAACAAAAGAATGATAGGAATCAAGATAAATAACAAAAGGATGATAAGAATGAATATATTACAAAAAGATGATAAGAATGGAGATAAATGACAAAAAGATGATAAGAATGGAGATAAATAACAAAAGGATGATAAGAATGGAGATAAATAACAAAAGGATGATAAGAATGGAGATTCAAAGATAATTAGAATGTTTTCTACAAGCTTAGAGTTATGCTCTGACAACAATATTGCTGAGATATATTTATTAGAAATGCATAGTGTAACATAGTTGACCATGGCATCAAACCCTCACATTATTTACTCATTCACTGCTGACATAATACCTCCATGTCAAACTTATGACTGGTGGAACTAGAGGAACATTGAGTAATTTGTTTCCCAACATATCCTGCAGCGTACAAATACACCCCCATCTCTATTGCAATCCATCAAAACCTGGGAGAATAATTGCACTAATGAAATTTTGTCATATCCTGCATTAAATCACAAGACAAAAGGGGGAATTACTCTAACAATGATTGCCAAAACAAAGTGGTTTGCTCACATGTACATCTTTAGGTGATGACCATAATATCTGCCAAGTTTCAGAACAACCAAAACTGTAAGACTACATATGCCTATTAATGCTGAATGGATAGATGGACAGACAGACGGACATGAAAATTACTACATACCTATGCCCCTAGCACGGCTTTGAGTTTAATTAACAGAGTGGTTTTAATGCCTCATTTATCAACTACTTTGCAGAAAACATCTTTGCTGTAAATTATATAATGATACCTGAGCTTCCCAATTTTGCTGATTAAAATTAATCTGGGTACAAACTTCTAGTATACAGTAATACTGTAAGAACCTTAACACCACTGTCTATATTACTTCCACAGACACAGAGAAGTGATACCAATGTACTGCCATTCATTGAGAAGACAAAAAGTTATCTTTAAATAAAAAATAGATTACTTTGATTTAACTGGAGCTCAACAATTCATGTTAAGAAATATTAAGTTGTTCAAAAACATCAAATGATAAGTGCTATGTTCATACATTTTATTTCTTCAGTTTTTCATTTTTTGTCTTATACACCACTCCCTCGATAACTCGCGCCAGGATAACGCGTTGTCCCGCATAGCTCCCAAATTTTCCCCAAAGAAAATATAGTTTTAAATGTGCTGAACGTGAAAAAAAATCACGATAAGAATTGGTAAATTGAACCTTGATACAAACCCTTATTTTATGTTTCTTTCACGAAAAAATAAATATCAATGTGTTAAGCAAACGGAAACCATGTTGAATAATGTTTTGATGAACTCCTCATTATACTGTAAGTTATCCTGAAATTAATGTTACTCTGTGAATAAAAAAGTAAACGAAGTTAACAGCTATGTAGAGATATTTATTCAAAGTTAATCTTAGCACAATTATGAGTATTCAAGACTAACATGCCAACCCAAACCACCTACCCCTTTTGCCTCTATGTCGATCTCTTTATTAGTTTTGTTACTTTTTTTATAGGTCCCTCAATAACTTGTGCCTTTGCTTATAACGCGGTCAATGTTTATGGACCTTGTGCACAAGTTATCGAGGGAGTGGTGTATTTATATTTTCAGCTAACATTATGTTTGTATATTTGTATTTAAGATCAAGTAATTATCTTACAATTGTGCCCATTCACTCTATAATTAGTAAATTCTAGTTCCTTGTGTAAAACAATGAATGATATTTACTTATTTCCCACGTCAGCTTGCATTAAAAATAGATGGTTCTAGGGATAGGACTATTATCTTCACAGAGTCCTTATTATTTCAACTTGCATTATTAAGCACAGTAAGTGAAATTAGAAGTAATGGTTTGCACTAATCCACCAATCCAAACTTGGCTGCTGTGGCATGGAAATGTGTCCTAAAATGTACCAAGTTTTGCATACATTCAAAACTTTATATTCAGTCTAGTTCGTACCTTGACAGGAGTAGCTGTTTTCTTGATCTTACCCCAGGACACGGCCTCATCAGGACTTGCCCCTGAATCACTGCCATCAAATTCTGATGCTGTGTTGATGTAAACAGAATAATCAGCGCCATTTCTCTGAAAATGCAAACAAATTTATCTTAATAAAACCTTATGTAAGATTGAATTGTCATGAGATTCTGTCAGCTAGCCAAAGAAAAAAACCTGGCTAAAATGGTAAAACCCTTGCAATCCAACATAATAGATATAGAAGACATTACCTCCCTGCCATTCACTCATGTAACTATGTTCCATTCAATTGTGTATGTTTAGAGGAAATTCCTTAAACACTTCATTGATTCTCTAAAGGATGGAACCAAAAAAACCCAGTATTTATTGAACATTTTTTTAAACTAAGATTTCTCTTCAATGCAGAACAAAAAGCAGGTAGTAGAATATTGACTGCCAATCCCTCCACCCCTATAATGTAAATGGTTTTGTTCCAATCAGACTTAACACTGAAGGACAGTTTCCTGTGTATGTGTGAATGACTCAAAGCCAGAAAATAAAAAGGGTTACGATGAAAAGTGGTGAGGGTTGTTTTTCATGTTTGACAATGACAAAAATTGCTAATATTTTGGTTCATAAACTTGTTTCAGTTAATAATGCATAAAGGCTGATCAAGCAGGCATCAATAGCCTATTGTTTTCACTTAAAATGTTAGATAGATTGATTTATCAGTCCAGATAAGAAGCTTTTTAGGCGACCACACTGACTGCTTGACTTGTGAACACTAAATCTTGATGTTTATCACATTTGTTTAACTCCAAACTTACCTAATCTTGCCCAGGGCTTCAAGCCTCTCTGGAACAATAAAAGCTTTATGTTTCTGTATTCAGTTACTGTAACTCACTAATTAACACTTTGACTCCTTTTTGTTTAAATGAGTACAGGACAAATAATTGTTAAGAAATGACAGGGTCATTTTTACATGAAAATGGAGAATAACATTCACTGGTCACATGACTGTGACAATGGAAAACACCACAAAGCCGTATGTGCATGTTGGCGGCTTTCTCATACTTTCTTTCTTTCTTATTTTTTACATAAATCATTGTCCCATAGACTGAACAAACTTGAGTAATGAGATTAACATTGATGATTAGCAATTACTGTATTTAATTAATTTATCAATCTGGATGAGAATCTTGTCACTTTTCTTTAATTAAAAATTGTACATAACATGGAAGAAAAATGGAGAAGGCTTACTGGCTTTACTGTTGATAGTCCAATAATAATAAGATTAATAAATCTGCTTTTGAATGAACAGACTTTTTCAAAAGTAAGCTGAGATGAAAGGCCGATGATTGACTACTGACAAATTTGAAATTAATATTCACAAATGGAAACTCTGAACATCTTTATTCATATAAAGAATGATGCAGTCATAAGACCATTTTTCCTTCAATAATACATCACATCTTGTCATATTATGAAATCAAACTCCTGTTTATATTGGCACAAAAGTTTGCAATTTTTCAAGAAATTGGTAAAATTCTTGTAAATTCTTGAGAGCCATGCTAAGATCATCCATTCATAGAAATTTCTTCACCAAAATGATAATTCACTTTTACATAATAGTTTTTGTAATTTAAAAAAATTAATTAAACAAATATACAAATTTTTGAAGTGCTACATTACAATCGTGTCATATCCCAAATTCATGCTATAAAGAAGTATGCTTCAGTGGGGTTTCACTATATAGTGAAAAATTTTGTAAAGAACACATGAATGGATGGATGAATGGACAGATAAATGGACAGATGGACAAGAAGACAGATGAAAAGTATCACAAGTTTCCACAAAAAAGAATAGAGTATAGAGATGAGCACAAACACCAAATTTTTACTATCAGATTAGCATTACACTATTGTGTGGAAATACGAATACTGCATTCTTACCATTAGATTATCATTATACAACAGTGTAGTGATAAGCAAACACATTGCATTCTTACAAATTGAATTAGAATAACAATGTGGTGTGGAGTCAAGTACAAACACTGCATTCTTATCATTAAATTAGCATTACATTATAGTGTGGAGATAAGCACAAACACTGCATTCTTACCATTAGATTAGCATTACATTATAGTGTGGAGATAAGCACAGACACTGCATTCTTACCATTAGATTAGCATTACATTATAGTGTGGAGATAAGTACAAACACTGCATTCTTACCATTAGATTAGCATTACATTATAGTGTGGAGATAAGCACAGACACTGCATTCTTACCATTAGATTAGCATTACATTATAGTGTGGAGATAAGCACAGACACTGCATTCTTACCATTAGATTAGCATTACATGTGTGGTGTTTGACCAAACCACCTCCAAGTATGATCATCCCTGTGTTAATAGCCAAAACTGCCTGACTGTTTATCCTGCGTATATCTAATCAAAAGAAAGAAATTCATTGTATACTCTTTCCATCTTATAAAATTCATCAGCTTTTAATTGTATACTCTTTCCATCTTATAAAATTCATCTGCTTTTAATTGTATACTCTTTCCATCTTATAAAATTCATCCGCTTTTCATTGTGTACTCTTTTCATCTTATAAAATTCATCCGCTTATTTATATCTAAATTTAGCACTGCTGGGAATCAGGTGAATTTTAATGGTAAATAATAAGATTCATTGTAACAGTTCAACCATCAATAAAAGGTATACAATAGGATAAATTCTTGAATATTTTATGTAACTTTGCAAATTTGTTGGCATAGGTTAATTTCTAAAGTGTATGTAATGTGATACCTACCCTCTATAATGTCTAAAACTAGACCAGGATTCTTGTATGAATGGAAATATAACATGTCCCCAAGAGAACCATCCGTAATTGCTGGGCAAAAGACTGGAATGTTATTCTGTATGGAAATAAAAATTGATATAACTGCAATATCACATGAGGAATCATTGGGAATTTTTTTCCTTAATTAGGAGGAATTTTATTCATATGTTTAAGAACCTGACAAAGTGTGAATGCATAATACAGAATTTTATTTGTTGTAGTGGGTTTAATGCCATTTTTCAGCACATGATAGACTACACATGGCAGCCAGTATAACTGATGGAGGAAGAACAGGGAAAACCCTGGTAAGAACCACCAACCCATGGGAATCTGCTTGTATGCTTTCTTACTTACCCACATTGACTGAACACAAGACTCAAAACAATGTGGGCCAAAGTGTGATGGCAGTGATCATTAAAGGTGAGTACTAAAGATCACTCTGATACCCACATTGACTGAGCACAAGACTCAAAACAATGTGTGCCAAAGTGTGATGGCAGTGATCATTAAAGGTGAGTACTACAGACCACTCTGATACCCACATTGACTGAGCACAAGACTCAAAACAATGTGTGCCAAAGTGTGATGGCAGTGATCATTAAAGGTGAGTACTAAAGACCACTCTGATACCCACATTGTCTGAGCACAAGACTCAAAACAATGTGGGCCAAAGTGTGATGGCAGTGATCATTAAAGGTGAGTACTATAGATCACTCTGATACCCACATTGACTGAGCACAAGACTCAAAACAATGTGTGCCAAAGTGTGATGGCAGTGATCATTAAAGATGAGTACTACAGACCACTCTGATACCCACATTGACTGAGCACAAGACTCAAAACAATGTTGGCCAAAGTGTGATGGCAGTGATCATTAAAGATGAGTACTATAGACCACTCTGATACCCACATTGACTGAGCACAAGACTCAAAACAATATGGGCCAAAGTGTGATGGCAGTGATCATTAAAGGTGAGTACTAAAGACCACTCTGATACCCACATTGTCTGAGCACAAGACTCAAAACAATGTGGGCCAAAGTGTGATGGCAGTGATCATTAAAGGTGAGTACTATAGACCACTCTGATACCCACATTAACTGAGCACAAGACTCAAAACAATGTTGGCCAAAGTGTGATGGCAGTGATCATTTAAGGTGAGTACTATAGACCACTCTGATACCCACATTGACTGAGCACAAGACTCAAAACAATATGGGCCAAAGTGTGATGGCTGTGATCATTAAAGGTGAGTACTATAGACCACTCTACCACACAGAGCCCATATTTTATTTGTAGGCATGCTTCTTTGACAACTGATAAGGTAACCATACCTACCAATCAGAGTTTTCTACACAATAAAAAGTCTTATTCTGAAACTTCTATCACTTTATTACAGAGAATTATTGGCTCAAAGCCAATATTGCACAAGAATGAGACAAAAATAAACAAAAGTTATAAGTTTAAATTGGTATATTTTATATAGTGAAACTGACCCACTGTAGTTTTAAAGTTTCTACAGTGTACTTATCCCTTGGATAAATGGCTTCTGAAACTACAAAAGAGACCATGTTACTGTATGACATAAAAAAAACATAGTTGTTGTTGTTGGGCTAAACACCATTTTTTAGCACACGATAGGTTATACATGGCGGCCAGTATTAATGGTAGAGGAAGATACCGGGAAATCCCCGGAAAAAACCACCGACCCACGAGAAGCTACTGGCAAGCTTTCTCACATATCCACATTTGCTGAATCCAAGACTAGAACCCACGCAGACAGAGGTGAGATGACAGAGATCTGTAACAGACAGTGCTTTAGACCACTTGGCCACTCGAACTCCAAAAAACATAGTTTCAAATTTTTAAAGCTGTTGACATTTATCATTATGTAATTTTTTTTTTATAAATATAGAAAATTTTTGCTATGATGCATGCTATAGAAAATAGTATAGAATAAAATACAGAAAATAGTATATAATAGAATATAGAAAATAGTATATAATAGAATATAGAATAGAATGTAAAATAGTACAGAAAATATGTCTAAGAAAAGTCCATACAAAATTCATTTTAATTTTTATTTCTATACAAGTGAAAAGAAGTCATTTACAGGACTGATGGTCTACTGTTGAAAACGATCTTCCAGAGATTTAAGTTTCTTCCTCTGAATAATGAAACTGTCTCTAATATTCTTAAAAAAACATTAACATATCAAATTTGGTAACAAAAATATTTTGAATTTTATGTTTTATCAAATATGCTTACAAGACACCTGTAACTCCCTTACCTTTGACCCTGAAACTGATACTATAGATACAAGATCAACGAACTTGTCTGAGACAATGTCAATATATACCCACAAGCTAAGTTTTGTTAAATCTGGAGGTAATACTATTAGGAAACATTTGCTAAATTTATACCATTCCAAGTATTCTTCTGATGTATCCAAAAACTGGGTTAAAAAATGTATTCATACTAGTGTGTGTTATCATGCTCCCTAATAATTCTGATTTAATACCTTTGACCTTAAACTTTATATCTGAGTACTACTATCAACTTGTTCCTTGGAATGGAATAAATACAAGGTATGATAGGATGTCATTTGTACATGTACAAGGCACAGTGCACCTAAGCACAATGCAAGTAATAACCTTTCACTTGACCCCAAGGTCATTTAAGTCTCATTTTCAAAGCTTCCTCAGAAAAGCACAAATGTAATGGTGGTGAGATCTGTATTATTGATTCAGAACCAAAAAATCCTGAAAAAGTGTTTTAATGAAAATCTCCAGTCAGTGCCATAATTAACACAAGAGAGGTAGTGATAACAAAATGTTTTTAATGGCCACCTTGGTCCCATGATGAAGGTCAGATGGACACCATTTTCCTTCAGAACTAGCTACATATCATAATAGTGCTAAAGTGAAAATACTGTCTCAATACAAGCATCCAGTCAAGAGAAATAGCCACATAAAAATTTTGCGGCAGTTCTGGAGGTTGCTTTTGTACAGGAACAACTATATAATGCAAGAAAGAAGCAATGTTTAAGCAAACAAAACAAAAAGTAAGCACAAGATGATTCATTCTGGATAAGATTTCTTGAATTCTCGCAGGTCATATTGGTATCAATTTCAGTTATGAAGAACTATATGGAGTGAGAAGTGTTTTAGTGAAAACTCTCATGAAAACCCCAATGTCAACTTGACCATCCATTAAAACACCCCAACGATTTTCATGTCTGCCATGGCCAGCTATCATGCTGGTGGTCTTATCAGCACCATTTTTATTTAGAACCAATGAGATATCATTAGAAGTTCTTTAGTGAAAACCCTGTATTGCTAGGACTATCCCCAAGATTTCTGGATGACATCCATGGTCATCTACACAGCACAAATTTTCTCTTAACCCCAACTACTGGTATATATGATAAGTCTTTCATTGAAAACCCCATATTTATGTCACCTTTTGCCACCATTATCATTTGACCAACTGCATATCAAAAGAAGTCTTTCAGTGAAAACAACAAGTTGACCGACCATCCTTTCAAAAGAAATAAAAATAACAAGATTTTAAGTTAGCACCAAAGTCACCTTGTTGAATGTAAAATCAGAACTATTTTATGTGGACCCACTAGACATCATGATAAGTACTGTACTGAAATTCTCAGTGAGTATGACCATCCATTCAAAAGTAGTACTGACAGGAACATTTTCAAGCTGGCCAATGCAAAAACAATATTGGATATCTGAGGAGTACCAACTAGCCATGATATGAGAGAGTGTGTAATGTTTCAAGGCAATTCTCAAAATAGTTTAGAAGAAGTAGCAATAACAAACTTATGCTAAGAGATGACGGATGAAAAGCCAGTGCATAAGCTCTACTTGTCTATTGTAGAGCCTGAACAGAGCTAGTAAAAACAAACTTCACCAAAACATTTTTTGAACCTGACAAGTACTTTTCAAAGTCCGGAATGCATCTGATCTTTGTTTTCATATTAAGTTTTGGATAAATGTAGAAATTCTACTTTGCACATGAATATGTGGATGTTGCAAAATATTTGTTTTGATTCCATGAACATTTGTGCCCATCTACCCTCATCTGATAAAGAAAACTCAGGCGGATAATTTGCTGAATAAAATCAAACATGAAATTAAAAATATCTATGTATGAATTCAAGTAATATTCTGCACTGCACTGCACTGACACGGAAAGTATGGAGAAAAATTTTCTTTGGAACAACAAAGAATAAAATACTGTACAGACTTGCTGATAATCATTCCAGCAGCAAAATGCACAGACCCATATTTGCCATTTCATAATAGGCCAGCTGATATGGCTCTATGCAGTTCATCAGGAGTAATCATCAGAACAAACAACATAAACCCTGATCTTATGTCATACTTTGTGACAGCAGATCAAAGTCTATGTTTTATGCAATTTAACACTATTTATAAGTTAATCTAGTGTAAAATATTTACATCACAGTAATAATATTAACATCACAGTAATAATGCAATTATGGTAAATTATTTATATTACAGCAATGATGCAATTACAGTAAATTATTTACATTACAGCAATGCAATTACTGTATATATATCATATTAATGATGTGATTACTGTAAAATATTTATATTATGGCAATAATGCAATTACTGTATATCACAGTAATGATGTAATTACTGTATATATATCACAGTAATGATGTGATTACTATAAAATATTTACAATATGGTAATAATGCAATTACTGTATTTATATCACAGTAATGATGTGATTACTTTAAAATATTTACATCACAGTAATGAAGCAATTACTATATTTATATCACAGTAATGATGTGATTACTGTAAAATATTTACATCACAGTAAGCTGCGCTAAAATCTATAATTATCAGCAGAGCACAGTGTTCTGTATAACATACCAGGCAATATACTGACGCACTTATGTGAGTGCTCATTTTAAATAAATGTCTGAAATGAGTCAAAAAATCTCCATCCCTTGTGAGTTTTGGTGAGAAAAAGCAAAACATTGTATTTTGAGATTCAATAATTTCCGTTGAAATAATCAAAAATATACAGTCTATAAATTCCATCGTGATAAGTAGCGATTTATTTCAGCATACTGCATAAGGACTGTTCCAGTAAAACATTCTTGGGACCAAGGGAAGAAATTGTTGATGTGTGGTACTCACCCATAGATGCAATTTAGAATTTTCGTATTATTTTAATATGAACTCTTTGAAATCAAATATCCTGGCATACATTGTTTTTTTAAAAAAACTGCCTTCCCTGGGTACCATATATGTTTAATTG
Organism: Potamilus streckersoni; assembly: GCA_016746295.1. Taxonomy (NCBI): domain Eukaryota; kingdom Metazoa; phylum Mollusca; class Bivalvia; order Unionida; family Unionidae; genus Potamilus; species Potamilus streckersoni. The sequence goes on from JAEAOA010000546.1 coordinate 410,354, forward strand.
GAACAGAACAAACAATAACATGAAATGGTTCTGAAATACATTCAGGAGGCCTTAGTCATTACGACTTTCCTTCACATTTCAGCATTTGATATGTCATCAGGTGTTATTACATGTGTTATATATTTATATATATATATATATATATATATATATATATATATATATATATATATATATATATATATATATATATATATAATACAGATATAAATTAACATCAACAGTGATTTATGTTTTAAAAAACTCCATAATAGTAATGTGAAATGGCTCTCAAAACATATATGGATGCCTTGGTCATTATGCCTTTCCTTTATTTGACAGCATTTGTGATGTCATGAGGTGTCATTGCATGTTTTACATATATAAAAATATAATACTGGTATATGAACATAAATAACATATTGTTTAGGTGACAAGACATATCAATAGCAATAATTATGATTACCACCAAGTTTTGCTGTTGTAGCTTTTTTTACCTATTGAAAGACTAGCTATTGTGGATTAAAATATTTTCAAAGATACATAATTTCAATTATTTGTAAAAAATAAGTTTCCACATAGGAATCACCATTCATGGAAGTTGAATTTTTTATCTGAAGGCAACCACAAAATAACTAACAATTGGTACCTGACAAAAAGTAACGAACTCAGTGTAATAATTACATTACTTACCTTGTATGCCCAATAGTACACAGATTCTGGATGGTCTATTTCTTTTCCCAGTCGATGAATCAGTTTGGAAGGTGTCCACACTATACCCTACAGAGAAAGTTTTATACTTTTCTTTGAATTAAAGATAAAACTGAATTAAACAAATGGCAGAATTCATGAGGCAAACTAAATAAATATTTTAGTTATCATAAAATTGTTTGCTCTAGAAAAAAAGTTGGATGTGGTTCATTAGAGTTGTACCAAATACTTCATGCTTTTACTACAACAATGAAACCTGTCTTGAATGACCTCTGCTATGAAAGACCATGTGTCTTGAGAGACCATGTTCTCAAAGCACTGATTGATTGATCATACAGAATTATGGCCTGTAATGAGAGACCACCTGTCTTGAGAGACCATACTTTCTGGGCAGATGAGGTGGTCTTTCAAGACAGGTTTTATTGTACAACATTAGTAATTATTTGAAACATTAAACAGTAAAAACCCATCAAAGGCTGCAATGATTACTATATTTAGAATTTGAGTACTCAAAATGGAAGACTCCCTTCATCCTCATTTACTTGAAATGGAAGTCAATCATGGCATGGCAATATCTCTAGCCAAGGTCATACAAAATCCTGAAATAAAAATTTGTCACCAATTGTACTCAGTAAGGTCAAGCCCAAAATGAAAACAGATCCTCATGTGCCATAATAATGTATTGGCAAATAAGGGTCTATGATGTTTGTTCTGCAGATTACTCCCAACAACTGCATAGACCCAGATCTGCAGGTGCCTGCAATGGCAGTTCTAGTTTGTGCTGTTTACAATTAGACTCTCTAAGCAAGTATAAATGGTATTCTTAATCTATCAGTTTGACATTGATGATGTCATTCACTGAGGCATTCACTGTGATGTCATTCACTGAGGCATTTACTATGATGTCATTCACTGAGGCATTCACTGTGATATTTACTGAGGTATTCACTGATGATGTCATTCACTGAGGCATGCCCTGTGATGTCATTCACTGAGGCATGCCCTGTGATGTCATTCACTGAGGCATTCACTGTGATGTCATTCACTGAGGCATTCACTATATGATGTCATTCACTGAGGCATTCACTGTGATGTCATTCACTGAGGCATGCCCTGTGATGTCATTCACTGAGGCATTCACTGTGATGTCATTCACTGAGGCATTCACTATGATGTCATTCACTGAGGCATTCACTGTGATATTTACTGAGGTATTCACTGATGATGTCATTCACTGAGGCATGCCCTGTGATGTCATTCACTGAGGCATGCCCTGTGATGTCATTCACTGAGGCATTCACTGTGATGTCATTCACTGAGGCATTCACTATATGATGTCATTCACTGAGACATTCACTGTGATGTCATTCACTGAGGCATGCCCTGTGATGTCATTCACTGAGGCATTCACTGTGATGTCATTCCCTGAGGTATTTACTGTGATGTCATTCACTGAGGCATTCACTGTAATGTCATTCACTGAGGCATTCACTGTGATGTCATTCCCTGAGGCATGCTCTGTGATATCATTTACTGAGGCATTCACTATGATGTCATTCACTATAGCATTCACTATGATGTCATTCACTGTAGCATTCACCATGATGTCATACACTGTAGCATTCACTCTAATGTCACTCACAGTACCATTCACTCTGATATAATCCACTATACATTCACTCCGATATAATTCACTGTAACATTTATTCCAATGGCACTCAATGAAGCATTCACTCTGATATCATTCACTGCAACATTCATATCTGTTACAGTAGCATTCACTCTGACACCATTCACTCCAATATCATTCAATGTAGCATTCACTCCAATATCATTCACTTCAGCATTCACTCCAATATCATTCCCTATAGCATTCACTCTGATATCATTGGCTGTAGCATTCATTCCCACATCATTTGCTGTAGCAATATGTCATGTTCACAACTTCTAAGTTTTAGACTGTTGTTCAGGGCTTTTAAAAGCTACAGAATTTTAGGCTTGATTGATCAAAGACTGCATTACAACTATCATATTATAATAACTTGCTAAGTGGTAGAATGGTTATGTGTACCTCGTCATTCTGCTCTTTCAAAAGTTGGTCCAAAATAGGCATAATCCAGTCTTCAAATTTACAGTAATTATCATTTGGAACAAGCAGATTCCCTATTCTATTAAGCCCCTTCTCTCTAAGTTCAGCACCTTTCAGGCTAAAGTCTCCCAGGTATGTATGGGCCAAACATTTGATGAAGTCTTCCTCAATCCCTCCAGCAGTTGTAACAATACAATCAACCTGAAAAGCAAAAAGACAAAGATATTCCAAGAAGAATCTATGATATATAAATGCAGATGTACCTGTTAACCTGTCTATTAGCATGAAGAACTAGAGACTATAGAACTCTGTAATGGCCTCAGAAAATATAAAAAAATCTATTTTTTTTGAAAGGTGTTTTATGTAGTTTATTTTAAAAAAATAACAGTATTTATAAAATAGATTGAATTTTTATATATATTTTTTGCATGCTATGAGGTAATTGGCAGATATGCATGAGGCATAGAATGCAGACAATGTTAAAAATGCAGCTGACTTTAGTGCATTGATACAACGTGAAACAACTGGACACTTTCAAAAAGTTTTCCTTACTAGTTATGCTCAAATCTCTAAAAATTGCATTGTGTCACTTCTGCAAGCTTCGCTAATTTTAAAGAGAATGGTTAGATTCTAATGTCATCATTACAGATAAACCCGCATGGATGTGATGTTTAATGCTATACATAAAATCAGTATTTATGATTGTCTATTACTGGTAATTTTTAGCTCCTAGAAAATGAAACAAAAATTATTTAAAACATGTGCAAGAAATGTTTATAAAACAGAATTTATGTCATAATAAATTATTTTGTTATAGAATCTGCTGCATCATACATCACATAGCAATAGTGATACTTTGATTGCAGCTACACTTTAAAAGGTATGTAATTTGATATTAGAATTAGTATGCCCTAAGCAATGAGTAAAGAATGAAATTAAATGCATCTCTACTTTATCTGACACACACAAACTTTAGAACTTATGGAAACAGTTCAGTTTAAATAATTCTAGTATGTGTTAATTTGCAGAAAAATTGTTGTATGATGATACAGACAATACAGCTTGGTTTATCATATATTTGTATCCATTTTGTATTATAGATAAATGTACCTCTATAACAGTGACATTTACAGTGGTATGCAATATCATTTACAGTGGCATGCAATATCATTTACAGTGGCATGCAATATCATTTACAGTGGCATGCAATATCATTTACAGTGGTATGCAATATCATTTACAGTGGCATGCAATATCATTTACAGTTGTATACAATATTGTGGAAATGTTAATACACTTGGAGTTTTGTGGGTACAAGAAATTCCATCAGTGAAAGTGACTGAAATACATGTATACATAAATGCTAATGTAGAGAGGGTCTGAAGCAGTTACTGAATGGAACTAATTAGACTTATTGCACATCTGTCACTTATTCTTGATTCTATGTACAACAGTTTGAAATGGCAAAATAAATAATCAACATTTAATAAAAAGTACATTTTACCTCTCCAACAGACAAAAATTCAGCATTAGAAGTATGAATAGTACAGTAATTGGTGTTTATTTCTCCAGGAGCAAAACCACTATATTTAGAACTGGAATGGTTAGTGAAGAAATGAACTTTGAATTCAGTGTTTATATCGATTTGCAAACAAGTACAAAACCATATCTGATATAGTTTTAAATATTTAACAGGAAAAAAATCTTAGTTCTGCTACAGAATAAAATAAGCTCGGTATAGATGACAGAAAGATGTATATAGCATAAACGATTTCATGATCCAAAGATGTAAATGTTTGCACACAGACATATATGCGAGTCTGATTCTCAGAATGGAAGAATTTTTTCCCTCATCTTTGTACTTTTTCTTATTTCTACTTATTAATACAAATATTAACTAACAATACTTCATTTTCCATACTGATATCAAGAAATCTTAAAAGTTGCCACTTATGTATTTGTTTTATAAATATTTGTACCATGAAGTAAATATAGTAACATGTAATAAATAGAGGATATCAAATTGGCAATGATTTAATACTGAATTGATAAAACTCACTGAATAATGTCCAGCTTTTGTGAGCACTGGCATGCAAAAGCTGAACATTATTCAACAAGTTTTATAAATTCATTATTAAAAAATCATTACCTCTTTCAGGTTCTGTTATCCACATAGTTTTTATTAAGAGTGGAATGAAAGTGAAGGAAGAATGCACAATTTTGGCAAATTTTAATTCTTGCATGTAAACAAAATTAGTCCCAATAGATTTATTGCAATAACTGATTCATCTTAAATGGATTATATGCTTGATTGATGGCCAAATATGATCTCCTATTTCACTGCTATCTTTCCTTTAGTTACAGTCTGTCTTGACTATATTTATGGCTGCAAAGATCTTCAATATTAGAAGGCTTGCTGCCGTCCTTGATCAATGCAGATATCATCTTGGCAAGAATGGGCAAAACAAAATGGCATCATCTTGTAAAAGCTTTACCCATAATGCTTTTACTATTTTTAAATACAGCCGATACCATTAATTAAGTAAACTAGACTCTAAGTAAACTAAACAAAATTATATTATTAAAGAATTTAAAAATTGCTTGAAAACTGTGAAATGTTTATGATATGTCTGAAAAAATGTTATAAAAAAATTGTCTTCTGTTTTTAAAAATTCATTTCAAAAGGCAACTCACCATATTGTGCTCTGCAAGGTAACGTATGACTTCCCTCACTCCGGATGATATCAGATTTGATGTGTAGCCTAAAAATATTGTACAGTTTGTTTTTTCCCGTCCACAAGGGTTTAAGTTCAGCTTATCTTGCTTATCTGCAGGGATTTCCTCATGCTTCTTGGTGATCTAGAAATAAAATAAATTGTCTCCAAATATCTAACTCAATTCCAAATAACACATGAAATAAGGTTGAATGGAAAATGAAAATATTGCTTAACTGTGTCAGTACAAAACTATGTATGGCCTATTTATATGGAGAAAATTAGGTCACATATATGAACCAGTAAAAGTTAAGACATAAATCATGTCCTAAACAAAGCCAAAATTATACAAACCAATACACGGCTTTACATAATAACATATTGCTTAAAGAAAACTATCATTTGTTGTTGTTATTATAAGGTTTAATGCCATTTTTCAGCACAAGATAGGCTATACATGGCAGCCAGTATAAATGGTGGAGGAAACACCACCAACCCATGAGAAGCTACCGGCAAGCTTTCTCACATACCCACATTGGCCGTGCCCGAGACTCGAATCTACACAGACAGATGTGAGATGGCAGTGATCTGTAATGGTGAGGGATTTAGACCACTCGGCCAATCGGGGCCCCGACAATCATTTGACCATTAAGCAGCAGCAAATATTCTCATTAGAAAAGTGCCGTATGAATAAATACACATTTAGCATCTCAACAGCGAGAGTTCCAACCTCATGGACTTTTAATATGTAATATGGACAATATTTCTTCCTCTGGACCTAGAGCCAAAAAAATTAATTGCTAATTTTTTCTTTGTCTAGACCAGAATTTAGTATCAAATACAGAGGAAAGCAAATTTTTTAGTAAATTATGTTTCTCCTAGAATACCAAATCACTTGAATATTAAGAATGTAAGCCCTACAACCTGCTGATTCCATACCTCCCAAAGCACACAAATTTGCTTTTCCAGTCTACATTATGTAGACAAAGGGTAGCAACTCTTGGTGGGATGGGCAGGTATTAAATATGGTTGGATAAGTACTGTTGGAGAAACATGACTTACTGAAAAATTTGCTTTCTCCTTTAACTATGTTCTTAGATCAAAATAACATAAGTAGAAGTGGTAATAGGTGATGAATGTTAAACAATCTACCTATTCCCTAGTCAAATGTGTAGGGACAAAAATTAGATTCCCCCATATGAAGTATAACCTACACTCCTAACTTGCAAACATCGCAATCAGAAGCAACATGCCTTACGTTTAGGAGAAATAAATAAATGAATAAACAGATGCATAGGGTGCTCATTCTGAGGTTTGATGGGTCTGCCAGCTGTGTGTGCAACTGAAACTGGATCTACCAGATCCAGAGTGTGCCATGATTGGGTTAAATCACATCAGTAAAAACTTGAGAAGGTCAACTGTGCTTTCCAGCTAATGGCCTCAGCAATGTTTTGGGTAAAAATATTATGGTCAATGGTATGGCCCAAAGATCTCATGCAGTGATCTCATGAGACAAAATTTTCATATGATGTATCTGTTCTAGTGAGATATCACAGTATGCCGTTTGAATTACCCACTCTGCTATAGTGAGAGAGGTTGATGGATTGATCCCCTTTTACGGGGTTATCTTAAAGATTCACAAAACCTATCAGTGCCACAAGCCTTTTCAGTGCCACATCAGATACAGCTTGAGATCAATTCCAAGTTCTGTCTGAATGCATCTTGTGATGTATCCATATAGGATGACACTCCTGTTACCCACTCATTGCAACCTATTTTGGCAATGAAACCAAGCTGCATCATGAAGATTTTACACAGTACCTGATTGAAACTTAAGATAGGCTGGTTCAACAGAGAGGGAATGTAACTGTTTGACTCTGAATGTTGAAGCCAACACTACCAGAAAACAGGTTTTGTATGAAATAAGTTTCAGTGACTTACTGGCTAAGTGCTTGAAATTTCTAGAAGTCTGCCAAGACAGAACCCAGTTAAGACTCCACTTGGGAAATTGTTTGTGTTACTTAGGCCAATGCAAATTAAAGCTTGCCAACAATTCTGACAGGTCGTTTGTGTCATGGCTAAGAGTCTCTGCAATGATGATGGAAAGTGTATGATATCATAATAATAATTGGGGTCTGCTTTTCTCCTTGAAAGAGCCAAAAAAGTCAGCTACCTGTGTGTCTTTGGCACTCAAAGGGATACTTACTTTGCATCAGAATCAGAATAAATTCCATTTCCCTCATGAGTCTTTAGAGTAGAAAGCCTTTTTGCTCATGCAATTCTTTTCAATATTAAAAGAGGTTAATTGTTTGTGCTGCTGGGCTCTCTAATTTTGGTATAATTTTTGGAACGAAGATCTCTGTAAAAAAGGGGAGATGGGGGAAGGGGCAGGCAAAAGCACCAAAAAAAATATTATCTCATTATAGAAAGAGCACTGATAGCCCAAGCCTCAGGATCAAGCATTCAAGAGATGAGGCTATCTACAGGTGGTCAAATGCACAAGTCAGTAAAATATAGGATGCTTGGGAGTAGATAAACTTTGTTTCCTACTGCCTCTATACAAATACCTCAGAGACTTATTAGCAGGTTGCCTTTATACATACAGTTGGATCAAGTCGGGTTTAGGGAGTGTATAGCATATCCCTTCATCTCCACTTGTCATATCTTTGAGGATAAGTAGGAAATGATTTATAAGGTGGCTATGCTAGGACAATCCTTTGGCTGCCGTACATCCTCTATCTTGACACTGAGCAGCAAAGGTAAAATAAAGGGAGTGACTAGCAGGGAAAGGATATGGTGTGTACTGAGCAAGGTTGTATTATAGAGGTCATGGATGATTGAAGCAGTCAAAGCATTCACCATCAAATGGTGGACTCTTAATCTCCTTTGCTATCCAAGCCATTGACACCAGACATGCTAATTGCTGGACTTCTCCACAAGCCTGGAGACAGCCAGCAACAACTAATCCCAACAACAAAGACATGGTTACTATACTAGGAATGATGTAGTCTGAAAAATGTATTTTTGCACCTCAGAGTATGATGGCAGTAAAATGAACACTGTTAGTTGACTATCTGAAAAAAAGCTTTGGAATTCCCTGGATTACTGAATTACATCTGTAAGTCCAGAGACAGCATAGATGGTTGAGAAGAAGTCATAGTTTCTTATCTTTGAGGTGAGGTTGAACCCCACTCCATACAGTGTTGATAAACAAATACTGTCCACAATCATGAACTACAACACATTCTAATACAATGATACCATAATCAATGATCACAGAAAATCCATGTAATTGAAAATATTCACATAATTGATAAAATTAAAAAATGTATAATACTTGTCAAATAATAATACAGTCTATAACCAAAAATAACAAAATCCTCAACACATGGATGAACTAGCATTTCCCATTAATTATGGGAAGTACAAATAATATATTTTCAGCTCACAGCAAAATGCTTAAAGCTAGTGCCAAATTGTGAGGGAAAGAGGCAATGGCCAAGAGTTATTCCCCTTTGCATAATATAGTACAAACAAAATGTACTCATTGGGGAGGGCTGGGTTCAAGAGGGTAGTTGAGCTTATTTTTCAAATGTCAATGTGATCATGGAATGTATTTAAAGGAAAAACAAATCCACATTCAAATTTGATTTCTAGGGAGTAAGAGCTTTTCAAATTTGCCTCAAATTTAAAATTAATATATTACTGTTACGTATATGTGATTAAATTGCTTGTGTGTAAGATTAAAATTCTTTTTATTAATTTTTGTTTCATTGCATTTAATTGAAAATGAATATTTTTCTCATATTAGGGATTCTATTTTAACAGTGAGATACATTTTTAGCATAAAGTTTGTTTATTTAAGACAAAGATGTAATATGTGAGGGTTGGCAGGGTTCATCTTACCCTGGTAACAAATCAACAGGAAGTTAAAATGATTGGTCAGCATCACAGACATACTTTCTCCACATGATCAATGTTTGTAAACAACCTTTTTTATGATTGCTTTTTAGTGTAGTGACATTGGTCTATGTGTGAATTTTAGCGTAATAAGAGACCACATGACCAATCTTGCAAGATTTGAAGTTATGTTTTGAGTGTAATTACACATTCCTAATATTGGTTTGGCCAGGGTCATTCAAAACCTTGAAAGAATGAGGTGTATTTATTTTAAATTTGTTGCCAGAATATTTTATTCTTCGTCTGATTTTTGGATTCATTAATTTATTCTCCTGGACACTCAACAAGTTGACTTTCTTATAAAAAATTCTGAAAGATATTCAAGGAAATTAATTCTGGAATTATTCAGTAACAAAGACTGTGATTAAAGTGAGGAATTATTGTTATTCATACATTTGACTACATCTGACATCATCATCTTCCATATTAATATGTCGTCGGGACTCGAACCTGGATTCTTATTGGACTATTTAGTGATAAGACTTGTTTTTATTCTTAGAATCATATTTAGATTATATTCACAGACTGTAAGTCCTATTTACAAATTTTTACATTGTTGTCCAGGGAAAAATTTTTTGTTGAAATAAACAAAGCTTGTTGCCTTTCACTCTTTTCTTTGTATTTACTGAGTATGAGCCCTTGTCACGTAACATTACTTAGACTTAGCTCTAATCCAAGAGCTTCATTTTGCTTATTCAATGCAACCAGTCCAATATAATATCTTTGCTTTACACTGACCAAATATTGAAAAACTTACCAAAATTACAAGACAAAACAGTATTTTCAGAATACTGAGGTCTTCGTAGGTTAATGTGATAACAATTTACGTAAGATTTACATAAGATCAAAAGAAAAAGCTAAAATCCAGAGATATGACTATTCTACTATCATAAACATATTGATCTAAATATCTCTTAAAGAATTTTTCTAAATTTTCTTTTGCTATATTTCACTAGAGAATTTAAATTAACATTTGAACCAATTTATTATAAATTGTTGTGATTTCCCTTTTGTATTCATTCTCTACTAATGTTTCAAGTATTAGCATCATTGGAGCAATAACTAAAGAAGTTATCTACCATTACGTCTAATTATCTACCTAAATTTAATTGCCCTGTCTCCTGACACATATAACCATTAAGTCTAATTATCTACCTAAACTGAATTACCATGCCTCCTGACACATATAATTTATATAAAAGGCCAATGGATATATACATTGTTACTAATTTTATTAGGCGATAAATTTTGCTACTATTTTTAGTGATATCAATTATATATGGTAACACAGAATAGACAGTATGCCATAAACATAGAGGGGATTGAAAACCCTCCAGACAAATATTGAAGAATTTACTTGAAATGAATTTTAAGTATATACCTGTGCATGTGCTATTTGCAACTTTAAAACTTCAATTTAATAAATGTTGTTCCTTATCATACTTTTAGAAAACGTTAACACTAATGCTTGCCACTGAAATAAACATCGAATAACAGGGATTACACTGCTCTAAAAATAGTAATATACACTGCTCTAAAAATAGTAAATATGTGCATCATGAGCTATAAATGAGTGAAACAGCCAGGACAATTCCTGGAGAAAATGTTTTAAAGTGATAACTGTAGACTGGTGGACAACTAGAGTTACTGCATCCTAATGTACCCTTTTAACAGACACATGTACAGAAGGATGCACAATACAATAAAATATTCTTCGCCCAATGGAAGACAAAAAAATAGTTGCTATGTATCTATCCATAATCAGATAAACTCCTGACAGACACATGCAAATGATATCCACTCACAATATATTAAAACCTGTTTTGAGAGACCAGATTCACAATGCAGACACTTAGTGATTAATGTTGTGACATGTCATAACAGAACACCTGTCTAATGAGCCCATGATTTTTAAGATGAAACTGTGGTCCTTCAAGATGGGTTCAACAGTACTGTGAACCTACCATTCTGTTGATCTCTTCGACTGCCTTTCCAAAATTAGTAGCCTGAAATCCACATCTGTAATAGGTCTTTAACAATGCTTCATAATCCACTCCCTTGTTAAAGTCATATCCCTTGACTGTGACCCCATCCAGAATGGGATTGCTTTTGACATGCACAGCATCGACAGCTAATGAAGGTGCTTCCTTCAAACTGTTAGCCATTAATGGATTATCTTTCAAATTCTTGTCCTGAAAGAAAAATATACAATCTTTGAAGCAAAATCAATTTTTCCACTAGATTATATGAGACTTTAGTGAAATACAAAATTGATTATAATGCTGTCCATGGAAGCAACAGAAGTGGTTTATATTTTAAGCAACATCATATTGCTCATAAAATTCCATGTCACAAAAATATCACAAAACAAGTATGCTTCAAATAGAACCTTGCTCAATGGACCAAAAATAATTTCCTGGGATCACAAGAGAAAATGTAACTTCCGAGTGTGGAAACCATTTGTGTCAATGGTTATATTAAATGTACGAATGGTGACATTTTCATTTGGTACCAACTAGACATCAAATTAAGTCATTTGTTTAAAAACCCAGGTCAATACGACCATTCATTGTGTAGTAATATATCTATATATATATATATATATATATATATATATATATATATATATATATATATATATAGATAGATATAGATATATATATATATATATATATATATATATATATATATATATATATATATATATATATATATATATATATATATATATATATTGTCAAGATGGCTGCCTATGGTGTTAATAATGGATGCAAGAAGCACCAATTTTATTTAAAACCAAATGGATATCATAAGAAATCTTTTGTTAAACTTCCATGTTGCAATGACCAATGATCCAGAAGGAGCAACAGTAACATTTTCATGGTGATCACTACGGAAGTCATGCTTGAAGACAAAGCGCTTGTTTAATTCAGGAACAACTAGACAACAGCTTTATGATTGACACCAATTTCATTTAGGATCAAATAGACATCATAGGAACTCTTTTGCTGAAACTCCCATGTTGATATGACCATCAATCCTGAAGGAACAACAAAAACAAGATTTTCCTGGTGGCCATTATGTCAGCCATATTGGAGGTTAAAGCTGTCAAAATTTTAGAAAACTTCTACAGGGTACCCATTGATTATAACAATTGGTTACCCCAGCATCCAATCAAAGGGAATTTGTATTAAATGTGTACAAACCTGAAGTTAAGTCAACATTTATTTTAGTCACAGTATCCTATAAATATCACTACCTAATGTCATCTGGTACAAATTCATCAAAGGGAATTTGTATTAAATGTGTACAAACCTTAAGTTAAGCCAACATTTATTTTAATCACAGTATCCTATAAATATCACTACCTAATATCATCTGGTACAAATTCCATTAAGTCATCCTCATTATGTGATAAAGTTCAGAAATCTCTACATGAAGTCCTTCAAAAAATAATAATTGGAAACAAATTTGAAAAATAAAGTTCAAAGTCAAAAAATAGGCCAGAAGTTCATAAGATCTTTCTGGAATGTGATAAAACTCAAACCAAAGTCTTCCTAGAATGTTGTAAACTCAAACCAAAAGCCTCCTGGAATATGGTAAAACTCAAACCAGATACATGTCTTTCTAAACATTAAACTTCATGTCAAATCAAATTTCAATTCATAAAGTCCTTCAAAAGTTACTGAGCATATACAAAATTTTTAATGAAAGTTATATGATGTGATGAAATAAACATGTGTACTCATGCATTATATAGTCGATATTGTAGATGATTAAACAAATGGTGAAGGAAAAGTGTAGTCAAGTATTTCAGTATTGGATGACATTAGCCTTGATAAATGACTTTTCCCTGAGTCAATGAACTTTCCCTTATTCAAGTGAATTCAGTCTTTACAAACAAGAGCTATTATCACTGATCACCATGGCAAATCCCAGTGCTATTAATTATCCATTCCCAAACATCCTATACCCAACAAACACTGCCTTCACCATGCCCAGTGAGGCACAGCCAACAATCTGACAGATATTATTTGCCTTCATTTAAGACAGCATGCTTATTTTTTCATAAAAAGTATTACAAATGTCACTATATCTGCAATAAACTTAAGTTTTCATAAAAAGTATTACAAATGTCACTATATCTGCAATAAACTTAAGTTTTGAGAAAAAACTACAACCCTGTTGGCTATCGTTATAAAATGTATATTCCATACTCAAAGTTCGACAAACTTCCATGAAGTAGTATACGATATAGTTACACACAAATGGTAATTATCAAAATAACCCATTCATTTTAACTATGACCATATTTACTTCTTAATATTTGCACACCTTTAGCCTAAATAATTGTAAAAAAAAAGAACTTAAAAGGGAGAAATTATTTTTCTACCTGTTGTTCATAAATAGAATGTTCCAGAGTGCAGAAGAGCAGTGAAGTGAAAATTAGTCCTGCAAGACCTGGCCAACAACTTATGTTTCAAATCAGCAATACCATTATATATATATATATATATATATATATATATATATATATATATATATATATATATATATATATATATATATATATATATATACATATATATATATATTACCTAGATTAGAAAATCATGAGCTATTAATGAAAGTTTTCTTACTTGTTTAATGTGTATAAAACATTCTAGTTATAATATATTGTGTTCCTGTTTCTTACTGATTACACTATTAATTAGAAATGTAAGTAAAAGATTATATTCTTTTGCTTCTCTTAGCACATTTCTAACTATATCATGCCAAGGAAATCGGAGTCAAGTGCCTTTCCATGAACACAAGTCAGCTGTGACTGACTGGACATGACTTGTATCTAACTTGTAACCTTTAGATTACAAGAATATAGTTTGTTTACCAGATGATCTACCATGCCTCACTATGTACAGATGATCTACCATGCCTCCCTATGTACAGATGATCTACCATGCCTCCCTATGTACAGATGATCTACCATGCTTCCCTATGTACAGATGATCTACCATGCCTCCCTATGTACAGATGATCTACCATGCCTCCCTATGTACAGATTTTCTACCATGCCTCCCTATGTACAGATGATCTACCATGCCTTCCTATGTACAGATTTTCTACCATGCCTCCCTATGTACAGATGATCTACCATGCCTCCCTATGTACAGATTTTCTACCATGCCTCCCTATGTACAGATGATCTACCATGCCTCCCTATGTACAGATGATCTACCATGCCTCCCTATGTACAGATGATCTACCATGCCTTCCTATGTACAGATGATCTACCATGCCTCCTTATTTACAGATGATCTACCATGCCTCCCACTCTTAAGATGCTCTATCGACTTATATATAAAGCAACCAAGTATGACTAAATGAACATTACTTTGCATTTTAAGTAACTACAGTACACAAAAACATAACAGAAGAAAATAAAGCTCAAAAATCATTTTGTTTCAACTTTCCATGTTTATCTAACATGTTTTCAACTTTTGCTGAATGGGGTGGGGGATAATTTTCAATATATGTGCAAGTGAATCTATATTTAGATGGGTCTTAATTATCATTTACTTGTGACTGCTACCCTGGGATAGACATTTAGCACATCTGCTGACTGATAATTTACATGTACTCTTTAATAAGCAGTGACTGTAAATATACCATACTGTACATATGTGACAATTCTACTTGACAGTCGATGGACAAAATAAAGGTGAAGGGAAAGGATTAAGTATTTAATATGCTAGTAAAAACAACCAATTGTATTTTTCTAAACTTTTCAAGAATATCTGTGGTTTATAAAGGTATGCACATGCACATGTTACATGTGAGAACAAATTACATAAGCAAATACAGAACTTTCTCATACAAATGAGTTTTGTTTCAGTCGAATATTTAATGTGCTCATATCCATTCAGTATAAGGTCATATCTATTCATACAGTATAAGCCCATATCCATTCAGTATAAGCCCATATCCATTCAGTATAAGCTCATATCCATTCAGTATAAGCTCATATCCATTCATTCAGTGTAAGCCAATATCCATTCAGCATAAGCTCATATCCATTCAGTATAAGCCCATATCCATTCAGTAAAAGCTCATATCCATTCAGTATAAGCTCATATCCGTTCAGTATAAGCCCATATTTATTCAGTATAAGCCCATATCTATTCATTCAGTATAAGCCCATATCTTATTATTCAGTATAAGCTCATATCTATTCATTCATATAAGCCCATATCCATTCAGTATAAGCTCATATTTATTCATTCAGTCTAAGCCCATATCTATTCATTCAGTATAAGTCCATATCTATTTATTCAGTATAAGCTCATATAGATTCATTCAGTATAAACCCATATCTATTCATTCAGTATAAGCTCATATCCATTCAGTATAAGCTGATATCTATTCATTCAGTATAAGCCCATATCTATCCAGTATAAGCTCATAGCTATTCAGTATAAGCTCATTTATTCATTCAGTCTAAGCCCATATCTATTCATTCAGTATAAGTCTATATCTATTTATTCAGTATAAGCTCATATAGATTCATTCAGTATAAACCCATATCTATTCATTCAGTATAAGCCTATATCTATTCAGTATAAGCTCATATCTATTCATTCAGTATAAGCCCATATCCATTCAGTATAAGCCTATATCCATTCAGTATAAGCTCATATCCATTCAGTATAAGCTGATATCTATTCATTCAGTATAAGCTCATATCCATCCAGTATAAGCTCATATCCATTCAGTATAATGTATCATTTGGGTACATTTCATGCCAATTAAGCTCATTATAATGTATCATTAGGGTACATTTCATGCCATTTATGCTCATTATAATGTATCATTAGAATACATTTCATGCCATTTATGCTCATTTTAATAAGCAGACACCCATGATGTCTCCTTTTTAAAAGTTTCTCATGATATTGTAATGCAAGAAATAACACATGCAACATCTCTGCATGAGACTAATGGATTTCTGCAGCTGCTACTCTTTCATGAGGTAGATTTCAGTAGCCACTACTACAGTACAAGTTATACAGGTCATGTACATTATCAGAACTGACTAGTTCATTTATAGCTGTTATTTGCTAGAAGGTAATGACACATACCAACAAATGGCAATTATTCACTTTATCTGGATCCACATACATCCATATCCCCTGGAAGGTCATTATTTACAGGACAGTAAAATACTAACAACAACTCAATGTTAAAATTTTGTGGAGATGTTTGGATGAGGTCAACCTAAAGAAATGATCCAGTACAAACTAAGTTGAATCTTATGCATTGTGATGTCACAATGAAAGGAGCACATATTGAAAATAATTATGTGCCACCATGTTATTTGTGATGATAGATCTGATGTTCTCTTTTGTTATCCCAGTTTATTATCTATATACAGTTGTAAATCTTAGCAACCAATAATTTTTATCGGGATGGCAAAAAGCATTCAACAATCAGGACTGAATAGGCTTCGATAAAACTATTCTAGTATTAAATTTGAAAACAAGTAATATTTCATTTACTTTGGGTAATAGAGCCAACATGACCACATTGACATACAATTTAACCTTCTATGAAGGGGATTTCAGCAGATGTCACATTCCATGTGGTCAATTTCTGCAGATGTCACCATTCCATGTGGTAAATTTTAGCAGATGTCACCATTCCATGTGGTCAATTTCAGCAGATGTCACCATTCCATAAGGTCAATTTCAGTACCTACCACTCTTCTATGAAGCCCATTTTAGCAGCTACTATCCTTGCACATGATAGATTTCAGCATGTACTACCCTTTCAGGAAATAAATTTCAACAGCTACTACCAATCCATGAGATACACATGAGATAAATTTAAATAGTCATTACCTTCCATTATATGGATTTAAGCAGTCATTACCCTTCCATTACATGGATTTAAGCAGTCATTACCCTTCCATGAGATGGATTTTAGCAGTCATTACCCTTCCATGAGATGGATTTAAGCAGTCATTACCCATCCATGAGATGGATTTAAGCAGTCATTACCCTTCCATGAGATGGATTTAAGCAGTCATTACCCTTCCATTATATGGATTTAAGCAGTCATTACCCTTCCATTATATGGATTTAAGCAGTCATTATCATTCATTATATGGATTTAAGAAGTCATTACCCTTCCATTACATGGATTTAAGCAGTCATTACCCTTCCATGAGATGGATTTAGGTAGTCATTACCCTTCCATGAGATGGATTTAGGTAGTCATTACCCTTCCATTATATGGATTTAAGCAGTCATTATCATCCATTTTATGGATTTAAGCAGTAATTACCCTTCCATTACATGGATTTAAGCAGTCATTATCCTTCTGTTATATGGATTTAAGCAGTCATTACCCTTCCATGAGATGGATTTAAGCAGTCATTACCCTTCCATTACATGGATTTAAGCAGTCATTACCCTTCCATGAGATGGATTTAGGTAGTCATTACCCTTCCATTATATGGATTTAAGCAGTCATTATCATCCATTATATGGATTTAAGCAGTAATTACCCTTCCATTACATGGATTTAAGCAGTCATTATCCTTCCGTTATATGGATTTAAGCAGTCAGTACCCTTCCATGAGATGGATTTAAGCAGTCATTACCTTTCCATTACATGGATTTAAGCAGTCATTACCCTTCCATGAGATGGATTTAGGTAGTCATTACCCATCCATTATATGGATTTAAGCAGTCATTATCATCCATTATATGGATTTAAGCAGTAATTACCCTTCCATTACATGGATTTAAGCAGTCATTATCCCTCCATTATATGAATTGAAGCAGTCATTACCCTTCCATGAGATGGATTTATGCAGTCATTACCCTTCCATGAGATGGATTTAAGCAGTCATTACCATTCCATTTTATGGATTTAATCAGTCATTACCTTCCATTATATGGATTTAGGCAGTCATTACCCCTCCATGAGATGGATTTAAGAAGTCATTACCATCTATGAGATGGATTTAAGCAGTCATTACCCTTTTATGAGATGGATTTAAGAAGCCATTACCATCCATGAGATGGATTTAGGCAGTCATTACCCTTCCAAGAGATGGATTTAAGCAGTCATTACCATTCATTATATGAATTTATGTAGTCATTACCCTTCCAAGAGATGGTTTTAAGCAGTCATTACCCTTCCAAGAGATGGTTTTAAGCAGTCATTACCCTTCCAAGAGATGGATTTAAGTAGTCATTACCCTTCCGTGAGATGGATTTAAGTAGTCATTACCATTCCATGAGATGGATTTATGTAGTCATTACCCTTCCAAGAGATGGATTTAAGTAGTCATTACCCTTCTAAGAGATGGTTTTAAGCTGTCATTACCCTTCCAAGAGATGGTTTTATGCAGTCATTACCCTTCCAAGAGATGGATTTAAGTAGTCATTACCCTTCTAAGAGATGGTTTTAAGCAATCATTACCCATCCATGAGATGGATTTAAGTAGTCATTACCCTTCCTTGAGATGGATTTAAGTAGTCATTACACTTCCAAGTGATGGATTTAAGTAGTCATTACCCTTACAAGAGATGGTTTCAAGCAGTCAATACCCATTAAAGAGATGGTTTTAAGCAATCATTACCCTTCCATGAGATGGATTTAAGCAGTCATTACCCTTTCAAGAGATGGTTTTAAGCAATCTTTACCCTTCCAAGAGATGGTTTTAAGTAGTCATTACCCTTCCAAGAGATGGATTTTAGTAGTTATTACCCATCCTAGAGATAGATTTAAGTAGTCATTACCCTTCCAAGAGATGGATTTGAGTAGTCATTAACTTCCAAGAGATGGTTTTAAGCAGTCATTACCCTTCCAAGAGATGGTTTTAAGCAGTCATTACCCTTCCAAGAGATGGATTTAAGTAGTCATTACCCTTCCATGAGATGGATTTAAACAGTCATAACCCTTCCAAGAGATGGTTTTAAGCAGTCATTACACATCCATGAGATGGATTTAAGCAGTCATTACCCTTCCATGAGATGGATTTAAGTAGCCATTACACTTCCAAGAGATGGATTTAAGTAGTCATTACCCTTCCAAGAGATGGTTTTAAGCAGTCATTACCCTTCCAAGAGATGGTTTTAAGCAGTCATTACCCTTCCAAGAGATGGATTTAAGTAGTCATTACCCTTCCATGAGATGGATTTAAAGTCATAACCCTTCCAATAGATGGTTTTAAGCAGTCATTACCCATTCATGAGATGGATTTAAGCAGTCATTACCCTTCCATGAGATGGATTTAAGTAGCCATTACACTTCCATGAGATGGAATTAAGTAGTCAATACCCTTCAAAGAGATGGTTTTAAGCAGTCATTACCTTTCCAAGAGATGGTTTTAAGCAGTCATTACCCTTCCAAGAGATGGATTTAAGCAGTCATTACCCTTCCAAGAGATGGATTTAAGCAGTCATTACCCTTCCAAGAGATAGATTTAAGGAGTCATTACCTTTCATGACATGGATTTAAGTAGTCATTATCCTTCCATGAGATGGATTTAAGTAGTCATTACCCTTCCATTATATGGATTTATGTAGTCATTAGCCTTCCATGAGATGGATTTAAGCAGTCATTATACATCCCTTAGATTTAATAGGATTTAGAAAGAAAGCTTGGAGAGAATAGGGAATGTGTCCTTATTAAGACAAACAAAGAAAATAGAATAAAGTGTTTTTACATTATTATAGCTGCATATGTATTGTCTCCTTCAGATATATACAACAGTTTAATGTGATCTTGTCATCAGATAGGAGCCCATCATTTTCTGATTCTACATTAATCACTACATATAGTTATCTGCACATTTTTATTTGTTGCCACTATGAGTTGTTACTGATGAATTAATGTCAAGTGTGAATTTGTTGGCTGTTTTGATAGTACTGCCACTTGACAACATGACCATTGCAAAAAATGATCCTTGAAATATGAGATCAAGAATTTCTTTGTTTGCAACTCTGTACATGTTTTCCAGCATCTGTCTATGTCATTATTATAGTAAATAAGTGATAACTATTACTAAGATAGCATATCACAGAACAATTTTAGTATGTTACAGCAAGTGGTCCTGTAAGCAGAAAAATATCAATGCATGCAAATTAATTAGATTCACTCAGCTGAAGATGTGCAGATTTCTTCTTTTATTTTATTTCTATTGCTGAGTATGCCTTTATATTTTTCATTTCATGTGCATCATAATTCTAACTACCCTAAATGGCGTATCCTGGTGCACGTCAGAATGAAATGAAACATCCATCTCAAAATCATCATCGCTTTCATAGTCATCCATATCATCTTCATCTTCTTCCCCCTCTGGTAGATGGCAGTGCTCTTTTGTGGTTTTGATATCAAATAATTCCCCTGCATTGTCTTCTGTGATAGCCCTGCCTCCACATATTCTTTTGGAACATCTCCAATAGGTCTTATCGCCCCGGACTTTATTCTTCACATATTGAAAGCCCTCAAAACAAAGCTTTGTCTTTCCCATCTGAGAAAGTGTGTAACTTGCCATATTCTGAAAGAAGGACAAAATTAAAATCAGAAATACTTAATTGTGACACATTACTGTCCCATAATACTGTATATATTCACTTTTAGGTCAAGACCTAGTGCAAACAACTTAGTCCCTGATCTTCTGTCACATATTATGCTGGCAGATTATAATTTAAGTTGCTTGTTCTACTGATTATACTTAAATGTATCAAACTGCATAAACAAATTGGTGTTAAGCACATCATGCCATGGCATATTTTTGTCTGTACAGCTTGCGGATGGATTTTCTGAAACACTAAATTGGAAAGATCTCCAGTTTTGGGTATCTGGGTATATTCTTTAGAACAAAAGTCAAGTCGATAGTTGATAGTCGATATTATGGTATTATTAAGGTGCATCATTAAGGTACATCAAAAAATGCAGAAATTTCATTGCATATTTAGCAAATCATATAAAATAAACTGCAACAAAATTACTATTCTTATTTGCCATTTATATTTTAATCTCTTCGATGTCACCACCATATTAATGCTTGAAATAAGTTATCCTTGTTCATTTTCTTTTTTTAATTATCCTTAAAGTCTTGTAATTGATTTTAACTATATTATCACTGTTGTTTATGTCAAGATGCAACTTTTATATCTTAATTATAAATTATTTCCAGACTTAATTGCTATTTTAAGACCTTAAAAGATTTCAAAATATATTAACTTATCAGACAGTGATGTGTTCCAGTTGGACAGTCACATGATACATATGGCATGTCAGTCATGTGATATACAGCCTTTCAGACAGTGAAAGGGCATGTCAATGGCGCCTTTCAGTATACAGATTAATAATTCAGATTTGATAAAGAAAAACTCGCCACAATATTCACTGCATCTACTTTTCTTAGACGCAAAGAAAACAAGTTAGGATTATTTCTGTTTAGTATGGAGCAAACAAATATTTGCAAAGATTACATAGCAAAAATTAAGCGTAGTCTCCATGGCAGTCAAATTTCAATCAATAGCAAAATCATGAGACATTCTTGCCAACTGTCTAGTTAGATTATGATTATTAAAACAGTGCTTTTTGTAGACACATGCATAACATTTTATATCTGTCAAAAGCATTCCTTAAAACTTCTTTAGAATTTGACAAGAGTAGGTATTAAAGTGAAAAATAGAAGAAAATTAATGTATTATACTTGTAGCAAAAGTACCATAACAACACAATCTAGAACTGAATAAATCATACAGAAATGGAAACATTGGCAGCTGCTTAGACTGATGAACAAACAAGAGTTCACAGCATAAGATGCTCCATTAGGATATACAATTTACTGATCGGTACATCTTGAAATGTATATTCCTTACTGATATTTTTCTCAGAAAAAAAAAAAAAAAAACACCAGGAAAATTAAACTGGCTTCTTGCTGCCACTGTTAATGTAACTTTCCATTATGTTTATTAAAAAAAAACTAAAACTGCAACTTAAAGAATTTTCATTTTTTAATTAACACATGGTTTTATATGAGGCATAAAATATATAAAATTAATAAACATGATTTCATGTTGAATAACTAAATAATTTGTTGAAAACTGCAACCAGATCAACATTTTCAGATTTTTTAAAAAATTCTTTGTAGAATTTCATAAAATTTAGAGTTATATTACACAAATTGGTTTGATTCTAGACTGTGCCATTGCATTTATGGAACCATAGTTTTCACTTTTGTTGCAAGAACCCTCCATGGTACTCATATCGTTTCCATGTCACAATGACCCAAGAACTTGAAAATAGTGCTCCCATTATAAAAGTATTGAGATTCAAGGTGATTCTTTTTAAATGGATTACTCTAGAACTATCATCCTTACAGTCATTCTATAATGGAGCCTGTAGCTTCAGTTTGGTGCAACATAGAATAGTCAACGATGGCTTGATGGAAATCGAATGATATCTTAGGAGTAAAACAAGCCATAGAATATGATCATATACCGTTCGAGACGAAAATAGCAAAAAGAAATTTTGGGTCATGGGTGGAACCAAGTGTTCGGAAGTTACATACCTTGTCTCTTATATAGTATGACAGACAGGGTCCAATGTCAGAACTGGTCATGGGGTAATCTGAGGTATTATTGTCTCTATGACTTTTTCCTTAAGATTATTGTTTTTTTTTTGTTTCTTTTTTGTTTTTTTTTTAACATCAAGCTGGCGTCGAGTAACTGATTATATATCTCTGTACAGGTCTGTTTCATATTTTATCTCATATATGTTGACATTTTTTAACATAAAACTGAAAATCTCTCTCTCTCTCTCTCTCTCTCTACCTCATGGAGCTTTTAAGACAAGAAAGATATGCTGCTGAGTACAGTATGTAAATGCTCGAAAGAGTGCTGCGTTATAAGTAAACAAAATAGTTACCTCGAAAACACATGACGGTTATGTAACGTACATGATTGTTATACTTACGTTTTATATAACTGTTCCTAGGAAACTGGTGAAGCTTGATTTTCTTTAAAATGGTTGGAAGCATCTACCTACACAAAAACATGTTAAAAAGATACAAATTTTGTTAATCTAGAGGGAATGTTTTTAGTTTCCATGCTCTGGAACAAGTCAGAGATAAAATCGGAACGAATAAGTTACCGCTTATGAAAAATCTCGAGGTGATCCGATTTGTGACAAAACGAGCCGAAGTACTGAAGGTAACCAAGGCAATCCGAAATAACCGAAACAGTCATTGATCTATTTTTAATATCACGAGATATCTCAATAAAGCAACCAACTTACTATATACAAGGTCATTAATAAGTTTGCTACCTTCTGAAGACCTCGCTTAATTTTTAGTATAGATTATAGAAGTACAAAATTGGCATCTAGGTTTGCCAGGACACAGGGGTTTGGTACAAATAAAAAAAGACGTCCATGAACGAAGGATTGAAATAGTTACGATGTCGTAGCCTCAACTTATTTTGTTGTGGACTAAGGTACTAATATTAGTACTAAGGATTGAAACTGACGTATTGACTATTCTAAAACCCTATGGAAGGGCCAGATTAAGGAGCAGAGTCGTTTTAAGGCATAGGCACGCGAGGAACGTGCCTAGAACTCCGTTCAACAAGGGGTTCCTTGGCGGCCCAAAAACGAAATTTCTGTGTTGGTTGTGTTAGCAGCTTAGTACTATATTAATAAATTAAACAAAATGATATACATGCACATGGATATGCAATACAATACTCTATATTTGTGACTAGAGCCTCCAAAATTCTTAAAAGGATTTTGTTATTGGGGTTGGGGCAGTGAAGATGCTTGGGGAAGGGGGTGTGTACAGGGACTCTTATCATTGAGTACAATTTACGGTCATACATATATAGTACATGTATGACGGTAACTTGTAAGCAATGATACGAG
Source organism: Potamilus streckersoni (assembly GCA_016746295.1). Lineage (NCBI taxonomy): Eukaryota > Metazoa > Mollusca > Bivalvia > Unionida > Unionidae > Potamilus > Potamilus streckersoni. Next base: position 434,750 of record JAEAOA010000546.1, read on the forward strand.
CCTCTGTGGGTGTGTGAGAGTTGCTTATAGATCTGTGGGTGGGTGTGATTTTTCAGTTATATCGCTACGATATCTGTAGTGTGACAGTATATAGCACTGGAGAATCATGACGTAGAGACAGGGGCTCGTATCGTTGCTTACAATGTAACTATCAGTCATACGTACAGTATAAAATAATACAAATTTTATTATTTTATACTATATGTATGACTGACAGTTACATTGTAAGCAACTGTTGTGTTATTGTGTTAAAACATAATATGAGACGCTGTGTTCTAACTATCAATAACTTTAATATATACAAGTGACTACTGTGAAGTTTTAACACCGAGAGTTATCAGAGAGGCAGTTGCCTGTAGATAGTAAGAGTGGAACTATGACTCATACACAGAGAGTGCTGATTGGTCAGTTACACATGTATAATGTTACATCTCTCTTCTTACAAAGAAAACGTTTTAATAAAACTTTTAACAAACTAAATGAATCATAAGCCATTAGTATTAACATATCAGAATTAAGCGCGTCTTTGATATCAATGATTACAATTATTTACGTACACATATCTGAGACAGACTGAGAAGGCATTATACAATTTTAAGAAATCGTATTGCTTGTTTGATATATATTTAATGTAAACTGATGGTCCTTATCTTGAATCACCGTCAGTGTTTATCAACAAAACCATCCAATGTGCTACACTAATTAGTGTTCTATTAGCTGAGTCTCTTTTAACTGCGAGTGCCGGATTTCACAGTTGTTTCATATCCAGGTTATGTCCAGGTGTTTGGAACTGATATTATACTGACACTCTTATCTTTGGTTTCACTAGCCTCCCAGAACGTGTGTAAAATCCGCCTTGCGGACGAACCCATGAGACCGTTGCGTCAGGCTCATGCGTACTTTGGCTGAAACATTTAGATTCCATTGACTTTGAAATTGATTTACTGGCATTTGCGGGGAGTGGTGATACAACTGTACAAGATGTGTGTTCAATCTGAGGGGAGGGCGGTGGTGGTATTTCATTAGTTTTCAGGAGTCAACGTCTATTACGACGATAAATGGTACCATCTTTGGTGCGAACTGTATATGACCTTTCGCTGTGTTTTCTTACTACTACGGCAGGTTCCCATTTTTTTACCTTTCAATTGAACTCGGGCTGATTCCCCTTCCTTAAGTGGTTTTAGTGGTTTTGCGTTTTTGTCATGATAATTCTTAGTTTTCCTCTTACAAATTGTAATTTTCTTTTTGACCTCAGCGGTGATAGGTGTTTTTGGAATTAATTTTTCGCGGGTTGTTGGGCGAATTGATCTAAGCTGTCTCCCCATCAACAATTCTGCTGGTGAGAACCCGATATCAAGAGCAGTGGCTCGGTACTCTAATATGCCTATACGTGGTTCTCTGCCGTCGGCTTTTGCTTTTGAGAAAATTCTCTTTACAGTCTGAACTGTTTTCTCTGCTAGGCCGTTTGACTGAGGGTATGTGGGACTTGATGTCACGTTTTTAAAGTCCTATTCTTTCGCGAAGCTTGCGAACTCGCGAGAAGAATAGCATGTTTGATTGTCGCTGACAACGACTTCCGGTATTCCAAAGCGCTCGAAAATGCTTTTCATGTGATTGATAACAGTGTAACTTTTTGAGCTAACGAGTGCCTTATCTTCGAAATAGCGACTGAAATAATCTACTACAACAATGTACTCTTTATTATCCCATGTAAATAGGTTTGTGGCGACTTTTTGCCATAGATATTCAGGGACGTCATGATTAATGGGAGGTTCCTTTTGGTTAGAGCTTCTGCGCTCTAAGCAGATAGTGCATTTTGACACAAAATCGGAAATGTCGGCTGAGATTCTTGGCCAAAACAAAACATCTCTGGCTCATTTCAGACACTTTTCAATACCTAAATGTCCTGAATGTACAGTTTCTAGCATTTTCTGCCTGAGGGTTTGTGGTATGACTATTTTGTGGCCTTTCAAGATTAACCCATCTACAACTGAAAGTGTATCTCTATACTTCCAATAGTCGATTATCTCTGATTGACAGCTTGACCTCTTTTCAGGTCAACCTTCACTTATGACCTGCTTCAGTTTGACCATCTGGGGGTCTTGTTCAGTGAGAGATTGAATTTCTTCCTTTTTACGATCAGATACAGGTAATGTTGATAATGCCATATGCACCTGCATATCTATACCGTCAGATAAGATAGGGTATGTATCCGATGAGAACTTACGGGAGAGTGTATCTGCTACGGGTATGTTCTTACCTTGGTAATGTTTTATCTCAAGGTCATAACGCTGTAGTTGCAAAAGCATGCGTTGTAGTCGCGGTGGGGCTGCATAGAGGGGCTTTTTCATTATAGAGACAAGTGGAAGGTGGTCAGTTTGAACGTGTACCTTTCTCGCGTATACATATTGATGAAACCATTTGCATCTGAACAGTATAGCAAACATTTCTTTCTCTCTCTGAGCGTAATTAATCTCAGTTGTGGTCAAGGATTTTGATGCATAAGCCACGGGCTTATCATCTTGCATTAGGGCGGCACCCCCAGCCCATATTTTGATGCGTCAACTTGCAAAGTCAGTGGTTTCTTTGGGTCAAAATAGGACAGAACAGGTCCAGGGCTTATAGTAATTATGTCTTTGACCTTTTGAAATGCGTCTATTTGAGGAGAGTCCCATGAAAACTCTACGTCTTTCGCTAACAGTTGTCTTAGTGGACTTGTGACCTCTGCCAATTTGGGGGCAAATTTGGACAAGTAGTTAACCATGCCAAGAATGGTTTCTAACTCCGCGCGGTCACGAGGGGGTTCCATTTCTCTTACCGCTGCTACTTTGGCGGGGTCTGGTTTGAGACCTTCGGCTGACAGAATGAGCCCGAAGTACTGAACTCCTGTGACGCCCACTTCTAGTTTTTCCTCATTTAACCGAATTCCTTTTTCGAGGGAACGTTTGAGAATATTTCTCAAGTTTGTATCATGTTCATCGCGTGTGCGTTCAAAAACTAGTATATCGTCACAAATCGAAACAATACCACTTAAACCTTCAAAACTCTCATCGATCTGCCTTTGGAATTCATCTTGAGATGATTTCAAACCAAATGGGAGACGCAAGAAACGATAACAGCCGTAAGGGGTGTTGAAAGTTGTGAGGTATGAAGAGTCACATGACAGTTTTATTGCCCAATATCCTGACCGTGCATCCAATTTGGTGAAGTATTTTGCACCTGATAATTGGGGTAGGATATCATCTAATGTGCGCATAGGGTAATCGGGACGCAAAATTGCCCTGTTAAGGTCTTGTGGGTCGAGACATACCCTTAGTTTACCCGATTGCTTTTCGACGACAACCATAGAATTTACCCATGCTGTAGGTGATGTAACTGGGGCAATGATATTTTCATTTTCCATGCGATCAAGTTCAGTTTTGAGTCTGTCTTGAAGTGCAACAGGTACTTGCCGTGGAGGGTGCACTACAGGTATGGCTTTGGGGTCGATGTGTATGGTACATTCCCCTGGGAAAAGACCTATATCGTTGACTGCTTTGGCATATTCCTTTAGAACAACCGCCTTAGTGACAGGTGTACTCTTGTTACAATGTAAATCTGACATCTGTGTCTGAACAGAGTATGTAAATTTAGCTAAGCCTAACTCCATACAAGACTGTAAGCCAAGTATAGGTGGTGCTCTCGTTTTAACAATGTAGAACTCGAGTTCATGTGTATGTTCATTGCGTTTACATGTGAGATTGACTGTACCCATTGTGTTCAATAATTTGCCGTTATATGCAGATAGTGTGTTTAATGTAGATTTAAGAGGATGTTTTATGCCTAGCTTTTGGAATATATGCGAGGGTATGATGTTAACTTGGGAACCAGTATCCAGTTGGCAACTGTATCCCTTTTTACACTGTCAATAAATAAATCCTGGTTTTGAGATTCATTGTTAATCACACTAACCGTTTTTGATCTACAGACTTTCTCAAAGTGATTGAGTTTATGACACTTATTGCAAGTCTTTCCTTTCGCAGGGCACTTGTCCTGGCTTGAATGTGTTTTGTATCCGCAGTGTCCACAGGTCGCGTTCACGCTTCGTCTGGAAGACGTGGTCTATTTCTTCTTCGGCTGTAGTTCTTTTGTCTTGGCCTGTCTTTGAATTGTCGCATGTACTTCTGGTCTGGCTGATGCAGACATGGTCTGTAACTGCTCCTGGGCATATTCATGGCTTTGACCAATGTTAATAGCCCTTTCCAAGGTCAACTTTTCACCTTCGTTGATCAGTTTTTCTCGTATCTTTAATGACGATACCCCGAAAACGATTCTATCACGAATCATGTCGTCTTCGTCTTTGAAGCGACAGTCCTTGGCTAAGAGTTTCAATGAAGTCACATACTGGTCTATTGTCCTGGAGCCTTGAATTTCAATTTAAATCTTGCAAAGACCGGATTTAATTTGGTTGCACATGATGTTTGAATTTTGTAAATAGCGTTGATGGGTCCTTTTCTTCTTCGTCCGTCAGAGTCCATGTGTTAAAAATATCTCTACCCTTGTCGCCTACCCAAAGTAGAATGTAGTTGGCTTTGACCGCATCACTTCTTCTACTCATCGGTCCGTTAAATATTATTTCACAGTGTTGTTGGAATTTAGCCCATGATGTGGTAAGGTTAGAATTGTCCCAGTCCATGGTAGGGGTTGGCACGCCGAAAAGAACCATTTCAGTGGTATAAAATTCGTATGCAGAATTTTCAACGTTTTTATGGTTTTAAATTCGTGCAAAATCTTCCGTGGATTGTAAAGTTATTGTTTCAAGATATCCATTTACGATCCATGTGCCATTCCAACCATGATATGCTATTCCAACCATGATATCCTATTCCAACCATGATATCCCACTTCTGACACCATGTTGTGTTATTGTGTTAAAACATAATATGAGACGCCGTGTTTTAACTATCAATAACTTTAATATATACAAGTGACTACTGTTAAGTCTTAACACCGAGAGTTATCAGAGAGGCAGTTGCCTGTAGATAGTAAGAGTGGAACTATGACTCATACACAGAGATTACTGATTGGTCAGTTACACATGTATAATGTTACAGCAACGATACGAGCCCTTGTGGCCGCAGACATGTAGCATGATGTCCCACCCAGTCACATTATCCTGACACGATCATCATAACACTGACTTCTTCATGCTGAGCGCCTAGTGAGCCAGCTACTAGTACCATTTTTATAGGTCTTTGGTACGATTCGGCCAGAGTTCCAATCTGCGACCTCACGCACCCAAGGCGGACGCTCTAACCACTTGGCCACCGGAGAGGTATGCTTATAGCTCTAAAAGGACATCCACGAAAGCAGTCCGAAGACTGTCCTTTATATGTATGTAATTATTATAGGCATATTAGGCTACGTATTTGTTCTTTAAACACATGTGATTATGTATCAACGACAATCCGAGTTCCGTTGTGATAACCTAAAAATAATGCATCATATCGGAACCTTGGGTAGCAAAGATAGATGAAGCCGTTAATCGTGACACTTCATATTGTGATTCTTCCTTGAACAAAACTGTCAAGCGTTTTATTCGAATATCGGATTTTACCCACTTCCTTCAGTGTGAGAGAGATAGCAACAGATATTAATTGTAGAGCAGATTACATAAATAACAACGTGAATTGTACTTGTACTGTCTTTATCTTGTATAATATATCAAGTGGACTCACACCAATCTCTCTCTCTCTCTCTCTCTCTCTCTCTCTCTCTCTCTCTCTCTCTCTCTCTCTCTCTCTCTCTCTCTCTCTCTCTCTCTCTCTCTCTCTCTCTCTCATTTCATGTTAAAGTTGGGGGGCACACTACACAACTACGAAAAGTGTCTGTTAGTGAAAGTTAGCGGGAAAAAAAGGAAAGAGATTGTTGCTGGATAAAAACAATACACGCAAACTTGCAAATACAAATCACTTGGGAACACTATGGATTAGGCCTTTGCAAATTACTGGCTAAATCAACAAATTAATTAATTAAGTGCTCTTGGAAATTTGCGAGAAAATGAGTCATTAACATCTGTCCAGCTTCTTTTGAAACGGAAAGTTTACTCCTTTTTAATACCAAAAGTTTGTGCATACAAGAACAATAACCCTCGGTCATTGACTGGTCATATTTATACCATCTTTTCTCGCTAATAAGTCGAGTATAACTATAACATGCACATACCCAGATCTTCCGTCGTATAATGCGCAGATCTTGGTCTGTGCACTTGGGGCAAGAAAGCAGTAGAAGGAACAAAATTTACCTGGTCTGCAGGTACATTATGCAGTGGCAGATTTTTGTTGTTTACCGCCACCTATAAAGCAAAATGCTTCCGATTATCACGCATTTCAACATATTCCGATCTAACTAAAGTTTGGAATAAAGGAAAATGATTTGATTAAAAAAATTATCTGACAAAAACCATTTGGCATAAACACAGTTCAAGTATTCAGTTTCGAATTAAGAGTTGCCAGTCCTTAATTCGTCACCGAAATCGAATTCCTATCCTTATCCGGAGTGCTCCAAAGGTAGTGATGCAGTACATTCGACAAATTTCGTTAGTGTATAAGCGAATACCAACAACATTCGCAGAAGACGCAAAAATTGATTCGAGGTGGAATGGAGAGAGGCATGCCCTCTTTTATTAGGCGGATCTGAGGAGTAAACGAGTGCATTAGATTAAACTAGGACACGTTAATATTGGTGATCATCGGGGGCACTGGAATATATAAACTGAAAGTCATTCTTGGGCTGAGGAGAATCCAATGCGTGCGTGGTCTTAGCTATGGGCAGACTCAATCAAATACTTTCTACGGAGACCGCTCCGGTGGCCTAAGTAGTTAGAGCGTCCGCATCAGCTGCGGGAGATCGCCGACAGGAACCCACCGAGTAATACTAAAGACTTTAAAAAAAAAAAAAATAGTACGAGCAGCTACCTCGACTAGCGATTAGCAATAAGAAGTTAGTGTCAAGACTGGTCGGCCTGTTGTCAGGATAATGTTTCTATGTGTCCCCCCCCCTTCTTCCGAGAAATATTATAAACTGCCACACTGCAGACATCGTAGCGATACGACTAAAAATGTTAAAATTGTGTTAAAAATCCAAATCACACAAACACGCACGCTTTCAACGCACTTGTCAAATACGTATTATAGACACGAACCATCTAACCAACAACTACCTAGGTAGAGTTACCACTAAGATAGAAATAACAAGCTTAGAATTTTACTTGATAAGGTATCATTTCCCTGAGTGCACAATTTTGAATTATCTCTAATCTTTTCTAGCACAATCTGCGGTAGGGTTACTTAAAAGTGACATTTTATTTATAAATGGTTTCCGCTTTGTTTGTCAAAAAAAAATTCAAGTCACTCTGGCATAGTTCCAAAAATAACAACGCTTGCGCACCTCAGCGACGATTATCTAGAAACAAAAATTTTTAAATACCGTGGATGGCGATTTCAACTGTTCGAGTAAGAGACACGGTCTTCTTGGTATTTGATTTTGCACATGATGCTCGAAATCTTGTCGATGATGACGATGAATCGTTTTTTTTTTCTTCTCTTATATATTATAATTTTTATGAAAGCAAAAATGCTATAAAATGTGAGAGTTTTTGTTGATTATCAGACTCTCTAAATGACCCACATTATTCGTACACTGTTTTGGTTTTATATTCTTTATTCGTAACCACATTGACTGTGAAAAGGTTCGTGACTTTCTCCAAATATCGAGTTGGCAATATGGCATACTTTTAGGCTAAAACCATTATTAGAAGATACTGCACTTTTGACTATAAGTTACTGTACTGTACTTATGACTTTAAGTTACTGTAGTGTACTTATGACTTTAAGTTACGAAGAGGTTTCTTGTGTGATCCACCTTCAGGATTCTCGATCCACGAAGTACCTGTACGTTGTCCTACCATACTTCCACGAACTGTTGTAAATATTATGTACACAATTGATGTCTTATTGTAAAATAATGATTCAAAAACAGTCTTGTGTTACATATGTTCAAAATTTTATATGTTCGCAAATTTAGAAAATCTGTCAAGGATAATGATCTTATATAAAAATCAGTACACGGATATTTAGTTTTTCATTGTAAATGTGTTCATTTGTTAAATAACTGGTTAAGTGACTGTACTTCGAACATATATTTGCTGCATTTTAAGCAGTAGTGCTAGTACTTTGTAACTTTTTCTGGTATGGAAACCGACCCTACCCTCACCCCCTTTCAGATCAAGTCTTTCTCGAATATTCTTACTGGCAATAAATATCTTAAGGTAACCTGACTTGCACAACCGATTTTAAGGTAAATACAATCTTCCACTGCAGGCATGAAATAAATTGTGCAAATCAGACTGTTTACACTTGTGTGGTTTTTCTTCTGCAATTGCACGAAACATCCTAGATTAAAGCTACATTCACTTACAAAAGCCACGCACTTGTAATCAGGTCCTTGTTTTAACCAATATGGCATGTGTGACCTTTCAGGTTCGTTGCTACGTAAAGATAAAAGATTGTCTTACCGTTAACGTTCGCCTTGCACTTCCAACTATTTTTCACTCTACGAATATCAGTTGTAAAGTTGGGGTAGCTACTGAATAATTGTGAAGAGATAAGACGACATTAATCAAATTTGTGACGTAAAACCAGGGATTAATAATGTACCAATTCTTGTCGTGCAACCGGCGTAAAATTAAACTCACACGACATATTTTGACGCAAGGTTTGTACATTATTCTAGGTATATCAACCGACATACCTGATCTCTTTTCTAACTGCAAAGAAAAAAAATACAACAAATTATCATAACTTAGGTGGCGCTCACCAGGTATTATGTACTTTTGAGAGAGTGAAGTTGTTTGCATTTTAAACATGCACAGTGGAGAGACTGTTGGCATACCTATACACTACTTTCATGTAATGTGGATGAAATTTCTTTGGATATTGTACTTTTGGAAATTTTAAAAGATCTTAGGACACTGCTAACTAAAATGACTGCTCCCTTGTGCTCCAAAAATCAACCTGAATTTGTCTAAAGTACACTATACTTGGCAGCTATTAAAATATGGAAAATGAATTTTGCCAAACTAGATAATAGCAGTTTCTAAAAGTGCAATGACTGAATTAACAAATACATAAAATGTAAAAAAAAGTTATCGGCTCCTTTTTTACAATTTACCTCTGAAGTTCGAGAAGTGAAAATGAGCAAGTAGAGCTAGCACTTTTTTGAAAGGTGCACATCTGGAGTAAGGCCATGCTGTGTACTCTCTAACCCATATTACACCCATCAATCAAACATCAAAATAAAGGGAATTAAAGGTTCTTTGAACAATACCTAAGGTATACAAAGTCTCTTTTAAATAACCAGTATAACTAGTGAAGAAACCCGGGGAAACTCTTTTTCTTTAAAATTTTAACTCTATGCTAATTACGAAACTGTAGAGCGCCACCTTAGATATACTTTGGATGAATGGTTATCAAATAATACTCTTTTACTGTATAAGTATAAAGACTATTATAAATAGACAGCGACTGCAAACCAGACTTAAACCACCTAAATGGCTGCCAATGCAAATCTTCACTCGTTTTGTCTCGCCTGCGTGACTCACGGCTAAGGTCTCGAGAGTACAATAGATTTAAGTGGAAATTGAATACATCAAGTTTTTTAATATGGTAGTACTATTTATTATCGCTTTAGATGACTTGATCTCGGACGGAAAAAATATATCAACCTTGGGATGTAAATATCGCCAATAGTTTGGAGGTCAAATGGCAAGATGGAAGTTTCTTATATTTTAAAGGGACAATATATTGTATAATGTGCTTATGGACCGACAATAGAACTTTAAACATATATTCTAGAGATGATGGATCCAAACTTCAAAGGTCAGGTCACAGATCAATTGTTGATTTGTTAGTAATATATCTGTTTCTGATGTTTGTTTTTTGTTTTGTTTTTGTTTTTGTTTTCTTTAGGGTAAGATTTACTAAAAATTTGTTTTTATTTTGCACTCTTATATTTTTATCAGATTTGTAAAATATTAGCAGAATAATGGACTGAATCAAGGTCAAGTTTTTTCTTGATCTGTTTAAACGACATCGTTGCAGGCAAGACGAAATATAAATGGATTTCGACTAAATATACCCCCATCTCTTTTTCTGGACCGTTACCTAGTGATCGTAAAAATCCTTTAAAAGTTTTATGTGTTCTCCAGCTGCCAGAACGGTATCACAATATTCGACGCTAAAATATGAATTGTGTTCATCAAGGTTCAAGACCGAATAACTCACTATTTACAAACATATTCTTAAACGACGAATTAAACCTTCAAAAGTATATAATACATGTGGGAAAAAAAGAATCACCTGAAATACGTGTTTGTTGTCCTTTTCTTAATTGGTCCAGTTCTAATATTCAACCCCATCTGTTAGCTATTTCGTAAGAGTCTGTAAATTGTCGCTTGTTGCCAAGAACTATTAACTGTTTTTACTAATTCACTCGCAGTAAATTCTGTTACATTTTCATATGGAGGCCAGAAAACCCCATCAAGTTATATTTCAGTTTGAGATCATAGTCCATCTCCATGCTAAGTTTCCGTTAAAGTTTTAAGTGTTTTGTTTTTGTTTTCTTTGAATAACGTTCTCTCTCTCTCTCTCTCTCTCTCTCTCTCTCTCTCTCTCTCTCTCTCTCTCTCTCTCTCTCTCTCTCTCTCTCTCTCTCTCTCTCTCTCTGCGAGTGTTATAAATTCTATCCAAATATGTACTTTTAATTTGGCCGTGAACAAAGTCACTATGCATTTTTACAAACATAAGAAGAATTGCTCGTTTTCCATGACACTAACTAATGAACAAACAGCTCTGCCTCATAAAAGCATTAACAGTGGTACACAATCTTTACTTATATATTTATGAGATCTTGCAAGACAACCACAATTTCACTCTTCTTATAAAATGCGGACGGATGTCAGTCTGCGCAACGGCTGTCAAATTTGTAACATGGTTTTGACAACCATATTTTCACGCCCCACAATGAGTAAACCGAGGAGCAATGTGGCAACCGAAGGAGCAAACGTTCCAATCTGGACAGTCTCAGCTTTTGCTATCGTTGCATATGTGGTGCACTCCGCCAGAGTCGAATTACCAAGCACATCAAATTACTACTAGCACTTCACATGTTATTTCATGGTCTGACGGAAATGTCTGAGCGACGTTCCGATTTTGCCGATAGCTGCTGCCATTCGGAACAATTCTGCTATTACTAAACAAGGGTTAACCAAGGAAGTTGCGTTTGCATAAAACTTGTGTGGAGTTCATTATGACTCATCTTAGTTATTTCAAATTATGTTATGATTATCCATCATTACCACTAGCTGTGGGTTATGCATGTGGTCAACGTTAAATTTTACTCCAAATTGCGTGTCAGTCTTCTATACAATTTACTCACGTGACGACATAACTTTATAACGTGCTTATGAGGTCATAGGGATGTCAAGTTCAAGACTTATCTTATATTTTATGATAAAGATGCATGAAAATGTATTTTACCAGATAAAGTAGCCTTTTAGAAATTTAAGTAAGATATTCCTTTGGCATAAGCCAAAATGTTTGCTTTTTTCCACAATAAAGAAAAATAACACGTCTTCAGAAATTGATGAACATAAATTTGACCTGATATTAAATTATTTGCATGCAAAAAACAACAGGCTGACAGTAAGACCGTCAAATTTGTCACCCAAAGTGAAATAAATCCAGTCTAGAGAGCCTGACATTGGACTTGTTTTGCAAATTTACTCGTCTGTAACAAACGCTATTGTTTTGAGAACCTAAAGGCAAGAAGGACAAATAAAATTTCAAGAACGATCCATCATGTTACACGGATACCTTTACCTCAACATTATATCTTGTCTGTATATGTTTCAACTTGGCTGTCTAATGTTAAATTCACGTTTGGGTCTAGAATACGCGAGTCCTTTTCAACATAGGATTCCAGTTGGGTCTAGCATGCCGTCGTATACTACTGACGTTGATTTTGTACAGAGCGCTGCCTCATTCAAAGTTTAACGGACAAATATATTCGGAAAAGATGGCTGGTCGCTATAAAACAAACATCTCAGCACCGCTTATGGATGAAAATAATCGTCCCCTTATGGAAACTAATGTCAATTTAGCGGTACTGTGTATAGTGCTGCCGAGATTACGTGCCATGAAAGAAAAATTACCGTGGCCGTACAGTGTAACCGGAGACATGTGGTGCTATTCAAATAAAACATCTGAGTAGGTGTAGAAATAACTCAAAGTTAGAACAGGTCGGATTTAAACTTCTTTACGCGCAGTCTGGGATTTCATTTCTGAATTTTGGCAAACAGTTGTATGTTCTAAAGTAATCGTTTCAAAACACATGTTCATGATCTTAGTCCTATGTAATTTCCAGTGTGTGTGTGTGTGTGTGTGTGTGTGTGTGTCTGTGTGTGTGTTGGTGTTGTTGTTTTTTTCTGGACAAAAATGTTTTCCATGTGATCAGAGACATACGTTATATGTACTTCTTTCTTTATGTGGACCTCCATTCAAGGTGGTAGCTGATTACTGTAATTTTCACCACGCCCCGTTTACTTTCTTGAAAGCAAATTTTGTCATGTCAGTACAGATCTTTTTTTTAATAAAAAAATAATAACGGTTCATAGTGTAAACACGTATACCGAGCTAACACAATTACACACACACACAAACAAAAATGCACACACACACACATGCACACTCACACTTTTTTTAAGATGCTCTACTTTATCTATGACTCTTTTTTAAAATCATTTTTGTATGCTAGAATAGAGAGAAAGATAGTAACTTCTAAAGAAGCACACTTGCAGTGTTCTCTTTACTGACACATTGATATAGGATATACAATTTAAGGAGTGGCGAAAATGAACAAAATTATTCGTATATACCTCTCGTTTTATCGAGGAAGCAAAGCACAAAGACGATAAAACACGTGTTAAAAGTAAAGTTCATGTCGCCGTCTTGCTTTTTTTGTTCTATAAGCGACTTGACTTAAACATATGCTTTACTGCTCAGAACCTTTACACGTTTAAACTGTTCTTGATTGAATCAAGTCACGATTTAAACTATTCTAGATGGAATCAAGTCACGATTTAGACGGTTCTCGATAAAATCAAGTCACGATTTAAACTTCTAGGTAGAAATCAAGTAACGATTTAAACTGTTCTAGATAGAATCAAGTCAGGATTTAAGCTGTTCTTTAAAATTTAATCCTCTGTCAGAGAGAGAGAGAGAGAGAGAGAGAGAGAGAGAGAGAGAGAGAGAGAGAGAGAGAGAGAGAGAGAGAGAGAGAGAGAATTTGTACTCATTGTTTTACAGGTATTTTTGTTTTCGAAAATGTAACATAATAAAAGTTGCTTGTCCTAAACACTCTTCTACTTGTCACGTTTTATTATTTCCTATTTGATTTTTTTTTCCTGTGTAAGAATCGATTGAGTGTCTAACTCATAATTCAAGGGTCGAGGGGGTTTCACACTCGGCGTGACTTTGTGAAAGTTACTTAGCTTCCATTTCCTATGCTTGTTGTAGAAAATGCTTGATTTCAAATACTGTTAAAACCAATAAAGTAAAAACTAAACATTTTTTTGTGTCTAATGAAGATAACATTGTCAGGGGCAACATGTGTAAGTGTAATTATATGGATAACTACTGGTTTGTATTTTTCAATAGTAGGTATTCGACGATCTGCTGTAATTTAGGATAGGCAGTTTCTAATCTAACCGGATGTATCAATTTTGTTACATCTAATACGATATAAGAACGTACTAGACAAAAGATCTTGGTCTGGTATGTGGTAACGAGAAAACTGGCAGCCGCCATTACGCCTGCATCATTGACATACAAATAAATACGGAACTAAAATATTTTGTTTAGTAGTTTCTGAAATCGTATCTGATATTTAAAAAGTTAGACCCTGCTGAGCCATAACATTATTCCTACCGGTCACTTTTGCGATATCCTTTCTTTATGCTTTCCGAAGCATAAATCTTCTAACAAGACACTTAATTTTCTCTCAGAGATTACCAGGTTTTTCATTATTGTTGACTATATTTTATAAACTTACACCGATTTTTAATTTCCCTCATATGGTGTGTCTAAACGGACTATAGACAAAATAGGGTCAGTCTCTACATAAACCTAAAACGTGCGTTTTTTATTAACCCCAACCCCTACAATATCATGATTAAGCAACAATTCACGTTTCTCATGGCATTTGACTGATTAGAAAATTCCAACATTGGTTAAACAAAATTTTTTCAGACAGCAGAGTAAACTTGAATCAGTGACAAATTTGAATAGAGGGATTACACATGGAGATTTTTATTATTGGATTTCCCGAGCAAAACACTAACCTTTTTTTACCGATTTCGTGTTCTTTATTGCGTTTCAATCATTTTTTTTTTCATCCAACGACTGTCTTTCGTCGATTTTCGGAAAAGTCCGATTTAAGCGCTTATTATATACTCAAATCTTGACTGGGCATTAATAAACCTGATCCGGAAGACGACTCTGGCAGAAAAAGACGGTTGCTTAAATTTTGTGATTAAAAATGTTGCTTTTAATTTTTGACAAATTTCCATTACAAAACTCTTGTCATCAGCCACTTGTCTGACAAAAAAATGTTCTGGTCCCTGGAGTATGGATGACCAGTCTGTACGCCCATGGAGAGATACGTCAAGAACTTTACCATGTAACGACCACTTATTATGTGTAAAAAGAACCTAAAGCTTTTTCAAATACTTGTACCTTTTATTTAAGGATTGTGATGGTACAAAACTTTTTTCAGACGACACAACCATTCAGACCTTGCGTTCCACTTGTAGTTCAAAATGAGAGATTTTATCATCAGAGGGCACTCCAGGTTTACAATTTGTTTTGAATATGGCTTATTGATTCCCAGCAACCGCCGGATTCGCTGGAGGCACAGGTATGACAAGGATGGTGCATTGCAAGACATATCGATCAAAGTATTAGCAAGAGAGTTGTATATACCATTGGCCCGTAAACCGCATGGAATCTCTCTCTCTTTGTTGTGTACAGACAGGTAAACAGATTCAGCCAACAGATGCACTGCACAGAGGATTCCGGTGGTGCTATTTCTGTTGAAAAGAATGTAAAGGGGACTGCGGCCCTTACGATTCTTCGCATCTGGGTCGGCCCCTTCATCAAGGAGTACGGCCACTTTCAATGTTTGCCCAAACATCACTGCAAAATGTAATGGTGTAAGTCCCTCGTTGTCCCTTGCATTGACATCTGATCCGCTTCTGATCAATGCTATTAGAACATTACCATTCAACCTGTTCGACAAAGCCGCGTAGTGGAGACCAATTCTTCCATAGTTGTCCCTAGTGTCGAGCTTGGCTTGGATTTGAATGAGATAATAAATGCAGTCTGGTTTAGACAGTTTGCAAGCTAAAATCAGCGGTGTTTGTCCCTCTGAATTTGTCTTTTCCACATCGCCTCCGCAGTTGACCAAAAACTGAAGAGCTGCAACGATATTGTATTTTGCACACACGTGTAACATAGTTTGGTGACTATCATTAACGACCATCGAAGGGTCAATTTTGTAATCAAGGAAGTGAGCCATGCAAGCTCTGGTCCGTTCATGTTGCTTTTGTATGTGGTTCCTGAAATAAATCTCCGCAGTATCACCAAAAAAAGCTCCATTAAGCTCAACTTTATCCAACTCTTCCGGACCAAATTGCAACCTCGGCCAACAAAGGAGAAGAAATGTGAATGGGTAACGCCCAAATTTATCCTTTTGATAAGGATTGGCTCCGTACTGAAGGAGTAAATCCACCATTTCTGGTCTTCTGTACATGCAAGCAAGATGCAATGGCGGCATGCGGAGTTTCCAGTTTATTTTGTGCTTGGAGCCGTTCGATTGACTTGTGCACCAGTTGAAGAAGTCGTCGACATGATCTATTTTCCGCAAAATTCGTTTGAATTGATTAATATTGTTGTTAATAATAGCACTGTGGAACAATTTCAAATCCTTTTCGTCACAGTTTCTTTTGCACTTCAGGGGTGATGCTTCTAGTTTATCGAAATAAAGATCTGCTTCGTTCTTAAAGTCATTAGCTTTTTCTTCCTCAGCAGTTATTTTGCTGCAGATACTTGCATAAGAACCCATTCCAGTTAAAAATTTTCTATTCAAGTATCACATGATGGATAAGCTTGAAATATTTACTTGGATATGACGGAATAGCCATTTTAGATCAAGACTTTTAAGTATTGTTTTTACGTCATGGAAACACAGTGACGTCAGATTGAATACTTAGTCTTTTTACACATGGCGTCTTTGTCTTCTATGGTGGCGCTCACCAATTATTATGTACTTTTGAGAGAGTGATGTATGTAAGGTGAAGTTGTTTGCATTTTAAACATGCATAGTGGAGAGAATGTTGGCATACCTATATACTACTTTCATGTAATGTGGCGGAAATTTCTTTGGATATTGTAGTTTTGAAAATTTTAAAAGATCTTAGGATACTGCTAACTAAAATGACTGCTCCCTTGTGCTCCAAAAATCAACCTAAATTTGTCTAAAGTACACTATTCTTGGCAGCTATTAAAATATGGAAAATGAATTTTGCCAAACAAGACAATACCAGATTCTAAAAGTGCAAGGAATGAATTACCAAATACATAAAATATAAAAATAGTTATCGGCTCTTTTTTTTTCAATTTACCTCTGAAGTTCGAGAAGTGAAAATGAGCAAGTAGAGCTAGCACTTTTTCGAAAGATGCACATCTGGAGTAAGGCCAAGCTGTATACTCTCTAACCCATATTACAACCATCAATCATACATCAAGATAAAGGGAATTAAAGGTTCTTTGAAGAAAACCTAAGATATACAAAGTCTCTTTTAACTAGCCAGTATAACTAGTGAGGAAACCCGGGGAAACTCTTTTCCTTTAAAAGTCTAACCCCCTATGCTAAATACGAAACTGTAGAGCGCCACCTATGTATCCGTTCCTTTGTTTGTTTTTTTACCCTAAAGACCATGATGATGATGATAATGATTATTATGAATACTCAGTTTTTTTTAGGTCAGGACTGACTAATTTCCAACTTTTTCTGTGCCTTGTATTCAATTTTGTTTTCTTTCTTACTCCATAGCAAGTTTCAAAAATATCATTAATTCAGTAGGTAAAGGATGAGGAAAAGAATGGAAAATACTTATCGAGTGCAAAACTAACCAAATTGTTATTTTATTTCATAAAATCTTTGGTAAATTTATGAATTTAAATGTTCTTTATCGCAAACAACAAATTGTTGCATAATTTACGTCATTCTTGTATTGGTAGCCTTCCAAATTAGTATTGATTTGGAGGCATTCTAATCTAAAGCAATAAATGTATGTTAGCCGAAAACTAACCGTTTACCGAATGAGTTGAAACGTATTCCTGTAATGATACATAAATTATTTCTGGACAACTAAAATTACAATTTTAACATACAGTATATACTCGTTGCAAGTTGAATTCAACTAAAAAATGGACATACCCAGATCTGTCGTTGCATAATGCGCCTAAAGATCTGGATCTATGAAGTTTGTTAGGAATAATCAATAAAGTAATGACACATCTAATCTTTCACCACATTATGCAACGACAGCTCTGGGTTTACGCTATTTGTAACTGAACTCAACTTTTAAGCAAATAGTCGTATACTATGGAGAAAGACCTTACTGATTTGACAACAGAGAGAGAGAGAGAGAAAGAGAGAGAGAGAGAGAGAGAGAGAGAGAGAGAGAGAGAGAGAGAGAGAGAGAGAGAGAGAGAGAGAGAGAGATGCCAAAACATATTTTCAGCATAAACGGAAGAAAACCCCACGTGTAAGACTGTTGACAAATGCAGACTTAATGATGACTGAAATTTGTATAAGACACGAAGCGACTTTCATCTTGGCAACGAATTAAATTTCCAACAAGTTTTAGTTAACATGTCATTTTGTGGTGCTTCAGCGTTGAACATATGGCCAGAAGGATGTAGGTTTCCAGTATCAATTTAGCTCTGATCGGCAAATTAGCGCTGATCGGCCGCCTTGGTGTGCTCTTGAGCAAAGCAGGGTATTTCCCTCAGCTACGCCTAACCTTAATGATGAAGTATGAAGTACAGCGCCAAACAAAACCAAACGATGATTAAGTAATGCCATCATTTTTGCCCTTTTATATTTAAAAATCTGATTGACATTTGACGATATAAATTAATTTATTGAGAGCCATATTTTAATAAATCCTTAAAATATCTATCAGTATTCTTCCGACATTCAATTGATTAAACACAAAAGTTCTATAGTAAGTTCTTGACCCATTCTGTTTAAAACATTTCAAGAAATTCCCAAGATTTCAGTGATTGTACGAAACTCTTAAGCGGATCAGGAATTACATAAATTTATTAGTAGTTTTAGTGATTTCAAGAAATGTATGGTTCCACAATCTGTAACAACTATTAATAGAAAGGATATAACAATCTACGCCTCAAAATTAATTTTGAAAAACAAAAACGTCACCGAAAATTCGTTAAAATTAAAGCAAAATACAAAACAAAAATCCTTTCTTAAAACAAACAACAAAAAGAAACAAACACAGCCACATCAGAAGTATGAAACCTGAAATTGGTGGTGATGTGTGGTCTCCCTTATGGTTTTGTGTTATCATCATCTACGAGATGATAATCCGCGGTATCATTACATACTAAAAATAAAATATGAAATTAAGGGATGGAATAACAGAGGTCTGAACAGAGATGTAGAATAGAACAACACGTGCCACCGTATGCAAAATATAACAATTTAATCAATTATATAGACCAAATGAAATCGAACATGACATCGGAATGACTTACTTTCGCTCAGAAATAGTTTAACATTTTATACGAAATTCAATTAGCCGTGCTGTTATTCTGACGGCACGATCATCATCATCATCATCATCTCTCTCTCTCTCTCTCTCTCTCTCTCTCTCTCTCTCTCTCTCTCTCTCTCTCTCTCTCTCTCTCTCTCTCTCTCTCTCTCTCTTCGGGTCATCAATATCTTGGTTGCAGATTGCGCTCTCTTTTCGCACTGTGTGATACAGGTATGCAGCTATTTTCATTCAAATATAAACAATAATACGAATAATATTCAACTTAAATACACATCAGAATATTTTCTTCTAGGATCAAGTATTATTCCCAACATTGTGCGTCAGATATCGCCTATCGATATTCAACATAACTACACTTAATACATATTCCCAACCCTATTAATGTGCATTAATGTCTTTTCTAGCTGCTCTCGCATTCCAGCTGAGACCATAACATAATTTAACCTCTCAGATACTAATATTGCCATGTTGTGGCTATACATTAACCAGCTGAACTATGTCAGTCGGCACAAGATTCTAGATTCACAGTCGACGAGAATTCAACACCTAAGTACACACCAATAAATGGATTATACTCCTCTGCTAACTACATAAATTTGCTAATTATCGATTTATTGACATGGTCATAGTAAATTCAATTATCAGTTTACATGACGCAAATAATATTTAAGACAGATAATTAACCTGTAACAATTCTTGTCAGAAGAAATATATTATATCCTACATTACTTGATTTCTATTACATACAAACCAACAAAAATCTGAACTCATTCATATAACTAAATATTAAATGATACTTTTTCAATACATAAATCACATAACATGCAAGATATTTTCTAAACCAAAAGAAAAATTGAAGTATGAATTTAAAATGAATAATTTCAACAATTAATTACAAATTTACATCAATGAACATACATTGGATGCAGTCAAAATAATACATATGTGCCTTTCGGAGCCCTCGCTCGCTTATCATCGAAGATTATTATCTCACTGTTTCTTCTCTGGATTCAGGTCTGCAAATTGCGAGTCCCATGTCCTTTGGACGATTTGTTTAACGAGAGAAATTATTTATTAATTTTCCTCAGAGTCCGCTAGACTTTCTACCTCGGCAGACGAAAACTTGGACTGACTAATATTGCGATGCAGATTACTTTAAACTATTGTATTCTGTCTGGGAACACACACCTTGGTTTAACTAAACCAATCAGGAGTAATAACTTAAACCGCCAAAATTTGAATCACTCCAATACAAATCAGAATAATTATCTCTAATAAGTCTTTATTATAACCTGATCTGGGAAATATCAGTTTAGGACACTTGTTTCAAATGCCACCACCTCCTACAAATTGCATCGGCTTTTCTCAGACTGTTGTCATTTACCGCTACTGTCCTTGCGTTAACATTGTATTTTTACCTTGTTCTAGCTGTTAGCCAAAAATTTCTGCTCCCATATGTTCAAGAAATATGTGAACTTGTATAATGCACACAAACTTAAGCCCTAATACAATAGGCAAAATTAATCTTGCCAGAGTGACAATACTAACCTCTGAAAATGCAATAAATAAATTATAAAATATACAAATAAAAAGCTACATAGTAATGTAAAAAGTAATTAATTTTGTTGGTTCTTCTATTACTTTTTTCTCTCCATTTTTACATCCTAAGTACAGAAAGTGAAAATGACCAAGCGAAGTTATCAGTTTTTAAGAAGTGTACATTTGAATACAGCTGTATACCATGTAATCCAAATTACACGATCAATCGTACACCAAAAAAAAAAGAATCTAGAGGTAGTTTAAATAAGATAAAGAGTCATTTTCCAAAAATGAACAATCAAGATAACCAGCAGGTAAAACCTGGAATTTCTTGTTTTCTTTAAAAATCAATATATGTGCCAAGTATGAAAGTGTAGAGAGGAAAACCGTTGCAGTGTACGTGTCATATTTCGTCGAAGACGATTCACCAAACTAATAATATGTATGTGTACATCTGATATAGTTTCTGGCCTCAGACCGCAGTTTGCTCTCTTTGAGTTTGTCAAAAATCAGGAAGATATTCTAAACAAAAACAGTAACAAGTTCGATTGTGTTTAATTTCTGACTTGTTTCGAAATGTTACAACTTAAAATAAAATCTTTGACAAACAAATTGGCACAACTTTATAAATTGTTGACGTTTCCTACTCGGCAAAGAAGAAACTGAGATGTGACCTGTCATCTGATTGCTTGTCGGCCAATGACATTTCTGTTACTTCCTGTAAGAGTAAACTGATTCTTGTCGGTTTACTGTCTTACCCCCCCCCTCAATAAAAGCCTTTTAGCCATGAAGAATATTCGTGTGTAAAGTGAGTTAATATTTGTACAAGGTTGCAAACGTTTATCAATTACATTACCAAAATTACAATAATAAAATAAAATATAACAGAAAAGTGCAATAATTGTGGCCTACAGCCGTTTCCCGTTCGAATTGTTTAAACCCTGTCCCGTTGTGCATTAACCATATTAACTCGTGCGTTCTTAATATCACTGTATCGAGAGAGGTCTACACAAATAAAAAGTATATATGTCTCTTCATAAATAAAATTAGCCAATTTAACAAATATGTTTATGTCTACATAAATAAAAAGTATATATGTCTCTTCTACATACCCTGAGCCAATACAACAAATATGTTTAGTGTAAACATAAACATTATAAGTGGCGCGAAATTGTGGGACGTCAGCAATTATAGTTACCAACACGTGACAGTGACGTCAGCATACGCGTCAGGAATAGCTAATGTTGTTTAGCGTTTAAGCTTTGATTGAGTCATTTCATTTTTCTGAGGTAAGCGATATATTTTTCCATTATCTAGCAATATTTACTTTTTTTGCTGAACAAACACTAAAGTCGAAAAGTTGCTTATAAAAGTATTGTTATTTTTGAAAACTTGTTTGAAACGAAACATTATGGAAAGCGTCGAATAAGTACACTCACGACTGCATTTTGTAGTGAAGAGCGTTGTACTGATTTTATTAACAGAATCTTGACTTCAAGTAAATTCAAGTTTTTGTATGCTTCTGTTCCTTCTTGATATTGGCCATCGTAATGAAGAGACGCCATTTATGATATCTCTAAATGTTTAATGTAGAGTTTTTAAATAAGTAATATTGTTAAAAAGTTACAAACTTGGTACGAATTGTTATAATTCAGATGTAACAGTAATCCTAATACATTATAATTATTGTCATTTGTCCGATTCTCCACACCCATCTCAGCTTAAAAATAATTTTCATATTAGCTATTAAATCTTAAAACTTCAGCAGAGAAGCCGGCAGATTTGAAAATCTTTGAATAGTCGATCTGGTGAACAATGTTCAGCAAACTTCACCATAACCCATATTATTTATCAATTCCTCTGAATGCACATAATAATAATAATAATAATAATAATAATAATAATAATAATAATAATAATAATAATAATAATAATAATAATAACAATAATAATAATAATAATAATAATAATAATAATAATAATAATAATAATAATAATAATAATAATAATAATAATAATAATAATTTTTCTTTTCATTTTCATAGTAATGTTTTAGATGCTATGAGCCATTTTTGCCGACAACAAGATATCTAAGAAGTTTTTGTTGGTTTTGTTTTTCCTCAGAATTTCCCTCTCTTTATAAGACGATGCCACAGGCGTCCGTTAAAGCAGAGGTCCTTCGCTCTGCTTGGACTTTGTCAGAACAGATAGAGGAAAGTCGTGGGAAACTTCATCTCAAAGGTATAATTCCTTAATATTTTGATTTACAAAGGTAGCAAAACCAATAGATAATCCTTCATATATTAACTAATTATTAATTAAGAATTTGAAACACTCCTTGATAGCAATGTCAAGTGATGTGTAATAGCTCTCCCGCATTAAAGCAGTATGTAATGTTACATATATCTTCAATCAGACCACCATCTGTTTTTTTCTGTCTAGTCAATTAGACATAAATATATGGAAATTGATTACCGCCACAATTTCTATGCATGTATTTTCTTTTAGTTGATGCTCAATATTCTTTTTTGTATTATTTTTGTTTCCATTATCAAGTTTGATTGTTTACATCTGCCAATAGTTCTTTCTAAAATTGATATGCGTGTTACTTACATCTCATATCTTTGAATTTCATGTGCATATTCTCACTATTGCACACGTCAACATTCTATATTGCACGGTACATTTCTAACTATTGCATTCTGACAGTATGTTTGTTTACATACTATTCACCTTAATGATAAAAACATAACATTTTAGAAGTTACAATATATGTGAGTAAGATGCGAGCATAATGCAAGTTGGGCTGTTGCAATCAAAACTGTGTATCATAATTCATAACGAGGCATTACTGTAACAACCCATTATGATAACAGATGGAGCTGTTAGATTAATCACTTAAGAGGAAAAACTGTCCGGGGTCCAATATATTGCTGATTCTAAGCATTGAAGACATGGCCACGGAACCCATACTCCATTGTCAGAGATGGGCGGGTGGGTAGGTGACAAACATGTTGTGGTAAACTAGCAAATTTTACGGATGTGTGTGTTCCTTTTCCTAAAATGAAATAATGAAAGATCTGCATGCCAGTCTTTAGTTAAAATAACGTTATTGGCAAGAATATGGTTTAAAATTTAAAATGACGTACAAAATAACACATTGTTAACTTTGGTGTAAAAATTTTTTGCTACTTTAGCGCAATTCCTTTCATTAATAAGCCAATACATGATGAGATCTCCTCGATATGAAACAAACCAAAAATTTATTTTGTATGATGGCATGGTTTAGTTTTAGTGAGCTCAGATCACGGCCGCATAAGTGTTCCTTATTAAAATCTAATTGTGTGGAGTATTCATGATAGAGAAAGGTAAGTCGTATAATGGAATGATTGAGATGGGACTGTCCCGTTATCTGGAGACGCCCTTTATTCTTATTATGATGGTAAATATGGTGTAGAGTTACAGGGGAATTAGGCTTAAAATCACGATTGCACTGACTGAAACACACGAGGTTTTCAGTCGATTGGGACGTGTGTATTGTTGTTTATAACATGACGTGAAAAAATACCATCAAAACGGAGGCATGCTCAGATAGGCTAATTTCAAGGTTTTTATCATTAAATAATACCTTGACATTCCATTTAAGCCGACATTACAAAACGGAGACATCCCCGTTTCGAGGTGTGTCCCCGGTCTTTTGGTGTGTATTCACATCGATGTCTCCGTTCCGCCACTTCTACACACACACACACACACACACACACACACACACACACACACACGATACTGAAAACTTGATATTGCGCGCACGTGCATGATACATGTGCTAAAAACAGTATTGTGTATTAAGAACTTCTTTAAACAGACCATATACCCTCATATATACTCATGTATAGCAAACGGTTTAGGTTTTGGTTGATTATATTTGTGAATAGAATAAACAAGCAACTTCGTCCATTTGAAAATATAGGTGATATAGCTAACGTTGTGGACGAGATTACTTTGTCAGTAATTAAATTTGCAAACAAGCATACGACTCCCCCCCCCGTAATTTGTGAAGTTTGTTTGGCTGAATAGGGAATACTTCTTAAAAAAAAAAAAACAATTAGACTGTTCCCAAGGTCATGCGGCATCGAAAAATTGATGTAAACCTATCACATGCTTTATCATGTATTTAATGTGTTATATTTGATATCGATTCGAGCGGTGTTGAAATATTTCCTGCGCGAAACGAATTTGTTACTTTTAGCTACATTTAATTACGCTAACCTGAAATTTAACTAATATATAATTTGCGATGTTGATTATGATCTAATGCTTATTGCGTCATGTTAACAGCCAATTTACAACTTTCATTGAGCTACATTATAAATTTCAGTACGTGAATGTTATAAAATGGAATCAGCCAATTGCACCGAGAAAATTCAGAGTTGAAATGACTCAGTTAAAAATGTTACAATTTATAATATTACAAATGCACATAAAATCACTCTCATGAAATCTGAAGGCACGAAATTTCATTATTATAATATCATACTGAACAAACGGAGTAATAAATATTGGCACATGTAAAGATGTCTCTTTAATGTGCATCCATAAGCATGGAACATGTTATGCCCCCACCCCTCTACGAAATGTGAAACTAAACAAAAATAATATTAAAAGCTAAAAAGGTTGGAAAATACTAGTGTTGCCATCATTCCAAATCAAAATACTCGCACATGCATAAAGAAGCGGTTATAATCAAATTTAAATTCAACTATAACACTATTTTTTTTTCAGATGCCCTAACGACCTACTTAGTGTGCCTCATGGGTATTCCTGCACTGCGCAGGATTGAACATACAGCAAATAATAATAGAAAATGCATGCATAGAATTATGGTGGTAATCCCACTCCATAAAAATTTCCGAGCGATATTCTGATTGTTACATCTCGATTAGTAGAATCAATATCAGAATTCTATGACATTGAGCATGGAAATGTATATTCATAAATGAAAGTGATGTAAAAAGGTACAAAGATGTTATATAGTTATCTTTCAAAAGCAACAAGACATTTGATTGGTCAGTTTCAAATCAGCATTACATTTTAGCCAGTGAGATAGCTGGATTCAAGACTAGGATGAAGTCTAGTTCTGCTGGTAAAATCCATACATGGGCAGATGAAATTGAGCATTATCTCTACTTTTTTCAATATCAATACCATGCTTTTGACATTTGTTTCTTTAGTTGGTGGGCATTGAGTTTGGCTGGATGTAGAAATTGTCAAACCTACCATAGCAAAATTTAAGTATTCTAATTAAAATACTGGTGACCGTATCGTTAGTCATAGCAAACTGAGATTTTAACGCGACAACCAGTCTATTATTTCAGTGTAGATAGCTGCATCAGTTTCTTCTTGTTTCTTTCTGAATTGTGTATGAAAGGCTTGTGTTGGGTGCGTTTTATCTGCTGGTTTAATTTTTAATAAACAACGTTGCCTATATTTTGCTAACACGTATTGAAAAGGCTGCATCTAATTTGTTTCCTCACTCTAGTTCGCGACACACGAAAAATTCAATTTAAAAATTAAAGTCCATTATAGCAGGGATTTAGGGACAAATAAGATAAATTAAAGACGATATTCTTGCATTCGTTTGTTATTTCATGAATTTACATACCATCAAAAAGATACAGCTTGTCACTCACTGACGGATTCAGGGTGGTTTTGGTGGTAAATCCAGAACAAATGTTAAGTTCAAATAGTATTTGAAGCAGAGTTGCATCTGGCGCCAAGGTCAGTTTCTTACAAAATATTTACCTTACGTTTGCACGAACCTCCACTGGATGGAAAACTGCTTATATAAAAAAGAAAAATATGCTGAAACCTTCTTTTAAATTTTATTTTGTATTTTAATTAAGTACACATTCCCACAAAGGATACACTTTGGTGGCTCTGTGGGTATTCTTTGCAGACAGGTTTGATTTTGTTAATTTTGTTCTGCACAGAAAGGGATGCCAATGCATTGTACGAGGATGCCGAAGTGCACAAACTCAATTTCGAGAAGCTGATCACCAGGTTGAGAAAGGAAAATAAAGAAAAGCGTATTGATTTATCGAGAAGCATCAATGTGAGTACCCAACCCATATTTTGATTTTGAAATTCCCACCAGCCCCCACCTCTTACCTCCCCAAGCGACACTTCCATTTTTCCAAAGCAATGTTCATGAATATTCAATGAACCCAGCAAAATCGAAATCTCAAAAACGGGATTTAATTAATGAATGGCATCTTTTTAAATGACACCGCTGTAATAATAGGAGGCTGTAGACCATTTTAAAAAGTCCCCCTCCCCAATAAAATGCCATTTCACCCTCACAATACCTATAACGGACGGGCAATTGCCGAGCTGTTCATTTGTTTTGCCTCATTTCATCTGGCCTTCTCTCTATATTAAGTACACCTGGTTATCTTCTACAGAGTGGTTTTAGTACATTTGATTCCTCCCTAGCTGACATAGTTATACCTTAAACAACATAATGTCGATATTGTTTTAATTATTCACGAATAGAGCCGACAATATTAGAATTTAACCGCAATTCTTTCTTTTATATATATGTTTATTCATGATTATGTACGATGTATCACGATATATCGACTGCTCAGGTGGCCTGATTGGTTAGAGTGTCTGTCTCGAATGCAGGACGTCGTGGTTTAAAACCCTGCCGAGTCATACCAAAGACTTATAAAAATGATTATAACAGCTGCCTCGTTTGGCGTTCAGCACCAAGAGGTTAGTGTTAGGACTGGTCGTCCTGGTGTCGGGATAATATGACTGGGTGGGGCATGATGACACGTGTATGTTGCATGATGCCCCAGTGCTAGACGTCACTATAAACTGTTCATCCTAGCGCTATGTCTAAATTTGTTAAAGCTACGTTAAACGTTTAAATCACACACACACACACACACACACAAACACACGCACACACAACGCGCGCTATGTATCTTTCAACAAACGTTATGCATATTGCAAATCATTTGATATAACTTCTGGTGTTCTGGTGGCAGGTATCTATGTGTTACGGATTTCATGGTTAGCTTATCCACTGTGGGCGGGTATACGAACTGGGAATTTGAAATGTCGTTTATTTAAAAGAATAAACAGTCACCAAGGTGGCGCTCACCAGTTATTATGTACTTTTGAGAGAGTGATGTATGTAAGGTGAAGTTGTTTGCATTTTAAACATGCACAGTGGAGAGAATGTTGGCATACCTATATACTACTTTCATGTAATGTGGATGAAATTTCTTTGGATCTTGTACTTTTGGAAATTTTAAATGATCTTAGGACACTGCTAACTAAAATGACTAGTCCCTTGTGCTCCAAAAATCAACCTAAATTTGTCTAAAGTACACTATTCTTGGCAGCTATTAAAATATGGAAAATGAATTTTGCCAAACTAGATAATACCAGCTTCTAAACGTGCAATGACTGAATTACCAAATACATAAAATGTAAAAAAAAGTTATCGGCTCTTTTTTTACAATTTACCTCTGAAGTTCGATAAGTGAAAATGAGCAAGTAGAACTAGCACTTTTTTGAAAGATGCACATCTGGAGTAAGGCCAAGCTGTATACTCTCTAACCCATATAACACCCATCAATCATACATCAAACTAAAGGGAATTAAAGGTTCTTTGAACAATACCTAAGATATACAAAGTCTCTTTTAAATAACCAGTATAACTAGTGAGGAAACCCGGGAAAACTCTTTTTCTTTAAAATTTTAACCCTATCCTAAATATTAAACTGTAGAGCACCACCTTAAAACAAATATAAACAATAATGCAATTATTTTCCTTATTTTCATATTATTATGTATGATGTTCTGAGTAAAATGGTACATTAACAATGATTTTATTCATGAAAAAAAGCTAATTATGCTTATTTGTGCTCTAGCATGCATAATTTGCCATGAGGCATGTTTGGGTGAGTAGTGACCTTCATTATGGGGAAATTAGAAGTCTTAGAATAGAGGAATAAAGTCAACTTAAATTGAAAAATGTTGCATTAAGTAAAAGAAACACATAGTGAAAATGTTTCATTTCATTTATTTGCAATGAAATTAAAAAATAAATGATAACAAAGCAAATTTGCTTTCTTCCATATCAAAAAATTAATTAATATTTTACCCTTTGACCTTTGACCTTTATGAACCTCACCTGTTATATCCCTTTTAAAACTGTAAAATTTATTGTTGACATCTCAGGAATAAATATGGCTAGTTTCATGTTCCTGTCTATCAGCATAACACTGGTTGCTATGTGGACAAAATGCAATGTGCATTTTTAAAATTGTTCACCTTTTATCATAAGGAGGAGGGGGGCTGTACCAGTTTAAGACTCTAACTCTAATAAATGCTGTTTTGAGGGAGGAAATACAGGACAATTCTTACAAAGGACTGTTTTGATGCTTGCGACTTAAATATTTCAGCCATACAATCAAAATTAAATCATACAATAATAATATATATATACCCTTTATGGTGGCGCTCACCAGTTATTATGTACTTTTGAGAGAGTGATGTATGTAAGGTGAAGTTGTTTGCATTTTGAACATGCACAGTGGAGAGAATGTTGGCATACCTATATACTACTTTCATGTAATGTGGATGAAATTTCTTTGGATATTGTACTTTTGGAAATTTTAAATGATCTTAGGACACTACTAACTAAAATGACTAGTCCCTTGTGCTCCAAAAATCAACCTAAATATGTCTAAAGTACACTATTCTTGGCAGCTATTAAAATATGGAAAATGAATTTTGCCAAACTAGATAATGCCAGCTTCTAAACGTGCAATGACTGAATTACCAAATACATAAAATGTAAAAAAAAATTATCGGCTCTTTTTTTTACAATTTACCTCTGAAGTTCGATAAGTGAAAATGAGCAAGTAGAGCTAGCACTTTTTTGAAAGGTGCACATCTGGAGTAAGGCCAAGCTGTATACTCTCTAACCCATATTACACCCATCAATCATACATCAAAATAAAGGGAATTAAAGGTTCTTTGAACAATACCTAAGATATACAAAGTCTCTTTTAAATAACTAGTATAACTAGTGAAGAAACCCGGGGAAACTCTTTTTCTTTAAAATTTTAACCCTATGCTAAATATGAAACAGTAGAGCGCCACCCAAATTTCGTAATTCTTTTCAAAACCGATCACTTCTTAGGCAAGATTTACTTACCTCAGAAATTGAAGAGCTTGCGAATGTGCAAAGTTATTCACCTCCGAAACTTAAATTTGACATCTGATTACTCTTCAATTAGAATGGGCAATTGTATGTATTGCAAAAACCAATTCTAACACATCTATTACGAAGAATTTAATTAGTTTAAAATTACAGCTTAGACCTTAATTAGATTGACTTTAGCAAGTCATGAAGGAAAAAAAACAATGTAATTTGGGCCAAGTGTATGCAACTATATCAACATGCCAGCATTCTTTTGGGGCTTATCGGTGGAAGGATAATATTCGTAACCGGATAGTAAATCGGTTGAGAGCAGTGGCTCTTACCTAGTGGCTATGGTGCAGAGTGCCATCTCACTGCTTTTTCCTGATTCTGTTCATTGCAGTGGAGTGAAAACGTGATCCGGAGCGTCTTTAGAAACAGAAAGCAGGAGCTTTTATCCATGCAAAATTGCACTTCTACGGTAAGATGTATCATATATTTTCAGAATAAGTGATGAGCAATGAATATTATATTTTGAAATTATATATACTATTTTTGTAGATTAAATGGTCACTTCTGCTCTAGTCTTAGTTTCACTTATATTGTAAGAATTTCTCCCTAACTGAATACTTAGATTACCTTAATGTTATTTTGCTTATATGACTTCTGACAATAGTTTGACTTTTGTCTGGGATAGAGGTACCAGAAGGGTTGAAATATAGCTTTGAAATTTTAACATTATATGCTTGAAATTCCTTTCAAGCTTTAGAATGAATCGAATGCTTTCTGAAGGCCAAGGAAACCCCACAATGATGAAACCAAACTTTTCGTAGGAAAATTCAAAATATTTTGCCTGTATTTAAATCCTTAATACTTAACAAATGTTTAGAAATGAATTCACTTTTGTAAATTAATCAATAAAAAGTTGTTAATAAATCTAATTTAGGAAGATGAATGGTGGTGGTGGTGGTGGTGGGTGGGGTTTAGGCTAGCCCCTTTATCGTATATTTTCAATATCTCACTTAGAGTATTGTTCCATTAAAATTTTTATCTTTCACATACTTTACAATATCAGATCCAACGATGGTTTGCTCATTTTATTGTCGGACAGTGGCAAAACATTGCTTCAATTCAATTCTTTTGTAGTATATTTCAAACAGAACTAATTCATCCTCCTTGCAAGCCGCCAGATGTCGAAAGTGCACGCTGAAATTTAAAATCTTGATCTCCGTTTCAGCAGCTTTGTATTTTTAAATTAGACAATTCGAAATTGGAAAACAGTAAGTCGATAGTTCATGAGTGAACAGGCCTGGAGATTGTAAACTTTAAACTTTAGTTTTCGCTCATAACTAATCACAATTGACGCTTCAGATATAAAAACGTTTCGTGATTGATAGAGTCTCGTGACTGGTAGAGACAAAATCACAAGCTCAGACTCAGTAGGTTTAGGACCTGCACGTATGACCTGAATTTAACCAAAGCAAGTCGTAAGCAGACCCTGGAATAAATGTGAAAGATTGGTTGATTTAAGTCAAACTTAAACTGCAACCAATCATATCGCTGGATTCTAGTCTTAAATTTAGTCAAGACTTGAATTTGTTGTTGAAATGTGTGCGTGTGTGTGTGTGTGTGTGTGTGTAACAATGGTCTCATTGCAATCATGTACTTCATTTGTCTTGGCAAAATAACCATTTCATAAAATTGCCTAAAACTGTGCGAAAACTTCACAAGTATCCTTTGCCTTAAGATTTCAAAAGTTTCTCACTCAAATTTAAATTCAGCGAGCATACATATCATCTGAGCGGCCAGAGTCTAAATTGCTGACCAATCAAATGTCAGAATTTTTAGTCGAGCCAAAATCTTACTTAATGTTATTCTCCGGCGACCTCAACAATTTCTCCAACTACAGAGGAGTCTCACTCCTGTCAGTACCAGAGAAAGGCTTCAACCGGGTTCTCGTGGAGACGATTAAGGAGGCCGTAGACCCACAGAACAGATCGCGTACGGACCAAATAGCTACTCTTCGTATCATAGTCGACCAAATATTGGAGTGAAATTCTTCGCTCTACATCAATTTTGACGATTATGAGAAGGCATTCGACAGCGTGGCTCGAGAGACACTCTGTAAACTTCTTCGCCAATACGGAGTTCCAACCAAGCTGGTGAACCTGATCAAACACACTTACAGCGGAATGTCCTGCACAGTCTTCTAAGTAGGACAACACACAGTGCTGACTGGAGTGAGACAAGGCTGCTTGCTTTCGCCGTTTCTCTTTATTCTCGCCATCGACTGGATTATGAAGACGTCCACCAATGAAGAGAGAAATTAGATCCAGTGAACATTGTAGAGTCAACTTGAGAATCTGGATTTTGCCAATGATCTAGCGCTCTTGTCCCACAGACAGCATCAAATGCAAGACAAGACCGATCTACTGGCAGCCTGATCAGCACAGGATGGCCCCAACAAAGATAATACCAAGATCGTCAAGGTTAATTATGTCAGCAACAATCCAGTAACACTTCATGGAAGTCCCCTGGAAGAGGTGAAATCCTTCACATATCTAGACAGCATTATCAACCAGCAGGGTGGCACAGAGTGCATGGTTCGGAAGGGCAAGAGCAGCTTTTATACAGCTCAAGAACATCTGGAGTTCCAAAGAAATTTCCTTGACTACCATGATCAGACTGTTCAATTCCAACGCGTAGTCATTCCTACAGTATGGAGCAGAGACCTGGAGAACCACCAAGTCGACCGTAAAACGAACTTAGTCCTTCATCAACAGCTGCCTAAGAAGAATGTTTCAGATTCGCTGGCCAGAAATCATCACCAACGCCAGCCTGTTGTAGAGAACCTCTCAGTTTCCGGCAGAGCACAAGATCACGAAGAGAAGGTGGGCTTTGGATAGGACATACCCTACGTAGGCCATCAACCAACATTACCAGACAGGCATTGAGATGGAACCCTCAAGGCAAGCCTAGAAGAGGCCGATAAAGAAACACCTGGCGACGTGACCATGAGGCAGACAACACTAAGCTGGGTCACACCAAGAGTAAGCTCGACGGGATGGCACAGGACATAAGTCTCTGGCGATTTTTTTTGGTGGGCGGCCTATAACCCTGCGGGATTTACGGTCCAAAACTGAACTAAACTAAACTGAACTAAACCTGAGTGTAGACGGTTTAAGAATCTTGTGGCCAGGGCTTTAGTGGTTGTACATTGTTGTTCAGACGTTAAATATTATTTTAGTTTGTTCTTAATCAAATATTGACATTATATGAAACTGGTGATCTAGGAGAAACTGTTAGGCTTATCGTCTAACAGCTATTCTAAGAGGATTCAACTTATTTTGATTGATTTATTGATTACAGAAAGCAATCTCAGTGATGGACCAAAAGGTTTGCGAAGCGAGCAAGCGCCTGAACGCTCTACAACACAAGCGCCAACAATGTATCAAGCGTCTAGCTGAGATGGAAACAGAGCGAGAACGTATCCTCAAAATCAGCACTATAGACATCACCGAGGAGAAGGAACAGGTAAGAGTAACAAATAATTGAAGCATCCTCGGCCTTTTCAGTTGCTTGCTATATCTAGGAAAAGACGAGAAAAATCTGAATGAAGTATTACGTTTTTGTTTTAATGAATATTAAGTATTGTCACATATAAAAGAACATGAAAATGTCAAATGATTAAGACAAATATACCGGATGATCATGTCTATATATTAATGATACTGTCTACCCTCCTACGTAGTCTCGTCTCTTCGGCATGATATAGTCAATAATGTCCTAAAAATTCCGTTAACACCAACATAAATAAAATTTCTGTCCTACTAGCAATAAATCCTTAACAGATTTACTCTCATTATTTACCTTGAAGTTGTTTGATACTTGTTTAGACAATCTGAATATAAGCCATAAACTGTCTTCTGTACTGATTATCACATCTAATGTATTTAATTCTGTTTATTTTCAGAATTTTTTCAGTGGTTAAAGAGTATTATTTTCTTCAAATTAACTGTGTTCCTTTTTAATGGTACTTTGCAGCACATTCATGCATTTTATAACTGGTGTCATATGCTGCTAAATAATGCAAAATGGCTTATGTAAATCAATCTTCATCCAGAATATATATATATATATATATATATATATATATATATATATATATATATATATATATATATATATATATATATATATATATATATATATATATATATGGAATTTTATAAGCCTAGTTCTTGTTTAAGATATAATCATATAGGTCCTTTATACGTGCCTTAAGTCATTAACCTACAGCTCCTTATTTGTTGGAGAGCTTTTTTTTTATCTATTAACGATCATAGAGTATACATAGTACTGAACGTCAATTACATGTAAACGTATGGGTACTAATGAATGTCAAGAACAGATAAGAGTATGGGTACTATTGAACGTAAATACAGATAAGAGTATGTATTATGTTAAACGTCAGTTACATATAAAAATATGGGTACTATTGAACGTCAAGTATAGGTAAGAGTATATTTACAAGTAAACTTCATTTACAAATAAGAGTATGAATTATGTTAAACGTCAATTATAATTAAATTAAGAGTATGCATACTATTGAACGTCAAAAACAGATAAGAATATGTATACTGGTAAACTTCATTTACATATAAGAGTATGAATTAGGGTAAACGTCAATTACATTTAAGAGTGTGCGTACTTCATACTATTGAATGTCAATTACAGACAAGAGTACGAATACTACTGAAAGTAATTTTAGACGAGTATGAATATTATCGAAGGTCAGTTAAAGATGAGTATGAATATTATCGAACGTCAGTTAAAGATGAGTATGAATATTATCGAACGTCAGTTAAAGATGAGCATTAATATTATCAAACATCAGTTAAAGATGAGTATCAATATTATCGAACGTCAGTTAAAGATGAGCATGAATATTATCGAACGTCAGTTACAGAGGAGTATCAATATTATCGAACGTCAGTTAACGATAAATATGAGTATTATCGAACGTCAGTTAGAGAATATTATCAAAAGTCAGTTAAGGATGAGTATGAATATTATCGAACGTCAGTTAGAGGTAAGTTTGAATATTATCGAACGTCCGTTAAAGATGAGAATTGTTTATTATCGAAAGTCAGTTAAGAATGAGTATGAATATTATCGAACGTCAGTTAAAAATGAGCATGAACATCATCGAACATCAGTTAAAGATGAGTATGAATATTATCGTACGTCAGTTAGAGATAAGTTTGAATATTATAGAACGTCCGTTAAAGATAAGTTTGAATATTATCGAACGTCAGTTAAAGTTGAGTATGAATATTACTGAACGTCAGTTAGAAACAAGACAGTGAATATTGCTGAAAGTCAGTTATATACAAGAGCATGATGTCTCAAAGTTCTGTTTTGAGGGTTATCTTATGCCTGTTGCATGTCTCACTATGTCTCAAAGTTTTATCTTGAATGTTATCTTGTTCCTGTTACGGAAGAGACCCAACTTTCAGAGTTAATTTCGAGTAGAAACTAACTTTGCTTCCACATAAAAGATACCTTAAGAACAAGTGCCAATAGTCAGCATTTATAAGAATTGTGGCAAATACAGAATAGGGATTACACTGGAACGTCTTGGTCTCGTTGTAACGACCATAGTAAAGTCTATAATTGACTCTAACTCGATTGTGTAAGGATCAGCTTGCAAATTGTACATCCAGATGCTGGATTCGGAACACAGTCACGACCTCCCCTACCGGAAGTCTCTGTGCTAAAAAGCATCACTTTAAGAAAAACGAAGATGGCTTTTCATAATAGCTCCAAACTTTCTTCTAATCCATGAAACCCACCATGTGATCTAGTCCAAAATACAAAACCATATACACTCAGAAACCAAACTTCATTTCTTTTCGAGTACTAATTCGTCTTCTCTTTCAAATAGCAAAATTTGGTGCTGAAA
The DNA here is from genome assembly GCA_016746295.1 of Potamilus streckersoni. Lineage (NCBI taxonomy): Eukaryota > Metazoa > Mollusca > Bivalvia > Unionida > Unionidae > Potamilus > Potamilus streckersoni. The sequence goes on from JAEAOA010000546.1 coordinate 470,432, forward strand.
ATACTGCGAAATTCCATTTTCCAATATAGCCACCTCGGTTATAAAATCCTACCATAACTATATTTCTCGACAAATCCTTCCTTTGAAAATCGAATTGAATCAGAGCGTTCTAATATGGCTTTACGTCTCTGTATAGAGACGGTTCGAAAAATGGAAAATAGGTTGTAACAGCTGCTATTGAACATAAAGTGACCATTTCAAGCCGGTTACTGGGTAAATCCTCCTTTTTGCCACTTTAAATGCAATCTTACCCAAGTCTTTCAACTACATTTGTATTTTTCACGAATATAACAACATTATTATGTTTTCGGACTTCATTTCCCAAAGAAATCCATGCAAAACGTTTAATAGATCAACCCATAAAAATGCCAGTTCTTACAGAAAAATGATTTCCTTGTACAATCAGCAAAAATGAATTATTGTGCACTTTTGCCTTCCTAGTTATATTGATATTAAGGGCAAAGAAATGGAGAATAGAACAACCAAATCTGTCCTGCACTCACCGTTTCCAAGTAGAAGGTTCCATATACTGATCTGATATATTATCTAAATCAATATGCTCTTCATGCTCAGCATAATATGTGGAATAAAAAGACCAAAATAATATTCAAAATATTACATCCATTATTTGGAGATCAGCACAATTGATATGGTAATGTGCGCATGCGTAGTGAAGAGTAAAACCTCGAGCCTAGTGCATACCCTGCCGCTTTCCCATGAAAGTTGAAGACGTTCTTGTTGAGTGCTTCGTCTCCCTTCCTGTATGACAGAAGACATTTTGAAATTTCAATTATAATAAAGACAATTTCGATGAAGTACCACTGACAAACGTTTGACATGGTCACCTTGCACATTTCACATCCATACATAATTATATATATATATATATATATATATATATATATATATATATATACATTTTACTGAAGTATAACATTGTTAAGTTGCATATTTAGCCTTGTTGTATTTCATACTTATAGGTTACTACACTTGTAAGGGATAATATGAACGAATTTTCGGATGGAAATATTGTACGACCTTGGGAGTGCTGCATATCCATCTGACAAATCGAGTTCATATATTTTCATACAAATGGAGCAATCTTTTTATTGTATGCTCATTTTCTTATCCTGCCTAAGGCTTAATTATACAAACAAAAATACACTACAAGAACCAAGTAACTGAATGTATGCCGTATTCCAAACTAAATACACAAGAGAATATTCATCATTACACAGTAACATTATTAATGCGCACAAAACTCCGCCGAAATAAATTTGAACTTAGTCGCGAGCTATTCATAACGTTCGAAAGAAATTTGCGTTTTTTTTTCTACTTAAAATTGTATTTTGGAGTCATATTGTGCATTGCAACAACTTTTCCATTTGATCTGGAATGAATAGATTTTGGTATTGTTTGTCGATTCTACGAAATTTCGTGATTATGGACTGGATTTATCTGTGCCATTTCTGCGTGAAGTACATCGGATATCAGCAGCGTGTTGACATCATCAGCATGTGTTTTTCTGTTCTGTCTTTGAAGGTTTGTAATCATAATGTGGGAAGAATATGAAGTCTTTCAATTGCAATTATGAAACAGATTCTATGGAATATAATGTTTATTTCATTTTGAGTGCAGTAAGGAGGATGTAATTGCAACTCGGAATGCAATCAAAATTACAGTACAATTTCGAAATGTTTAATCAAGCTTGAGAACCCATGACATGGCTCATATAATTCCGATATGAAGAACTAGTAAAGTACATTTTGAGGTACTTCCGGATGTAAATATGTAAGTATATTTTTGCCATTCTTATTACCAGCTAAAGAAGACAGTTTATGCCTTGTCACTTTCATGTTATTTGTCAAAACCCTGTCCGGTGTCTATTGATAAGCCTAAATCCGAAACATTGTATGAAAGAAGTTAACGCGAAATGTGGCAAAGCAGCTGGTATGTGGCAGCAAACATCCGCTTTTGTTCATTCAGAAACAAATTGTTATCAGCCAAAACGTAAGTAAAGTGCCTACTTTGAGAGCATATATGATTTGTTTACAAATTAGTTCCTAATACATTATTGGGCAGATGTGAGTGCAATATGAAGTGCGCGTTAGAGCAATATCGTAAAATATTGCATGAATCTGTCAATGTAAAAATGACGGAGAAAAAAATGAGCATACAACAATTACACATTGTCTCGGTATTGCATGGTATGCGGTGGTGAGCAGTGAAATGTAATTGTATGGTATGGTATGGTATGGTATGGTATGGTATGGTATGGTATGGTATGGTATGGTATGGTATGGTATGGTATGGTATATATAGGATCTCAAGTTAGTTGAATAATGTCCAGCTTTTAAATAATAAATCGTTACCCATTTGAGATTATTTTTATCTCATAGTGTTTATTTCAGCGGAAATTATTTAGATGGAAGTATGATCGAATACTTTCGTTCATTCTGACAGACGTTGCACCTTTCATTTGTTGTGCTCAAGAAGCAGTCTCAGCTAAAGTTGAACTAGTATTGACGTTTAAAAGTAGATTATACTTTTCTTACAAACTACAAATCAAACCATAAGCGTCATTGTGAATAAACAATACATTTTACACAGACAAAATCATTTTTCAACACAGATTTTCCAATGTGTTTGATGCCCTAGCAGTGCAGTTTAACGTTAAAGTGTTACTTTCACAACTAAACTCTACATTGATACTGCGTTATTCATGTGAAAGAAGGTTTACAGGATGCAGAAATTCCAATATTTACTGTTTTGTATTTGTGACCAGATGTGTTTGCTTTGGAACAGTAGACTACATAATATGCAAACACATTTCATTTTGATTCGGAATGGCATCATATATATACCGCGTAAATATCCAGTGGTTTGACAAACTTCTGTCAGTTTGGAGACCGGTTTATATCCACATTCTTCTGTGGACAGAGGCGAGTTCTTTTTTGGTTCTGCTAATATTTAAATCAAGCTTGTATATAGAGTCAATTGAATGCTACAGATATACCGCATCACTCAACCCCACCACGCACAAGCAATACCCATAATTTTACTTTTCGTTGTTATTGTTTTTATGTCTGTCTTGTGGTTTCATCCATTTTCATGCTATGATATGTTATACATGACATAACAATCCCCTGTGGAGATTAATTAGCCATATTGAAGTAGAGGAGGAAATTTCCCCAATTCCGTTTCGCGAGACGATTGGAAAAATGGCGGCCAAACATTTTTATTGAAAACAAAAACATTCCAGAAGGCGGAGTTAAGAAAAAGCTTTCCCAAAATTGCTGCCAATTAATAAAGAAAATACTGCGCAATAATTTCATGGGCTTATTTAGACCAATTATAATCACATAAAGTGATATTTTGACATGTGGTAATATAAAATATATAAAACTGCATGTGCTATAGGTAAACTATATCTACTATGTGATAAGTTATGATATGTTATGGTATGATATGATATGGTGTATGGTATGTTATGGTATGGTATAGTTTGTTAGTCTATGTTATTGTATGGTATAAAAAGAGCTCTATTAATAGTACTAAACATGTATATTGTTAATTAATAACTATATATTGTGTACTTCATAGGAAATTCGTCAGATTGAGAATGAAATAGATAAGGCGGATATCAAGTTTTCTGCTGCTGCCAACATCACCCGTCGGTATGAGGAGATTTTCGAGAAGATGCAGGAGGTAGGTTATATTTTACATCTTGTCTCTTCCTGATTTTGTTTGTAAGATGTTATTTCTACAGATAAAACTATATTGAATGGAGAGAAGTACGTGTATTTAGTTTTGCTTTAATATCAGTTTCGGTTAGAATGTCGATTAAAAGTTTCACTTTTTAAAACCTTGAAGTAAAAACCAAGCCGATATTATTAGATCAGAGAAGCAAACATGTCTCGTTTTCTTTGAGTCTGTGTTCACATGCTGGCGGAATACCACGGAGAGAGATAACTGCAGCTAGAAATCATATAGGATCAGTAATTTAAATGCTTTCGATGTAATTAATACCTTAGTTGTCTTTTGAGAGAAAGGTCACCTTAGGTAGTTATAATGATCTTCGCTAAATTACTACTACAAGCAATATATCGAAAATGATGTCACGGCACTGTCAGTCAGAGATATTAAAAGCAAATATAGTGCCAAAAGATATATCTGTGCAATGTCTATAATTACGATATATCTTTTTGTGAGGATGCTAAATGTGGTTCTGAATCAATCAAAATATCTTATGTGAAGTCTCCAAATATATATAATCATGAATGCAACGTATATATAGGAAAATGACTCTATTTACTACAGTATGTGACACACTGACATGTAATCATAAGATATACATAAACAAGATTGAAGGATAGTAAGATATATTTGGTGACTTGGGATATAGGAAGGTGGTAGTAGTAGGTTAGTTAGGTTTCTCAATTTGTTTAAGATTGGGTATAATGAAAAAGAAGAAATTTGTAAAGCGCGCTTTTAAACGAATGGAGTGTCGGTGTTTGTTTAATGTGATGGCGAATGATAGTCAACAGCACTGCTAAAAATGATGTAAAAGATATTTTGTACAGATTTCTTTCGAATTTATCAACTTCAGAATCAGCGTGCTAAATGAGTTACTGGAGTAATTGAGTTTGTACTGAAGAATATGCACACACACACACATTCAGACAGACACACACGTTATAGAAGTTCTCATTCGTATCCATTAAAAATCTAGAAAATATCTAACTGGGATGTAAATAATAACCATTATGCCCCTGGTAGTTATTATGTTATAATAACTTCACGAAGTCACTAACAGCTACGAAAACTAGTTTCATGCAGTCACAACTATAGACTATTGTTTCATGACGTCACTAACATCAACATAAGCAATACATTCAGGTTGTTAAAACAATGAATTCTTCAACGTATTCGTTACAAAGTTGCACGAATGTCTATAAAAATTAATGGCACGTCTTTGAGTGTTATTTTCTACACGTTTCATTTGATATCGGAATCTTTCCTTGGGACATCTAGCCGGACGATCATACTCCAGAAACATCGCAAGTTTGGAAATACTGCTTCGATTATCTTTGAGTCTCTTTGACTTAGAGAAAGCTTGCAACAGTACATGAAAAATTATCCTTAGGAATGAACTATAACTCTTATGTCTAAGGGTTCCCTGCTTGACATTTTTCTCCAACTATTTGTAAGATAGAATCTTTAGTGTTAAGATGGGTAGCATCCTTTCTGAAAACTATCTGCAAGGGATGGGTATACTACAAGGCAGCATATTGTCCGTTACCCTATTCAGCATCACCATTAACAGTATAATGAAATGTCTAAATCTAGATATTTCCTGCTTCTTGTAATTACGCTTTTTGATCTGCTGTAGATAAAGGTCCTTTACACACACACCCTTGTCAGCAGTTATCTGCATTTGAACCAACCCCCTCTCCCATCTTTGCAGACGTCCTTTATGGATGATTCCTTTATCTACAGATGAGCATAAACAAATAGAAAAAAGGGTAAAAGTTTCGAACTAAAATACTAACTATGCATCTCTACCGACTGCATATAATTTATGATGATCCAACTCTCAATCTAGAAGGTTTTCTTTTTTTCGGTTGTAGAGGAGATTGATTTTGATTGTAAACAAACTTATATTCCACATATTAGATATCGATATTAAAAGCCGAATTATATATATATATATATATATATATATATATATATATATATATATATATATATATATATATATATATATATATATATATATATATATATAATAGGTATAGCAAGACATCTTCTACTTGAGATTGTTATACATATTTTCTGGCCAATAAGTTTGAACATAAAATAAAAAGGTTTGTTTTGCAATAAGTGAATAACGGATATACTTCATCTTGCGGGTGAAAACTTAAGAATTTTCAGCTGTTGCAAGCAAATATATTCCCTATTCTGAATGGTTACTTTGATTTACAATGTCTGATCCTTGATTTAAAGTATAAGTTTGTTATTAAATATGATTATCTTGGAGTAATTCAGGCGCGATATTTCACATATTGAGATGTAAAACTATCTGAATTAGAGAAAAGAGATTTCATATCGGTGATGTCAGTTTGATAAATACACAGTTACTCCTATCTTTTTAGCTTGGGTGGAAATGTTGTTTATAATATAATAACGAAACCATTTGATTTTTTCAGTTTGTTTGTTATGTCCATATCTCCATATGTTTTAAATATAGAATATCTCAAAATGAATTCGACAAAATGATAAACATAAAGGGAAAAGATTATATTCTCGATATGGATTTGGAAGCAAAAGACCGTGTAGATTGATTGTTATGGAATTAAACTCCTAGAAACTTCCGTAAAAACGAGAAAGTGACTTCAACGGCGTCTTCTAAATACAGAATCGTAAATGATTAACTAATGAGTCAGTTACGGATTGTGTTGTTGTGGTTGCTTTAATCTATCAGTATATTGGTAGCTGCGTGAACCCCATTTGCATTCTATTATTTTGTTTTCTCCAATCAGGAGTGCGGAATTTACCCAATGAAGCTGGACCTGTTGGAGGAGGCCTATCGTGAGACCTCAAAGGAAATGGAGGAGCTGAAGGAGATGAGAGAGAAGGCCGTCCACGCTGGAGAAGAGGCCAGAGTACATACTTCTTATAACATTACTCGATCGACAGAGCGAAAACAAATGGCAACATATTCGCTTACCATTGTAAAAAAAATTGCCTTGGACAAAAACATCAGAAGTTTATTTAAATTTTTCAAATAAGCTGAAATGCTCATGGACACGCTTGAACTGGTACGAGACACAATACAACAATCGCATAAGTCTTGGAGTATCAGACCTTAATCGACCTATTAATATCATGAGCAGATGCACTTACGTAATGACCCACACATCGCCTGCGATATTATTGGCCTTTTCTCCTTTGGAATTTGCAATATTTTAGCATTAACGGACAATAATGTGAAGTTCGCGATCTGTTAATTACTACATAATAAACTTACTCGTGGCGAGGACAACACTGAGCAATCTTGTACATGTAATTGAGAATAGGTGGATGTTAACTGATAACAAATTGCTAGTGATGAACTGGGGTCGTAATTTGTTGGAAATATCCCGTATGAGAGGAACAACTGTGAACGTAAGTAGTTGATAACATCTTGTATGTGAGGAACTCGGGATGTGAGTGGTAGATTTACTGTTGCAAAATAAGTTATAGTGAGTTCGAGAATGATTTATTATGAATGGAGATTTTTTCCCCCAGTTTCTTTGTGTCTTCAAAATCATTGCAGTATAAATACAGGCTAATTTACAAACAATCGGTGTGATTTATTTTCAGCGTGACCTTCACTCCATGGAGAGAGAGATGTACCAGACTAAACGAGCACGTGACCAACAGCTAAATGAGATGCGGAAGGAGGTGGAGAAACGGAAAGAAGTGGCTGACAAAACTGAAAAGAGGGTCTGAACGGATAATATTTTGTTTCTGTATTTATACGGCTAGCTTTATTTTGATTTTGCTTTTCGGACAGAGGAAAGTTTGATAGTATGTCTCATTTTAAGTAGGTGAACCAAATGGACATTGTAGGATTGCATATTGTGGTAACTAGCTAATATCAATTTCCCAAACTCACCTGACAGCGCATATAAGTCATATTCAGGACACAACTGGTCTGACTAAATTAAAAGTAGTTGATCAAATAGTTGCAGCAAAGAGTGTATATATAAAGTAACATGTATATCAAATCATTAGAGAAAAAGTTAATATTTAAAGTAACATGTATATCGAATCATTAGAGAAAAAGTTTATATTTAAAGTAACGAATCAACTAGAATTTTCGTTTTTCCTTTTCGGTTTTAATATGACAAGAAGTTTTGTCAATGCATGTCATCTGCAGTGTGCCTAACTCAGGCTTGGTTCCAGAAACGATTGAACGGAAACACTACAAATCATACTGTAATTTCTTAAATTGTCAACCACTCTATACTTAGATAGAATTTGCCATGATGAATGCATACATTTTGAATACTTTATGTTTACTAGAATCAATGATACTAACACATATTCTATTTGGCAGTGCTTAATGTATACGCACCATAAAATCAAAAGCAAGTACTTGATCTTCGATGTAATTTTTACTTTTTAATTATTGCTTAAATTTTCCCATCATATAAAATTAGAAATATATTTGGTTTACTCTGTTTGATTCATATTTCAGCCCCGTATTACAGTCACTAATGAAACTGGTGGTAAGTAAACATAAATCTCTCTCTCTCTCTCTCTCTCTCTCTCTCTCTCTCTCTCTCTCTCTCTCTCTCTCTCTCTCTCTCTCTCTCTCTCTCTCTCTCTCTCTCTCTCTCTCTCTCTCTCTCTCTCTCTCAGGTATACACACATGCACACACTCAGAGTAATATGCAATCAGAATAATGTATGCAACTGTCATAGACACCATACCTCTCGTGATTTGTAGGTTGTTTTTACTATACGCACAAGAGTTTTGCTTATATTACGCTATACAATATGTCGCATAAAAAGATAAATAATAACCATGTTTATACCCAAAGAACATTTAAAACATTAAACGTTGAAAATGCAACAATTTCTCATCAATCATTTATTAGTCTTTATCACGAACATTCAGTCAAAAAAGGAACAATCGATATAAATCCTTCTCAAGATTTATGTGCATTCCACATCTGTGTATTTTCTTAATGCTTTTCCTCCATTCTAAATTAAATATCTAAGTGATTTAGAGAACTGACAACACACACGTATGGTATTTTTAATACCGTTTGTTTTGTTTTAATCTTTGTTTATAAATGTAAAATTGAAGCCATATAAATTTTGATTTTGAGACGGTGTGTATTATGCAGCCATGAATAAAAGAAAACCTAGTTTCCATATTTATGGCATCTTTAATAGAAGCACAAGCTTGCCCTCAATTTTTGTTTAAAGTGTCCTGATTACGAAACGACTGTATGATACCTGGATCTCTTTCCTTAAGTGTCCTGATTAAGACAAGACTGAATGATACCCGGATCTCATTGCTAAAAGCGTCCTGATTAAGAAACAACTGTATGATAACCGGATCTCTTTGCTAAAGTGTCCTGATTAAGACACGACTGAATGATATCCAGATCTAATTGCTAAAAGTGTCCTGATTAAGACACGACTGAATGATATCCAGATCTCATTGCTAAAAGTGTCCTGATTAAGACACGACTGAATGCTACCCTGATCTCATTGCTAAAGTGTCCTGATTATACACGACTGCATTATACCCTGATCTCATTGCTAGTGTCCTGATTAAGACACGACTGAATGATACCCTGATCTCATTGCTAAAGTATCCTGATTAAGACACAACTAAATGATACCTTGATCTCATTGCTAAAAGTGTCCTGATTAAGACACGATTGAATGATACCCGTAACTCTTTGCTAAAAGTGTCATGATTAAGACACGATTGAATGATACCCGTAACTCTTTGCTAAAAGTGTCTCGATTAAGAGACGACTGATTGATACCCATAACTCATTGCTAAAAATGTCCCGATTAAGACACGACTGAATGATACCCGTAACTCATTGCTAAAAGTGTCCCGATGACGAGACGACTGATTGATACCCGGATCTCATTGCTAAAAGTGTCCTGATTAAGAGACGACTGATTGATACCCGTAACTCATTGTTAAAAGTGTCCCAACTAAGACACGACTAAACGATATCCAGACCTCAATGCTGAAAGTGTCCTGATTAAGACACGACTGAATGATACCAGGATCTCATTGCTAAAAGTGTCCTGATTATAACACGACTGAATGACACCTCGTATGTTCTCTCTGGAGGGTCATAATTAGGTCAGAGATTCTATAAGTGCAAATGAACTGTAAATCGTAATAAGGTGACACTTTTAGGTTGATAAACGCACACAATTTTAACATGAAATCAACATATCAAACTTAAATCACCTGTTTGTCTGTTCCTCCTTCTGTTTGAATCCATTTCTATTTAATTAATAAATTTATTTTTGGTGCACACTGTAATCACAAAAGATGTTAACTGTTGGTCTGAGAAACAATTTTGGTGCAAAATATTTAATATGCTTGATTGATTTCTCATCAGATTCTATGAAGGACAGAAGTAAATGCTACTCTCAATCTTGCACTTCAAAACCAAAAGTTAGGTCAAAGGTCAAACTAGTGCAAAGAGCCGTAAAATGATGATTTAATTTTCCATAGTTTTGTATAACCTCGTCACATGATGGCGTGGGTTGCTGACCAGATAAGATCCAATTTCAGTCCAGAACTTTAAATTTCATAATAAATGAGTCATTTATTTATTTATTTCTTCTTCTGATACGTGTTATAGAAAGATTGTTTTATCTTTTTAAATGTTGTTTTTTAAGTTTATATATATATATATATATATATATATATATATATATATATATATATATCTATATATATATATATATATATGTATATATATATGTATATATATATATATATATATATATATATATATATATATATATATATATATATATATATATATATATATATATATAGAGAGAGAGAGAGAGAGAGAGAGAGAGAGAGAGAGAGAGAGAGAGAGAGAGAGAGAGAGAGAGAGAGAGAGAGAGAGAGAGAGAGAGAGAGAGAATTGTTCTTACGATAAGATGTTTGACACTGATAAAAGGTATCGCCATTTCAATCTCGTACTCGTTGGAACCCAACGAAATGCAGCGTGATCATTTGATTGATTGGTATTTAAGCTTTATCCTCTCTATTGTAGATTCCAAAATCGCGCGGCAGCAGCAGAGGAAGACGGAGAGACAGGAGAAGATGCTCACGTTAGAAAATGCCTTTGAGATAATAAAACGGAATATTCATGTGTCCGACATTAATGTAAGTCACTGGCAGATCCTGACGCCATATTTTTTATTGCTGAATGTATATTTATAGCACTGACAGAGTAGAATATATTTTAAGAGTTTGATGATAATTAGGTCAAACTTTTGAGGCAATTTAAAACATATCCCCAGCGATTAGGTTTTCGTCGCATGTACAAGTGTGAATCAGTCTTAATGCTAGTAAGCATGAAAGACTGAGCACGCTCTTTTTATTATCAAAAATATTCAAGCGTGTTACATAATCAAGCGTTTGTTTAGGCCAGAAAATCATAAACTCTTGAATCTCAGTCTCAATATCTTAAACAGGTTTTTAGATTTCCAGATCTGGCTTGGATTTCATCACCAGAACGTAATATTGAATGTAAATAAAAGTCTATACCAGCGATCACATTGGCATCAATTTAAATCTCATCTGGAATTGATGAATTAAATGTCTTAAGTATAGACATAAACTTTTTTTTATGTTGGCCACGTTTGAGTTATCTTAAGCAGAGTAATAATAGAGCTTCTAGATTTGTTTATTGTTGGCGGTACACCCATATCGTTTTTACCCATTAAAGACGTTTGCCTACGTGTGTGGAACGATTTGGCTACCGTCCTCTCGCTTGGGTGCCTTATGACAATTTTTACGGATTTACGCGTGAATTCGCGTGTGATGTAAGTATAAAGTCGTTAGTATCCCAAACAATATTCTGCTATCATACCACTTACATTGCTTTAGGATTTTAAAATAAACGACGTTGAGATAGCAAATATGTGCACAAGTATATGACTTCATACATGTATATGGGCATGTACATAATCGAGAGTACCCAACCAGTTCCGATACTGGAGTTGTATTGCACATAACCCTATGCACGCAACTCCAGGTCTTAGCCAGGCCAATACTATTGATTTTGGCTATACTACAGATGTGATTCCTTTTTCAAGCGAAACGTTTAATGAGACAGAGTTTAACTCATCCTTGTCTCACGAAGGTATTTCCGCCAACGACTATGAAAAGTCAAGGAAAATTTGGTCCGCATTCGAATGCAAAAACATTGGTTACTATTACAATCTGTATTTAATAACGGATATCTTTGAGACTTTTGGCGATACTGCCATGCGCATTTATAAACTTGAACCCAGCACTATTATTCATCAACTAGAATGGCTTAGGACGCATTGTTGTATAAAAGCAAGGTTGCATTGAAACTGCTCACTGATAATAATCGGCTTATGTTGCTTGTAGAACGTAGTATCGAAGACGGAGTATCCATGGTGAGTCGTGGCAATACTTTGCTTGTTTACGGATACGATCCCCTGTCCAAAGTAGTTGCATCATGTAATTAAATATCAATAGCTTGTATGAATGGGCGATGATAGAACCGACGCATGTTGGAGTGTTTGAATTGATTTTTCCCGAGCACATAGGCCTAAAATAAATGTATATGAGGGTATAACAAACACAGCGACATCAGTTACTTCATTGAAGTTTATCTTTAGTATCCACAAGTGCTTTAGCGCGGTCATAATGATTATCCACCAGAAAAAGAGATGCTGTATTTGTTTCTCTTTCGTGGCTATGTCAGTATACATGTAAAATATGGACGATTTCGGACACAAATATACAAAATGTACTAACTTGTTTTGAACACGAGAACTAAAAACAGTAATGTAGTCCAAGTACGAGACCTACGGTTGTATTTATGGCATGGAATGCGTGTGACGTGAGTATACCGGGTGCTACGGTTTCGTCAGCGTGACTGAATGACGTCTTACAAATAATCAGGACGAACCTGCATACCGCAGCAAACAGGTTTGGAAAAGATATCTTTATGTAAAGAACAATACTGTCCATTTGGGTAAACAATAGAGAACTTCAGCAAACATATGTGCGTTGACCATGTAAGAATTATAAGTCATTGTGTTGGAGTCGCAAATATCCGCAAATACGTTCAAAAGGGATTAGATCGGAATTCACAACATGTACTAGTTATAGAAGCCTATACATTAATAATCCTAGTGTGGAATGATTTTAGCAAAGTAGCTGGACTCCATAGAAACATACGAGAATATAAGTTCAAATCACGCTGAAATAAGTTTCTCAGTACATACAACACAGTTTTTCAACTAATCTCTGGGGTTAATTTTGCGATGGGATCTCAACAATAAGATATGTCTACCGAGAAAGAAGAATAAAATATTTTACCCAGTGCAGAAAAAGCCTCTAAAACATAGACAATGTTCCGGTAGTAGTTTGTGCCAACGTTTGACAACATAATCTTTAAATGCGTGTCTATAGACCAATAACAGGTAGTTTAATTCTTGGATCGGATAGCAACATGAGTGGGGTCGGTGCGCAAAGACAACAGAAACTTGGGCGAGCAATGCACCAGTTATCAATGAGTCCACATCGATTTGTTAGCTACTGTTACAATTTGTTGGTTGATGCACGAACGCATTGAAGACACGGATGATAAATTCAGCAACTATCATTGCAAATAACTAACCTACAATATATTAGTGACGAAGATATGTATTTATTGCGTTTGGAACTTTAGCTAGATTGTGAATAGACAATTAATAAGAAGATATTTGATTGGCTACTTTTGTCTGAAATTTCTTTGCGATTGTACGGTTATCAGGAACCGTCAGGCGCTTGACATCGACAACAATATTTTACGTGCATATTGCACGCTGTGGTCGTTTATGGGCACAGGTCTGAAAATTTCCCAGTTATATTTCGCCATATTTATTACCTTTCGTTGTAAGACTTTGGCCTGTACAGACAGTCCATGGACTAGCTACGCTTTCATGCACGTGTAACCGAGGTCCCAGCCAAACGATACCAATGTCGTTCCCAATCCAAACCCACCCTGTCTCTGGTGGTTTCATGTGTGGTCCTGTACATCTCTTCGATATGATACTGTTGTTTGAGGGCATAGGTATTCGAATAAGGGTTATTAAAGCGCCTGTGGAAAACCTATAATTGTTGTAGTTCATGTAATTAAATATCATTATTAAATGTAAAATGCTATCACAAAGTTAAACTTGGCCTTAGCCCAAAATCGCTTCCTAAAGTAAAGTGCTAAATACAAAATGAGCGCCGTGTCAGATTGAGGCTTCCTTCAACAAACTTAACTGGAATTATTCTAGTGTGGTATAACCAAATGAAAATGAATCAACTCGATACGGCCAAAGAAAATTCAACTCGGTGGCATTCAAATTATCCAAGTAAGAGATTGCACAAATACAGACATCGGTGGAATATCTCCATTGCAGGAAGTCGGATTTGAATCAATGATGGTTCTGATAAAGTCGATTTGAGACCGCATAGCATCTCGTAAACGAACTTTATGTGGCGTCTCAAAATTATTCTCAGCATAATTAGTAAACTGTATTCAATAGACATGAAAGATAAAACATTTGTAATGTAAAAAACACCCACATATCTGATCACAAATACGGCCCTGTTGGGTAGGGTTACTAAAATGATGTAAATATTTTCCTTTGGGGGTACCTAATAATAACTACACATATGGGTCTATAGTGATAGAGTTTCGGGATTTGAAACTACAATAATCACATGCTTTACTGTGAAATACTTTCATAATCGAGTGATCTAAACGTAGTATGATAATATCGATTTGGTTTGTGCACCAATCATGATTTTATGTCAAAATCTCTGATGGGGAAAATAATAAGAGTGTAGAATGCTTTGACTTCAACAAGGTACCAGTAATCCAAAACAATTCATATTCCATATTAACACACTATTTCTTAACTTAAAACAATTTATATCATGAAAAAGAAGACCAGCCTGAATATTTTCTAACATCCTGACATTTAAAACTTATTCTCAATTTTGAATGATGAAGCTTTATTTAATCGTTTATACTGCCTGTGCATCACATTTGACATGGACAGATGCTATAGATTTGATTGGACCCTCTCCCCACCACGCAATGATGTTTGGTGGGGATATTGGTGGGATATCATGATATTAGGAGAAAAATTATTATAACAAACATGGTCGTAAAAATTCTTGGCCAATATTGTGCATATATAAAGGAACAATATTTTCATATCTCGCTGTAAAAGAGCATCTGGTTTGCAATATTTAAGCAAACAATGGTTTTACAAGCCAGTGTGCCAATGGCTGATATATAATTAAGTAAACTAAGGCTTTACCAGACTGTGTATGCATGATTGATGCACTCTGCAACAAAGTCGCTAAGGAAATAACTGCTATCTGTCGATTTACTAACCAATTTCTGATATCATCACTATGCCAAACATGAGGTTATGTCTGTATCTTGAGAGCAACAAATTAGTTCTAAACACGTGGTCTCATTACTTTGTTAATTTTCACGTCTTACTGAAGTCAGTCTAATACATCCTTTTGAAGAAATTATAAACCAAGCACAATTGTTTCAAAAACGTGTGCTAATATATGTCTTTGCAAAGTGTAAAATTGTTGATGCTTATTGGAGCACTTCTGTGATGAAATCTTCGTTTTTGGAGGTGCGTAGTTGTGCACGTTGTAAAGCTCTTTAATTTGGAAGGTATGTAAATCTTGCATTGGTTTGTAATCCCATACTCCCTAAACAGAAGTGATCGATTTTTAAAAACAAAGCAACAAAAAACTGGAGCTTGTGAAGATTTGGGCCCAAAAATATAGAGAAACGGATTTAGTCAGTCCATGGTATAGTACAAAAAATCTCAATTGACTTTGGCGGATAGGATAACCTAGTCCATATTCCACATAACTTTGATTCGTTTTCTACCACTCAGTAGTTGGCAAGGTCTAACTTTCATTTCAGAGGATCATTTTCGAGTGCTCATTTAAATTTAATTTACGAAAACTAGTTACATTTTTGAAGCCTTTCTAAAAAGAGTTCAACGAGATTTATAAATCTAAGAAAATGTACATGACGAAAGAAGTTCCGATTATGTTTAATAAAACAATGAAAATATTGTTATATTGTTGTATAATTACTTTTAAATACTTTTGGATGCCTCTGTCTTTAAGCCTTTGCTTTAAAATGGCGTGCTTTCTGAATATATATATATATATATATATATATATATATATATATATATATATATATATATATATATATATATATATATATATATATATATATATATGTTGTAATTGCATGTAATATGTAATCTCAGTAACAAAGTTATAGAGTAATAAATATGAATCTATACAATGCTATATTTATACATTAAAGATAAACAACTCGGCTGTTATTTCAGGATGTGATTGTGCGGTTTTCTAATCAAGGTAGCACTCATCAGAAACTTCATAACGAGAAGAAAGAGAAGCTTATCAAAAGAGCAAAGCTGCAGGAAGAGCTGAATAAACTAACCCAGATTGTCAAAGATTTGAAATTTAACAGCCATCAACAAATGCTCAAGTGAGTGAAGCTTATGCTATAATATGTAATTTTGTGATATTTATGTGTTTGGTTTACTATGTTGTAACTGGTTTTCCCCACATTAGGTGAAACTTTAACATAGAAATATGTTTACCAATGCTGACAATATTGGGGTTTATAATAATGACCGATTGCGAGAAATCTTGTTTCTGCACTAAATAAACACGAAATGAATTTCAGTAAAATTAATTTACCAGGCTACATTCAATGCTATTTCATTGTTTTCCGGATCTTTCTGAAGAATAACAAACGAGGACATGATGGTAATAGTAACTTGACATAAAACATTACTTACGCATGTTCTGGCCAAACGCATGATATGAAACCTAATGCAATCGGACACAGTCCAGCATTCTGCCAAATAGTAGGAAAAACTCATCGGAATTACTATGATACCCGTAATAGCCCATAGATCAACCGTATTATGCCAAAGGACGGCATATAGCCGTCACAAAACAGCATTTATTACTGCGACATATCGACTGAGGTCTTATTCATGGTCATGACTATCACAAGCTTTTTGTTCCTAAGCATAAACGTACCTTGCGGTGTAAGGGTGCTCATGAAGGGGTAGTACCTCTTTTGTGGGTAGCAGCCGCATTCTTTTGGGGGGTAGCTAGTCCATCTTTGATCCCCACTTGGCGCTCAGCTCTCACCCGTGGCTCCAAGAAGCTGTAGGATACTGAGCAGTAACACAACGGGCAGCTGCTTAGACTGTCGGGCAAAACCCGGTTGAGGATATTTTCAAGACTCAAACCCTCGGTGAGTTAGAGCTTGTCACTCATAGTAAGAAAAGAATGGACCCGATCTATTGCGCTGAGGAACCACCATCTGGTCAGCGGGCAGAAAGGCGGACAATCGAAAGCGATTTGGAGCTCTAAGAACAGGGCATGACACGCAGGACGCTATGGTCATCCACTGCATCCAGCCTCCAATGCAGCCGTATTGACTACGTCTTGCCACTGACAAACGGCTGGCTTCGACGAGAGAATAGTCTGAAGAGGCGCAACTATCCCTCACTTTAATCCAACTCACGCCCTAGTCATTCCAGAGAGAAGAAAAGCCCTAATTACAAGAGAACTTACTCGCGTAAAAGAGATATATATATATATATATATATATATATATATATATATATATATATATATATATATATATATATATATATATATATATATATATATATATATATATATATATATATATATATATATATATATATATATATATATATACGCCTTAAGTGAAATTCGCTTGGCCGACGAGCACCAATTGTTTGAAGTTGGAGGTGGCAACACTTTTTTCTGGAGTGGTCGTGGCACCGATGAACGTCGTGCGTTTTCAGCCGGTTTCTCTGTCCAATCAAATCTGGTGAAAAAGCTCTCCAGCTAGCCAAAGAGAATTAAGGACCAGATAAAAATACTGAAACTTTCTGTACCTGAATAAAAGTAAGCCAAACTCATTAGTGTTTATGCACCAGCAGTGACCACCTCGGAGGAAGCCAAAGACAAGTTCTAGCAGGATATGGAAGCTCTGATTGCTTCAGTACCAAAGTCATACAAACTGATCATTCTTGGTGATTTTAACGCCAGGTTTGGCGTGGACCACATCTCGTGGGAAATAGATATGACATTGGCAACTGCATAGCAATTTACAACTGCGAAACATGCGATCTCCTGATCACAAACACCTTCTTCCGTCTGCCCAACCGTAACAAAAGAACTTGGAAGCACCCACAGTCTAAGCATTGGCATCTGATCCACTACATCTTAGTCTGTATCAGTAACAGGTAGGATGTCCGTGTGCCCAAGGCCATATGTAATGCTAATTGCTAGACAGAGCACAGGCTACTGATATCCAAGATGAATATTACAATTCAACCTCACACACGTCCATAGGGAATTAAAGTCCCAAAGCGACTCAACTTCTCCATGATGAAAGTCAGCAGCACTGAGCAAGCTATGTCTGAAGCTCTGAAAAGCCAGCGGAAAACCAAAGTCTCTAATACCAACAACGTAGAGCGATGTTAGGTGGCCTTTAAGCAGCTGGTGCATCTAAAACCCTTGGCGTCACTGCGAAGCCCCAAGACTGGGTTGACGAGGACTGTGAAGAAATACAGTCCCAGCTAGACTGGTCACCATCGTGCGCGTAGAGCCTCGAACTCACGTTCGCTGCAAACAAATATGTCTTCAGTAGAATCTGCCATGCTTTGTAGAAGGATCTACGCGAGATGCAGCACACATAGCTGAGCCGAAAGACGGATGATATTCAGTCCTTTGCCGACAGACACGAAGTGAATAAGCTTTCTAGTGCTCTTCATGATGTCTAATGCCCAGTAACATTCGGCACAGCCTCACTCTTGAGTACCGATTGCTACACTCTCATAACCGAGAAGGAGAAGATGCTGGTTCGCTGAGCGAAACACTTTGACGGTGTCCTCAACAGACACTCATCCATCAACGATGTAGCGGTCATCTGTCTACCCCGGGTGCAGATCAACGAGAGATTGGTTGACCATCCAGCAGTACTGGAAACTCATAAGGCCATTAAGATCCTGTCATGTGGGAAAGCTACATCAGCAGACTCCATCTTAGCTGATATATACAAGTCTGGTGGGCCTAAGCTAGTGGATGTTTCGTGGGATGGGAAAGCACAAACGCTTACCCCAGTAATTCAAATATGCATCCATCATCCTTTCGCTTCTCTCCAAACGCCAATGACACCAAGAGTTGAAGAAGGAAATTTCTTATAGAAACGTCTGCTCTTATTTCAGTGCCTCTAACAATGTAGCGTAAAATATAGAAACTTTATAACTTTAAACAAGATCATTAGAACTGTTATTGTTAATCTTTTGCGATTAATTCATCAATAAAATAAATGAAATAACAACTCAAAACTAGGCTGTCTCTGCATAAAAACGGTTTTTGTTGGCGTTGACGTTGGTAACCAAAGTCAGTTGAGATCAGTTTGAATTCCGAACATTTTGTCTCTTTCTGTACTGCTCGAATTGATAACGAAGTTTTCTGCTTGACCAGACAGTCTGAATGTCTTCGTCCTTTTCCAGCACATGCTAGAATTTTTTCGAATTTATGACCATTATTGCTATTACATACATGATGCTTGCTCTGAACTAATGAATAATATTTAATTGATTGGCTGATAAACTCAGCAATTGTATGAGAAAGAAGAAATTAAATATGTCCGAAATTCTTTCGGAACAAGCAAATTTGCCTTCCGTGTGCTGAAACGTATGGTGTAGCAATATCTATAACAGATCGAAGTAGAAGATGTCCTACAGTATCCCGCGTGAAAGTGTCATCTGTTTATTGTTTATGTTCTTCTGTGTTCTGTGCATATTTGCATCGTAAGGACTATTATTAGGATCATTATATTCCCTAAATTCTGATGTAAACAACCTTAATATAAAAATCCAAGAGGCAATGCAATGATCAGGATTATTGATCAAAATTTCATGTCAGGCTTTCTAATGTAATTTTAACAAAGAACACGATAAGCATCAGGTAGAGAAGGAATTTCAAAGAAACTTAGTTTTCTTCTTTAAATACGTTACCCAATCATAATACATTATGAGAACGACTACTACCTAGCAAATCCAACCCTCCCAGATAATACCTTTAGCCAAAAGGAGGTTTAAGTTGTCTGCCGACCTATGTGGCTGTGGGGAAGAGTGATATTCCCGTAGGTATAAGACATGGCAGCAAAGCCTAAAAACGTGTTAGTTACTATTTCCACTTGTGCGAAAAGCAAGCTCTCTCTCTCTCTCTCTCTCTCTCTCTCTCTCTCTCTCTCTCTCTCTCTCTCTCTCTCTCTCTCTCTCTCTCTCTCTCTCTCTCTCTCTCTCTCTCTCGCTCTCTAGTGAGAAACATCGTAAATTAATTTCAGCCTGGAAACATACCCAGTTGAAGGAGTCCTTTCATCTCAACGGAAAGTATATTTCCTCCTTATTTCTCTCTCCCTACATCAATAAAGTTTTACTTTTCATTTGCTAACATTATCACGTCTGTGTATATTTTCGAGCTCATCGTCACTTGCACGGTCTTCACATGATAGGTTCGGGCTGGAATAGGTTCGGGCTTGAATACTTTTATGCGGATAATTTTTATGCCTTTTAGAACCCTGTTATATCTGAATAACCATGTTGTATCGGGACAAACTGCCACATTGCAGACATCGTAGCGATATGACTGAAAAATTGTTAAAGCTACGTTAAAAATCATAAACACCACCACACCTTTCTACAGATAATATTATCTTTCTGCAATAATTTATATTATATCTTGACATGTACAACCTTTATTAACTTTCTGCTAATTTATTTACATAAGCAGTCTTAATGTCCAATCACACCTTTGTGACAGGTAGAACTGGCATCAAATTCATCTGCTATCAACTTTATTTTTCCAGGTAAGTGTCATTTAGTTAACTCTGCGCCTTATCGGAAACCAAGCAAGAAAGAAGGCTCATTCTTATAGCCGTATATTTGCTATCTTTATATTCACTTTATGCTTTTTTTGCATTTTCGACTGGCTGCTATCATTTACCTGGGCCAACTTTTAAGTTATAGCTCTGCCTCAACATTAAGAACTTACCAATATGTACTGAGCCGTACATGTTTATATACCCTGCTTCTCTATTCTTACAGTTCACGGATAGCGAAAGAAGATATCATCAGTCTGCACGCTGACCTTTGATCAGTGCCAGATTTTCTGGCAGACAAGGGAGATAATCTACTCTTCACCCTTCAGCCATGGATCACCGTAAATCAACATGATCGGAGACTGTTCCGGTACCTAAGTCACTGCCACCATTCTCTACGTTATTAGCGACTCCTGACTCCAATCGGCCTTGCTTCTCCATGCCTCGATTCGTTTTCCATTTCATAAAAGCGATGGAAAGAGCTAAACAAACAGCCATCCACTTCATTTAGCTGAGCAGATAAACGGACAGGTTACATTAAACAAATATCGCATAATCCGTCCCATCTTTAAAATTCTTCGCAGATGGCCTATTTCCATTGTGACCGACATAAGCCATAGTCTAGTGATCATGAGGGACCAAAGCTAATAAAATAAGAACTTAGTCACGAAATATGCCGACCATAGTACGTCGAACAAGACTTATTCCGCCAGGTCCAGCGATCAGTCTAACCGATATAACATCTCTGGATCCTCTTTCGGCACGATGTCAAGATTAGTACCTCACATTTCAACAGATATCGCATCGCAAATATCTCTACACTCTGCCATGTGAAGAAGCTTTTTATCCAGTGACCGTTTGACATCACGATTTCAAAGTCGTGGCATTCTATAAGCTTCATTAGCTGAAGTTCTCGTCACTATTAACATGTTAAGTCCCAGGCATCACTAGAATCCTTAACCTTACCTCATTCCACCAAAGACATGATGCTTGCTGTCATGGAATTTCTTTAGTTCTTGACTAAACGATATAAGATGAAGATTCAACATTCTGGGCCTCCACCGAGGAAGGTTTCAGCTTTTACCCCCGGAATTCTGTCCTCCTCTCATAACAGAAACTAAGTGGACATCAGTCTTAGCATATAATGATCTTATAAGCAAGAAGAAGGAACCTATTCTGAGCTGTCTTCACCATCAATTTCAGAAACACGGCCTCAACATCTTTTCCTTCTTACATTCTTACAAAAGCGCCATCTTGCCAACTTCCGTCAGTGGTTCCACCTTTGACATATCTTTGGGCTGTAAGTTGGACTTTGTCTCCATGGCTTTATTGCAACAGGCAGTTCATATCCTATATCCTTCCGTTTCTAATTCTACAGTGCATGCAAAGGAGTCGGTCATAAGAATGTCCTGTGTTTTAAACGGGAAGTCCAGCACACCTTAGCCAATTCTGCCATCGCACCTACCAATCTACAATTGGCTGAACGCGACTCGGTGATCTCGACGTCCACTTTCCTGAAGGGTCACCACCAAACTGCATGCACAACTATTATCTTCCAAAATTCTGACTAACGCCCATCTTGAAGAAGTACGCAAACAGGTCATCAAGGAGACAAATTTCCCTCTCTCGCAACCACTGAATTTCTACAAAGATATTAAGGCGAATCGTGAACAGGACCCAACAGCCACATAAAAGACACAAACCTCTGATAAAGTTTAATCAAAGCTCTATCAATGAAAGCCACAGACATCTCAAACAAAAGCAAATAGAACACAGAGCGGGTCACTTCTTCGTCCCAAGATTTCTTGCCAGTCTTGTCCCTTACAATTACATGATCTCCAGCCGCCCATTCGTCAAAACATTGTTGGAAGAACTCTTCAGTTATTTGCTGTTGAATGGGACAAGACCATCCATTGACTTGACGACTCTTTTCCATGGGAATATGCATCAAACTTCAAACGCCTTCTCGTCTGGCCTCAATTCCTACATTTACAAACGTTGCATCAGACCCATATGTAGCCACTACCTTACAGAAAAAGCATCCTGCTCCATATAAGGTCGGTGTTACTCTTTCGAAACACATTTGCTCGAGATATTTATTCCAGACTTTTCTTAGTACTAAAACCAAACGGCATTCATTCTGCGTCTGGTCATCGACCTAAGCGCTAACAATAACTTCATTCATACATCCATTAACCCTACGCACAAAGTGGAAACTGTCTTGGGTATTAACTTGGCTGAGTATGACACATTTTTGAATCAATTTCAAGGGCATATCTATTGCACATTTCCTACATGACCCGCTTAGTCAGCGACGACAGGCAGAATTTTCGAAATACATGCCCCATCATTATACCCGACGTACACATAATTCCAACAAGATATGCCAGCCTTACCTAAGACGACATCATCTTTCAGCACCATGAACCGATTTCCTCCACGGGTAACCAGACTTTCGTTTTGAAACCTCTGTCTCCTTTGGACACATAAGCTGAAGGCCACCTACAAGACCCAAGTCGGGCTTTGAAGTGGCACCTTAATAAATAGAGCCGTTGCGTCAAGGAAGATTACGCTTCTTTCTACCTCCCAAGACAGGACAGGAGGACATATCAATACATCTAGTCCTTAAATTTACTGCGCATTTCGGTTCAGGGGGTTAGAGCATTTGCTACCAGATGGCTTTCGACCGGAACCCGTTGCTAACCGATATCATTCAGGCTGTGGGATGGAAATTTGAGACACCATTCTGAAACCTGTTTCTTCGAGATTTGTCGTCTCAGAGGGCTCAATTCGATCTGGTGGGACCTGTATCCACAGCTCAACAGCTCACCTTTCCATGTAGATAGCTTAAGTTGTGGCTTTACAATTTCCGTTTATTTTTGCAGGAAAAATATTGGACCTACTTGAAGTCGCACCCGACAGATGGAGACATCTCCAGACGGGTTAACTAGAAGTTAGTGGACCGGAGATGGTATCTCTGAGTACGGGAATGCACATCATTTCAGCTCTTCCCTATTCTCCTAAGGTATTGTGATTAGTTAACTTGTTTGAAGAAGAAACCAATATTTCCTAGAGAAATATAATTCTTCAAGAATACTTACCAAATCGTAATACAAATACATCCTCCCAACCTCCCCGCAGTTACATCCATGGAGAGCGTGCCTTCTGCTCCAGTAGTAACTGTCACGTTCTTAGGCTTTGCCGCCAAGTATTATGTCGTAATAGAGATAGCTCTGCCCGACGGCCACATAGGTCGACATAACCTCACACCCTAGATCGTAACAATCAACATTAAACCATTCTAAAATATTTCCACTATCAACTTCCTTACCACCCTCTGTACTCTGTAAAATGGCGGCTAATTCAGAAGTAGAAATCTCTTCTTCATCGAAACTATTGCAGACGACAATTTCAACTATAGGAAATATTTTTGTCCATGATTTACTAATTGTGGTTGGCTTTATGGAATCCCAGGCATGTGCAACTTCGTAGATGGCATCCAGCAATGATGCTGTTTTTGAGAAAGTTTTTAAATCATTGCCTTCTTCCACTAACTTATGCAGAAGTTGTCCTCTATATAGCCTCTTCATAGCAGAAATCACCCCTTGATCCATTGGCTGGATTAGCGCGGTTACATTAGGTGGCAAATAATGTGTTATTATTTTACCGTCAGCAGCAGACTGCAAAACCGCTTCATTTGGATGGCTTGGAGCATTGTCTAATAAAATAATGGCTTTCTCTGGCAAACCTTTCGATCTCAGATGCTCGTGAACTTGTGGTACAAAGTTTTCATGGAACCATGTTTTAAAAATTATGGTATCCATCCAGGCTTTCTTCTGATTAAAAGATGTCACAGGCATATTGGTTTTTTCAGTTCCCTTGAAACAACGCGGCTTTTTCGCTTTTCCGATTACAGCTAGTTTCACTTTATGAGAACCGGTAGTATTTGCGCAACATAAAGCAGTGATTCTTTCTTTGCTGGTAATGCCCCGGTGCTCGACTTTCTGATTTATGTTTTTGTGGGAAGACATTTCCGATTTAGGCCAGTTTCATCAGCATTATAAATTTGTTCAGGAGTCACCTGTTGCTCTTCTATGAACTTTTGAAAATCATTTTGGAACTCATTTGCAACTGTTTCATTGCTGCTTAATTTTCCCCATGTATAGAAATCTCACGTATTCCATGCCGCTGTTTGAATCGCGTCAGCCATCCCGAGGATGCATTGAAATCACCTTCCATTCCTAATGCATAAAAATATAGTTTTGCCTGTTTTATGCAGATAATTCCTGAAACAGGAATGTTTTGTGCCCTTTGTTGGTTAAACCATTGCAACATTGCTTTATCAAGTTCATCATAAGTTGACAGTTTCGTTGTTTTTCTGCTTGATAAGCCACTTGATGAATCAGAATTACTGGCGTAGTTAATCAATTTATTTTTATTTTTTCGGAGATCGCGAGCGGTTGTTTCACCTATACCATATTGTAAAGCTAAGTTTTTGGTAGACCCGTCTTGCTCAAGTTTCTTAATTATGTCGAGTTTTTGGTTAATTGTTAAAACTACGCGCTTCCTTTTCCGCTCCATTATCCTCTTTCCAACACAAAAACTTAAATACAGTATTTTTGGACACAACTGTTGTTGGAGACTTTAATAGTCTCCAGAAGCGTTTAAAGTGGTTATCTGAAAGTGCTGTTTCATGACTGCGTTTTCCTTTCCATTGTAATAGTTGAGGTTTTGCCTTATGTTGTTGTAAATATTTTCATTATTTCTATGGTACTTATATAAAGCTAAATTATATGCCTCCAAATTATTATTTTCTAATTCTAATTTTCTAATATTTTCATATTATTTCCATGTTAAATGTTAATATTATATTATTACTTTCTAATATATATATATATATATATATATATATATATATATATATATATATATATATATATATATATATATATATATATATATATATATATATATATATATTAGAAAGTAATAATATATATATATATATATATATATATATATATATATATATAATGAAAAGTTTATTGTAATAGAATAACGTTCAATTTGTCATTTTAAGAGGCCGTAAGATGATTAATGACTTGTTCACTTTCCTTGATGGGGAGGAAAAGCGGAGAGACACAGCGTTGGAAAACTGGACGCAAAACGAAAAACTCCTTTCAGATGTGCACTACGGAATAGCCACGCTTTTAGGAAAGCT
Organism: Potamilus streckersoni; assembly: GCA_016746295.1. Classification (NCBI taxonomy): domain Eukaryota; kingdom Metazoa; phylum Mollusca; class Bivalvia; order Unionida; family Unionidae; genus Potamilus; species Potamilus streckersoni. The sequence continues at coordinate 496,460 of JAEAOA010000546.1, forward strand.
AAAGGACGTCAAACTAAAATCGGTAGGATATCAATCTTTCCATTTGTGTGGCTGTCCAAAATGAAAGAAACTAAGTAGTCCTCATTAACTGAAAGCAACTCGACTCTTTGTGCGGTTGTGCTTCACAGTCTGATTATCTTGATATTGGTTCTGTATACACTGCTGATTTTACCCTTGCAATTTATGACATCTGTTATATTCCATATATAGAAACTCCACGTTTAAATTGAATACAGTTGGTTTCTTAATTGATAAAAGTTACATTTGTTTATGGGTAGTTCATAAATGATTTAGTATTTGTGTGACTTAGGTATTGTAGGAATAACTATAAAAATGGTCCAGCTAACATATGTTATGTGTTGATCAGAAGAATATTGGGGAAGGACTATCAACCATCAACTTCAAAGACATCCCTCATGCTTCGGCAAGCCGAACACGATCTTTTAAGAAGGTGGTTTTATCAATAATTTTGCTCTTTAAAATTTGAACTTAGTAATTTCGAGATTTTACATTTATTCCATTCGGTCATTGGTTCTCTTAGTTTGTTATAGGTACCTAAATTTGGTCCGTATAAAACCAATACATATATATGTATGGTTATATATATATATATATATATATATATATATATATATATATATATATATATATATATATATATATATATATATATATATATATAAAATGATTATTATTATTATTATTATTATTATTATTATTATTATTATTATTATTATTATTATTGTTGTAATAGCCCGCTCACAATTTCGCACCTGGCGAGCCTTTAGGTGACCTGGACCAGTGCGTAAGGAAGCTCAGGCTGCTTTTCACGGAACTGGGGTTTAAGAAATACGTGCCCCCTGTCATCAATAAGATTGAAAACCAAAAGGTAAGTATTGGTGTTCTTTCCATAACGTACATCACATAAACAATATGATAATATAGATTAGCATCAGTACATTATTGTACATAGCGATGTAAGATGATTCATTTCAAGCTTGATTCAATCCATTGTATATGGTTTGATTTATCGTTCTATGCTAAAGCACCTTTAATATGCAACAGTAATTATTATTATTATAAATATTTTGGCCTTGGTACAATTGTAGTATATAACGCCTTATAAGAGTATCTCGGTAAACGTTCTGTAAAATGGACTCTACCTTGAATGTAAACACTGCCAATTATTATGTGCACATACGTTAATTAGCTATTGTTTAAGAACGTCCCTTTAATGCGGTAAAAATTTAATTTTTCATTTTGAATAGGATCTTACATTTAATTGAATAAATCTTTTCTTTCAATATTTGAGGTTTTGAAAAAATAGGTATATGTAATGGTGTTATTGTAATAACTAACCATTTAATATATCCGTTTGATATGTTACTGCGATATGGAGCGAGATTTTCGTTTCGCAACTGTCGATTGATGGAACAAGACAGATTACCCATTCTCTAATAAATTATTGAGTTTTTATTGGTCAATGCGTGTCACGTGAAGATCATGTATTAACTTGCGCTGGGAAGTAGGAAAAATATAACGAAGGTCTGAATACATGCGGGAAGGGGGTGTCCTTTGGGCATGGTTAGTTTTCTTGTACTTCAGACTTTAATTTCATTATATGATCATAAAAATTTGTATTTTCATGCCACTGACATTTATTTACACGGGATGGTGTATGTCACGTATCGCCAGTCTTCGATAGAGTATGTCATTGATATATTATAACAATAAGCCAAATGATACTCAGTTATCTTTGGTGCATAGGTGAACAGAATGTCTATCGATCTGTCTGTCTGTCTTTAACTTATATGTAATTTGCACTTGACTATTCATAATAAACGTAAAATTAAAATATATAAGCATTTTTTATGTTCTATTAAATTTGTCACATGAGATGGTTCATGAAACATACGTTCTTTTTCATAGTTTTACCAATATCTGGAGACGCTAGTACCTCAAGAAAACGTGAGAGTTCGCATGATCCTGGATGATCTTAGTGAAGCAGATGAAATTTACTTTGACCATGATCAGGATAATGAAGGCTTCACAACACGCGAGGACATCAAGCACCAAGGACAGGAAATATTAAATTCGCTAGTGAAGCCAAAAAAGAAGAAAGGAAGAAAACGGAACCCATAACATTTTTGAAGAAAATATTAATTTGAATGTTTGTAGCAAGTAATCTCGTATGTGCAGCAAGTAATCTCATATGTGTAGCTAATAATCTAATGGGTGTAATATGTGTATCAAGTAATCTAATATGTGTAAAAAGTAGTCTATTATGTGTTACAAATAATCAAGAGAAAACTAATTTCAGCATATTATTTTTCTGAGAAAAAATAAAATATCGCATCAGTTACATATTCAGCATCCATTTTCCTCTGGCATGACACACTAAAGAAACTATTCTATTATACATATCCATTTGTATCAACCGATACCAATTCAATTTGCTTTTCTAAAATAAAATAGAGATCAATAAAACACCTTTATTGCAAACCTTTTTTTTTCGGACATCTGTATAATTTTAATTAAACGACCGGGTCACGTGACTCTTGGGCTATCATGTTGCATCCTATGACTATGGGTATCATGCTGTATCATTTCGTTTTGGAAGAGTTTCTATCACAGTACCGTTACTTTTGCGGCATTTATTTTTCAAATAAATACGGTTTCATTTCCAGCAGCGAGATGTTTCACAAAGTTATCTTTCTTCATTGCAACTGCATAACCACGCACAGGTCTGCAAATGTGCATGCCTCTTACACAGCACTGCAGTAAAACCTACCACAAGGTTGACAGGAACATGCTTATTGCACATCATTGCGGTATAGCCTACCACAAGGTTGACAGGAACATGCTTATTGCACATCATTGCGGTATAGCCTACCACAAGGTTGACAGGAACATGCTTATTGCACATCATTGCGGTATAGCCTACCACAAGGTTGACAGGAACATGCTTATTGCACATCATTGCGGTATAGCCTACCACAAGGTTGACAGGAACATGCTTATTGCACATCATTGCGGTATAGCCTACCACAAGGTTGACAGGCACATGTCTAATACATAGCAGTACAGTATCTAGCAAATGGCTGACAAGAACATGTTTAATATATAACATTGCAATTAAATCTAGCAAGTGTCTAACAGGAAAATGTTTAATACATGGAATTACATTAAAATCTAGTAATAGGCTTACAGAAACATGTCCAACACAGAACATTGGCGTTATTTATGTTCCACTGATTCGGACATTTTCGACCATTTAAGTCCCAAAAGTCAATTTGAAAAATGTTGAGTTGAACCGCCACTCTAAGCCTGAAGAGGTTGTCAGTTTCCAAAGTGGACCTGGAATCCAAGTATTCAGCTTGGAATATGTCGACTCTAACCAGCTCTCAATACCTGCAGAGGTCATCAGGGCATTATGTGGATGATCCATGGAAAAAAATAATGTCACTGTAAAAATGAGAAAGAGGACAAATACATTCTTTATCCTCACCAAGAGGCTTATAATAATGGCACAGGTGGGTGGGGGAATGCAAATAGTAGCTTAAAAAACCCTGTTAATAGAAAGGATTGATAAGAGAAATCGTATACAGGCGCAAATTACCGATCCTCTCTGGAATTACTCATGGCTAACGTCTTACTCAGATCTGAGAACACACTGACTGTTATTATGAGAGGCAACATGTAAGTCCTGCTCTTGAATCCAAACTGGCATTAGGATCACCGCTTTAATGTAAGCCATGTTCCACACGTACGCAAACAAAACACGAGGCAGAAAAGAGTAAAATGCCTCCCAAACATAATTAAAATGAACTATTGATAGAGGAAATTTATTATGATGGAGAGAGCAGACAGACATGGAGTGTGAACGAAAACATAAGAATTAAACTTATATAGAAAGAGGAGAGGAACGAATGGGCAAGTATGTCCCCCTCAATAATATTATGGCCATCTTTCCGCTGTTTTAACTTGTACAGCAAACCCTCCTAAAAGAGGAACACAGATAATCACTAACGCTTCTCCACCCCACACAACGTAAACCAATACATATACACGCAATGTGCCCACGAAACAAGGAATTAGTGATCAAAGAACCCGCGTTGATGAGTGTAAAACCTAGATTCCGGCGGAGTAAGAAGAACTTCCAGCGGAGGAGTTGTCACTTTAAATAGAAGAAAAACAAATATGTGGAAGAGAAATGCATACATACAACTTTAGGGTAGGAAAAAGTATAATGAAAGAGACCCAACAATTATCTTCAAAAATCCTAAAGAATGAACTAATGTTTAGAGAAACAACTCTTCCCAAACCAGCGTACGAAACAGAAAGAATAAGATACCACCAAGTACTTGTCCACGGATGAAGGCTTAGAGTGTTAAAAAGCAAGTAAAATAACTTCCAGCAGATCGCGACGTAGCGAGGCAAGAAACAAGGAATAAATTACAAGCAGATTGTGGCCCAAGGAAAGAACTACCTCCAGGTTGTGACCCAAGGAGGAAACCTCAGTAAGGCAATAAGCAAGGAAAGAACTACCATCAGGTCGTGGCACAAGGAGGAATGCTTAGAAAGGCACTAAACAAAGCATTGCCTCAGCTAGCATACGATCTAGAACAACGACATTAGTTCTGAACAAGATGAAATAACTATTTGTCTTTCTGAGACAAGAAAGATTAAAAAATTAACTCAAATGAAAACAAATGTCATCAAAATAATGCTAATTGTAAATGATGACATCTGTAAGACACTACAAGGCCACACTACCAGCAACACACCAAACAAAAGCAGCATGACCAACATACAAATATTGTAATAATAATAATAATAATAATAATAATAATAATAATAATAATAATAATAATAATAATAATAATAATAATAATATAATATAAATTCTGGCAAACTTTACCTACAGTTGAATATTGTAAAGGTTGATGGTTTTTTAAACATGTTAATAGAAGTAATATTATAATTTTACGTGTAACATCCAAACAAAATGCAATTGTGGAATTGGTAAGTTAGGCAGGCAAAGAAATAGAAGTAACCGGTTCAGACACGACGATTATGTATTATCAACCTGGTACAAAACCTAACGAAAAGAAGAATCAAGTTGATAGGCTCATTAAAAGAAATAATTAAATGAAATTGCATATACATATAACTATATAATAAAAACAAAGCAGTAGATTGGACATAATTTGTAATAGAAAAAGTCTTATTGGGTAAGAAAGGATCTCAGACTATTAAAAACTCAGTAAATAAATTTTGCTTAAATAGGAATATGCAAATAATGCTAGCCGAAAATAGTCGAAAATAATGTTTTGTAAGAATTATAAAAAAATTGGAGACACTAAGATTAAAATTTATTAATGCAACCCTAACAAGCCGTCCTTTAAAAAGACGAAAAGAGAATAAATACAGAGTTTTTAAAATACGAAATAATGAAAAACAAAAATCAAAATGAAGACAAAAACTCATATATGGTGTTTGTGTGTGTGTGTGTGTGTGTGTGTGTGTGTGTGTGCAACGTATCAAGATGAGATATATCTCATCAAGTGGATGACATTTCATATTTTCAAGAAGTGAGCTATACCCGTTATTCATCGGAACAAGCTAATTTTCATATTGTAATAAAATTAAGGAGATGCGCATTTAGTTTAAGCAATTTGTACGTTTGTGTGATTACATGTTTGATTATTGGAATTCGGTGCAGTGGGAAATATTCCTTAGCACGAAATAATTATTCAATTATTAGGAGCAATATCACGGAGAGAAAGTGTTAGTGAGTTTCTAAGATGCCATGACAAATGAGTAGCGAACTCAGACCCAATCCGCATGACTGTCCCAGTCGTGATATTGCACTTTATAAAAGCTAATGGTGTACATCGGTGTTGTGACTGCATCGGCAGTATTTATGGTAGTAAACCGGTAAACTACACAATGGGATAAATAAGAAAGGACTCGGAAGATACCGTTTATGTTGCCATAGTGGCAAATGTGATGTAGGTTTACTGGTATAATATGCCTTGAAATGGTAGATTGACTGGCCTCAGGTGGGCAGTTAAAAAAGTCCCCAGTGTTAGGGATAGTTGTACAGTTTCTACGGTGTGAATTATTAACGGAACGGAAAGTTAATATAGAGAAACTCTGGGGATGGCGGTTGATGGCTATTTGGCAAGTTGTAACTAATGTGGTCTTGTATTGATTATTGTAAAATTTATGTATAGAATGGACACTTCGGGCTTTCCAACTTGAAACAGAAGTTGTATAGAAGTCTTTGGAAATATGGGGTAAACTACTGACTTCTAGCGGGATTCGAACCCAGGGTTTTGACACCGCTCGGTCAAGCAAAAGACCCCTGGCTTGTAACAATATTATACTCAAACGTATTGCCAAACAATTTGTTTAAAATATTAAAATAAAAGATTTTATGGTATCTCTCGCGACAATGTCAGTTATTTACCACTTATGTTTTGCTGTATTTCGTGTATATTTTTATGGAAAATATCACCAGTAACAAAATTCCCAATTCAAGGCAAAAACACGAACAAAAATAACAGAATAAAAAAGATATACGTAAGTTGTGGGATTTGAACCTGGTTCCCGTGCGCAAGAGGTTGCCATACTTGACACTAAACCAGGCAAAATGTCACTTCTGAGGTCAATCTAATTAAAATCAGATCTCCACTGTTACACATCAGGATTTGACAACGACCGCTTAGGGGTCATGTTATGGTCACCTACGTTATTTCCATTATTATTCATTTTATCAGCCAATCAAATGAAGTCTTAAATCTTCGCGTTTGGAGACTGAGCAGTGTGGATGAAGAGCATGAATGTGTACCGAAGATTTGATTCACTTTCAGAACTTTTAAACCCGCATTTCCATTTGTTAATTTAAAGGTCACCAGAACATGATCACAAAGCGGTCGCAGTCAGAACTTCATGTAGCACGTCAAAGATCTGATTGTAATCAGATTGGTTCAAATGTTGCTATTTCACTCATTTGAATGTCTATTTAGCGTAGTGAAAAAAAATTGTACCTATTTCATTCCAGTGTTTAATTAGATCTATTTGAAAATCCACAAATAAACGGGTTAACATCACACACAAACAAACACACATACACAGACACTCGCACACCATTATACCGATATTTTGTTTGCTGTAGTAAGTAACAAGATACTTTTTTTAAAAAAAGAACTGTACTGATGCTTCAATAGTTCCTGTCGGTATGGAAATGTCGGAAATTCTCAAGTAATCTTGTTTGGAATTTAATTATATTACCATGTTTTCATTGTTCATGAAAATACTAGTTTAAATTTTTAAAATATTTTTCTTAAACTATATCGTAATAATAAATTTAAATATGCAAAGAATATGCAATAATTTAAGTTTATATTCAAGGTATGTTCCGAAGAGGTGCCATTATTTTAATGAAATACATTTGTCTGTTATTTTTTATATTGTGAACTATAAAATATGATATATGTACAAATCAGATTTATTTGTCTTTGTATACACTTAATACTATCCAGTGATCTTCGATTTAAAATTTTTTTTATGCCATTCAGCAATAAGTGTAGCTACTTTTTAATTTGTGAAATCAGATTTATTCTGATCAGTTGGGGATACCTTTTGTCATTTACCATCAAAAGAAACAAGTATGTAGTATTGCTAATTAATTTGGGACACAGATTAACATTTGCCATCAGTAGAAAGAAGTATGCAGTATTGCTTATCAGTCTGCGATACGGTTTAGCATTTACCATTGATAGGAATAAATACTTTGTTAGAACTGATCAATATATGCTCTTTGTTTAAAGTAATTGATTTTTTCGTTTTTCGATATCACCTACAACTCTACTGCAACCGGGGACTCGGGTTCGTATGTACAAAACTGTCACGGCATCCCAGCGTATATATATATATATATATATATATATATATATATATATATATATATATATATATATATATATCTATATATATATATATATATATATATATATATATATATATATATATATATATATATATATATATATATATATATATATATATATACTAGGTAGCCTCTGCAGCGGTAATAGCTGGGATGCCAAGAGAGTTTTGTACAACAGCGACTGCAAGTGAGTTTCAGCTCGGCTAGCACGCCAAAGATTTTTGATACGTAACTACCCCTCAGTGTCCCAAGGCTCCTCCAAGGAAGGATCTAAGATTATAATTATATCTGGTTAAGCTGATCCTCTAGATAATCCTAATCCATAGTATAAAGTATCGGTTGAAAGCTGTTGCTTCTTTACTTCCTTAATCACTGATGACTTTCCAATTAATCATTACTGACAAAGAAACTAATGAGAAAAGAAATGAATAAATGTATATATATATATATATATATATATATATATATATATATATATATATATATATATATATATATATATATATATATATATATATATATATATATATATATAAAGAATAAAAATCATATGGCGAATAACAACCCTTTCAAGCATACTGGATCCACCAAGGGATCACGTGTGTCAGGGATTAATTAAAATAGATGCAATAAACTGACGACGAACAGTACGAAACTAGTAACTAGGTGCGGAAACTAGTTTATGCAAGCTGGTTGTATTTATAGTTTTAGCACATGTGAAGACAGCCATGTAGAGGCTTACAAACACGACGTTTTTGTGTTGATTTGTTTATCGTATATATGTTTTGTATTTGCCTTTGAAAAAGACTCATTAAGAGTCGAAAGCGCTTAGGCTAGTTAGTTACTAGTTTCGTACTGTTCGTCGTCAGGTTATTGCATATATATATATATATATATATATATATATATATATATATATATATATATATATATATATATATATATAAATATATATATATATATATATATATATATATATTCTTGAGGACTTAGTGTGACGTTACGTTAAGAGTTCTGAATGGATTGCCTAGAAAATAAGCCTTTTGAACATCGCTGTCAGTCATGCATGAGGGACAAAATGTGTGGCAATCTGTCGAATGGGAGAGAAAAGTGTTCTGACAGAAGTCAGATGACTGTGGTCAGTAAAGGGGAGCGCTTTAGAAACCTCGGGGCTCCGGGCCCCAGTATAGACTTAACAATATACACACATTAACCATTGCTTTAAAACTTATAGTTTCAAACTTTCTATTCTAGACAAAACGAGGAATGTCTGCCTTTATTTTAAAAAAAATACTGTTATTTTTCCCCAAAAAATCAAGTTACAAAATAAAGGAAAATTTACACTAGTTCTAGCGGAGCAGAGTGCATACACACAAGTGTTTGATTTAGATTGTAACGTAGCGTTAACTATTACTATCTTATAGCTGCAATGTCTGTAGTTTGGCAGTTTATACTGTCTAGCACTTGGGCATCATGCAACAGACATGTTGCATTCCCACTCAGCCACCTTATTCTGACACCAGTCCTAACACTAACGTCTTAATGCTGAGCTCCAAGAGAGGGAGCTGTTTGAAAACGTCTTGATAAGACTTTGATATGACACAGCGCAAGTTCAAACCAGCGACCTCCTGCATCCAAGGCTAAAGTCTAGTCAAGCCAAATGAACAGGCAGACATACAGCATGGTAACTCTAAATTATCAAGATAAATGAAAATTAGAAATTAGAAAAATTAGAAAATTAGAAATTAGAAAATTAAAACATTAAGAGATAAACCATTACAAAAATTATGAAATAAATGTCTGGAAGTTGAAAACATTCTTAAATCATTTTAGACGGTATAATGGAAGGAACATCATTTTTTTTTCAATTGTAAATCTTCTTGTTGGAACTATCATGTGCAAACATTAACAGAATATAACGAAACATACAAAGTGATATGAACAAAAAGATCCTTATAATTGATTATTACGTTAATAACTAAATCGGGTAACATTAACTAATGGGTAAAAGCAATTATATGAAATACGGTATTGCATTGAATTTTTTATGTATTCTTTTGCATAATTCTCTTGTAATTTCTTTATCGTATTATACTGTATATAATATATATATATAATATATATATATATATATATATATATATATATATATATATATATATATATATCCAATTATGTGCAAAAATATCGTGTCTTTTTTAACTAAAAAATTTTAAATTGTTATATTGAGTAATATATAGTGCCATCTTCATCAGTGCACAACAGTATCTCATGGTATTCTTATGGCCAGTTTTTGTCCGGTAGTTTTACCGCATTATTACGTAATGACCATGTATGATAAGGTTTTCTTCATCATGGTCAGTTTAATAATGGGCACTCTTACTTCGATAGAAAAATAACCGAGCTTGAGCTTCCTTTACTGATACGTCACTCCTGGCGATGATGGCGTTATTTTACATAGCTGGGGTGAGGAACGTTACTGGTTTGGAAATGTCGGGTGGATGCATATGAAGATATACATGTTAGATATCGAAAAACTTCATGTATTTCTGAAATATATGTCTTTTAGGATGTAATAAATATAATGCATGTTGAATGAATTACATATGGCCTAGATACTTGACAGTAAACCATTAAATATTTGACCTTAAATTTTGAACAATCAGGTTTTGAAACTTTGAATGTATTTAATTTCTACAATATTTACAATTGAGCATCAAATTGGTTGACTTCGTTTCTACAATGTTTAATTATGTGATTAAAGATACATACATACTCTTTATCAAGTTTATACAGTTTAGTACACATTAAATTGTATATATTAAAAGGAATCGGTTCAAGAAACAGACTCACCCCTGCTCTTAGGAGTTAAGCGAAATTCGTTTTCGGAGCTTACGAAATTATACGAAGTTGCTTCGTATACATTTCTTTCCCAGAGACCTTAGGAGAGGAATTATGCAGCGTAACTAAGAATTTTCGACCTTCGCGATATCTGTTTTCTAATTTGCAATCAGCAGCAAATATGTGCTGCAAAGCAACAGTAGAACTGAAAAATGTGCTGCGTTAGCATCTCCCTTAACGTGGCATCTGTTCCGTGTTACTTAATTCAATAATGTATAATAAGGAAATACATTTTCACAAAGTTAAAGATATTTTGATATGCAGACGGCAAAGAATGTCTTTATCAAAACTGTACAAATCAGAGTTATCACAAAAAAAATACATTTTTGGAAATGCCTCCAAAATTGAAGACATGTTTCAAAAAATGCGGAAATTATGAAACAAATCACTGGTTGAAACTCAAGTTGAATCTCATTATGTTACATATTGCGTTTAAGGTTGTATCTCATGTTGCATTTCAGGCTATATCTATTTGTTTCTTCTCGGGTTGTATCGCACGTTGCTTCTCAGGCTGTGTATCACATGTTGCTTCTCAGTTTGTATCATATTGCATATCAGGTTGCTTCACATGTCACATCTCGTGTTGTGTCTCATGTTACATCTCCGGTTGTATCTCTCGTTGCATGTCATATTGTGTTTCATGTTGCATCTATAGCTGTGTCACGTGTTATACATCGTGTTGTATCTAATGTTGCATCTGCGTTCTTTCCATATGTTGCATTTCAGGTTGTATCTCGTGTTGCATCTCATGTTGTGTCACATGTTGCATCTGTGAGTATATCTCATGTTGCATCTCAGGTTGTTTCCTATGTTACATTTCAGGTTGTATCATATTTTGCATTAGGAAAGAAAAACACAAACAAACAAAAAAAAAAATCACCATAGCAGATGGCTATTCGTAGAACATGAACGGTATTTTAAAAAGAGCCACTAGTCATCGAGAGATCGGGGGTAAAAAAAATCCTTTATAATTATAAGTGGGATGTGCCATACCTTTGAAACTATCTTGTCGTACATAATTATGCGTTTTTGTCCATGATTTTAGGAAATTTAATTCGATACATTATCTCAAGAGTATGAAAGCTTTAGAAAATCTCTTACTATATATTACCGTAACGTTGTGATCAAATACTTTCCAGGGTCCAAGTGACCATACCGTTACTGTTCTATATTACAGATTAGAACTGATGAACCTCGATCCAGCGGTGAGTGCTGATCAAGCTAAGTATTTGCAGAAGTCTTAGAGTCAAAGACAACAGACAGTGACTCAGTTGAATTATATAGCAACTTCGTACACACTTACCGTGTATATGTATGTATATATATATAGATGCAATAAACTGATTGTATTTATAGCTTTAACAAATGTGGAAACAGCCATGTAGAGGTCTACAAGCACAACTTTTTTGTGTTTATTTGTTCGTCTTATATATGTTTTGTATTTGCCTTTGAAAAAGACTCATCAAGAGTGGAAAGCGCTCCGGCTAGTTAGTTACTAGTTTCGCACAGTCGTCAGTTTATTGCATATATATATATATATATATATATATATATATATATATATATATATATATATACACACATATATTTATATGTATATATATATATACATATATATGTGTATGTGTATATATATATATGTATATATATATGTGTGTGTGTGTGGCATGCGTGATTGCGTGCGAACTGTGTTGATTCGACTCTGCCAGACTTGAAAGTGTCATTAAAAGATGTAACATCCAAAACTATGAAGTGAGTTATTTACCTGGTTTATTAACAGCACATTATACACAAGTGATACTTGTGACGAATTAATTAATGAATCTAGCATCTAATGGAGTAGCAGAAGATACAGATGTTTTGAGTTAGGATTAATTTAGAACACACACACACATTCATACACACACACACACACACACACACACACACATATATATATATATATATATATATATATATATATATATATATATATATATATATACACACACGAATATATGTATATACACACATATATATTTGTATATATTTGAACAGAAGACTGAGTAAGTAAATATGGCAAAGAGCATAACAGGCGACTGGGTGGTGGGGATGGGCCTAGGAAACAACAAGGACTACAATTTGTCGAACGGATTAACGTATGGAGAACATAGAAGCCATATATTAGTTGTATTAATTTTTACCCTTAATGTGTACTTTTCTTGACTCAAGAATAGAAGCTTTTTTAATTGCATGCTATCTGCAATTCGACGTAACTGCCACCGTTTGGAATAGCTAGGGCTAACATATACATGTTGTCAGTACAGACGTGGGATCAACATAAATTTTATATATGTGTGTGCAACTGGCTTATCACAAATTTGAAAATTAAAACCTTCATAGAGTTCATGGATCACGTGATCATATTCTACGCGACTTGTTAGTGTACATCAGTAGTAAAGTTACTTTATAGTTAGCTCATACCGGCTCTAACTTGTATGTCGGATTCCGCTGTTCTGTCAGGAGTCTTTTGGAGAAAATTATATTCATCTTCATCTTTGATTACTTCCTTTTTGCAAAGAATTTAAGCCTATAGAAGGTAAGAGCATGCAACAGATCCTACACTCACCATGCCATGTAACGAGAATGCAGAATACTTCGGTCTTTATTGTAGTGGTGTTATGTCCCGGATTATGTTCCATAGTCTTCACAAAGTGCCACGTCTTTATCAAACCATACAACGTCACGAAGGTGTGATTTTATTTGTTTATTGCCTCGATTAAAGCCTGGTTTTTAGTGTGGCATATAATAGACTTTTTTGCCTAGCTGGGCCACGTCGTTCAATGGGCAAGATCATGCGATATAATTCCTACACCACTTTTTTAACCTTTGCAGACATTACGAAAATTCCAAATCACAATAAACAACTTTGAACTAAATGTCCACCATAGCCAAGTATTTCGACTGCAGATATATATAACTGTGCATATAAACCAATTCCGCCAAGTGAGATAGCATTTTTATCTTTTCTGATATAACTGTGAAATTTTGTTTCTTAAATCGCGGATTTTTAGGCTCTTGTTGGGATAAAGTACTTTACTTAAAACATTGTACAAGCTGTTGTCTAGAATGTATATAACCTTAATGCTTAATGCCAGAGGTCCAGGCGATCGGCCTGATGGGACCCATATAAGCTGTGGTGACGTACCTTACATGTTGACTTGTAGTTTTATAGATTATGGTCAGGAAAGAGTATATCCCATAAATGTGCACATGCCCCTGACTATATTGGCTTCTTATGTTTACCTGTTGATTGAGTCTTTGATGAGGACATTATGTGCTAACAAGTGTGGACCCAGAAGGTACCAGGGTGGCCATGAGGTTAACTTTGTTTTGTACCCAGGTCAGTCAAGGGCTGTATAACATTACTAAAAGCAATTTGAGCCAAAACGTATGATCATGATGAAACAGGCACTGGCATGCGCAGCGCTCAGTTTAACTTCAATGGTCTGCCCTGCGGACGGGACGTACCTAGTCAAGTCGCTGGTACACTGGACGACCAGTGTGCCAAGCAGTCAAATACCAAATGAAAAAAATTTCCTAACGCGGTTTTAACAGACTACAGTAAAATATGTAAAATCAACATAATGTACAGTTTGGGAACAGGATTTTTCTATATTTTAATTTTGAACTTTGTGGTTGACTTTCGCCCATAATATGATGGTAAACGTTTGGGCTTACATGACAAATGTCAATTTTTGGAAACAACATATTACATATCTATTTGTTTTTGTCTGTAATTGTACGTTATATTTTAAGATTATTATCAATACGTAAACATGTTTACTTTGATTTGAGTTCAGCACATTGGTTTGTACATTGGGAACTTTTAGTCTATCTGAAATTTGCTATGATATTTGCCAAAGTTTTAGTAATAGACCTGACCTTATTTAAAACTGAGAATGTCATGGAAACGAACTTTTTACCTTCTTCCTGGTCCTCATATTTATACCATTTTCTTTTGTTTAAATATGACAAGGAATCCGTCTTTGAGTTCCGTTCCGTTCTAATTTGATAGGATGAAGGGGAATCGGTCTTTTAGTGCATTCAGTTTTAATTTGACAGGATTTTTTCAAGGCATTGAGTCAAGACACAAAGTTCTCATTAATACTTTCAGTCTAAATCATTACTTTGGGATAATTGTGAATTTATTTAGAGACATTTTGGATCTCTTCACTGTGATAGATGAAGACTGTTAGCACCTCAACACTATTCCAGGTATTGGTACATCAGCACATTCACAATTGAATTCAATTCATTCGGAATATCACTGGAATGCATTCGGAATACTCTATACTTTTGGACTTGTGATATAACTTTAAGAAATATTTGGGGTTTCAATTCTCATTGCTATAGTTTCTTTTTAAATAATCATAAATAAATTATTGTTGAATGTTATCAAACGTTCTGGTTATTGCTTGCTGTGACATAGTTTGAGACCATAGAGTCGTAACAACCTATATGGATGACGAAGAAATTGTCATAGAGTCACACCTGACCCGTTCACGCCTTCTGAAGTGTGATCCCGCCTTTCTAATGTCAGTTGACAGTAGAACACATTCTGGTGGAGTATACAGGCTGTCATCCGGTGAGGCAGAAGGAACTGTATGTGACACCAAAAATTAAGCTTTTAGCTGTTATTCTAACAAAGAAAATCATGGTCATTTTCAAGAATCGGATTTATATATAACAAATTTCACGCAAAATTTCAAGGGTTTACTTAATTATATTTACATTATCTTATCATTTTAGACAAGTAATCAATTGCGATAGTATTATCATTGGTCTTCTGCATTTCTTTGAAATAATTTATCTTCCAGAAGATTTTTGTAACTTTTAACGCAACATTTTCAGAAGTGGCCTTTTAATGGCATTGTATGGCCATGTATGTGCTTTTGCACCTTTGAACTTTGTACATACATTCATGTGCATGTGTCTCTTAAGATACATTAGACAGAGGCATACAAAGGCTAGGATCTACTTGTTAAAAAATAATGTTTTCATCACTGTCGTATTTTTGTGCTTATCTTTACAAATTCTATTGTCCTGATGATGTACTTGCAGTTGCCCGAAGCATATTTCATTTCCTAATGACATTCAGACTGTGTTGTTATATTTATTGTTTAGCATGCCCATGAAATTTAACGTTTCATGTCGTATGTATTTGCATTTCAATATATTTAGAAATATATCTTGATTGTTTTTTGTGTCACAAATAAATATTTTAATCTGTTTATTAAACGGTTTTTTTGTCACAAATAAATATCGGTTTATTAAAAGGCTATCACTAGGTTGTTATCTGATATTGATTTTTAAATTGTTAGATCTCAAGGGATGGTGTAGCTACAATTTTTAATTTCATAGGGTTTTCATTCTAAGAGCAGAATAATTTATCATTCTTTAATAAACATTAATATGGTAAACATACTAACTTAGGGGGGAGGGACATCTTTCCTATGCAATTTTGTTTTCCATATTGTTCTGTTATTCTGGAACACCTCTTTCGTTCTTGAAATGCAGAAACATTCAACTTGGTTGTCAAATTACCATGGATGGAAATTATCCAAATTCTAGGGGCTAATAATATTAAGGTAACGCGTAACGTTTAGAAATACGTTTGAAAAATCTGGGACAGGTGTCATTTCCATTGATGTGATCGCCATGATAGTTTTCAATATATATTAATTTGATAAAAATTCGCAGATCGTCCCGTACCATGCTAAAAGCATATTTTCCTTCATTTAAAGATACATGGCCCTTTCAAAGGAGATGACGAGGATATGTTTGATTGGTGCTGGTCCTAGCGGCATGTCAATGCTGTACCACTTAGCTAAGATGGAAGAACAGGGGAAATGTATTCCTGATGTCGTCTGCTACGAGAAACAGTCCAACTGTGGAGGGCTGTGGAATTTTGACTGGAGAACAGGTAAGTTGAAGTTTGAGTATACTGTCAAAATATGTTATCAACAGACTGACAACATTTTGTTAATCATTTGAGGCTTTTGTAAGGACAGCCCCCTTTTTCTTATCAACCATAATTACCTATCCTGATTCAAAGCAATGAAAATTACTGTAAGAAAAAGACGTATTTAAATATCGTATAAACATTTCTAGCACTACTTACGTTTTATTTCTGCCCTTTTGAAAATTATATTTGCTTAAAAAAATGCAGACAATACATCATTACGTTTCTATAATTTACATCTTCAGGGACCGAGTTTTGCAGGTCTCATACTAATTTGCAAACCTCTTTCTTTAGCTTCATTTATAGGGCGGGGCCCCGAGTGGCCGAGTGGTCTAAAGCGCTGTCCGTTACGGATCACTGCCATCTCACCTCTGCGTGTGTTCGAGTCTAGGATTCGGCGAATGTGGATATTTGAGAAAGCTTTCCATTAGCTTCTCGTGGGTCGGTGGTTCTTTTTCGCGGATTTCCCGGTTTCTTCCTCCACCAATAGTACTGGCCGCAATGAATAGCCTATCTTGTGCTGAAAAATGGCGTTAAGCCCAACAACAACAACAACATCATTTATAGGGCCTCGGTTGGGCGATTGATATAAATCGTTCGTCTCTATAGCTCAATGATATCTCTCCTGGGATTCGCCGTCTTTATTCCGGGACTTCGATTTCAGTGTATTTAACATTGAGCCTCTTCGTTCTGGAGTTTCCACACCATATATTTAGGTCTCAATCTCTTCATTCTGTGGATTTGTTTTTGTTCTTTAAAACTCACTCATCATTTAAGTCTTCCATTACAACGTGTTTGGGACTGACTCGCTTCATTCTGGTACTTCACTTTGGGTCTAACTCTTTTGGTTCTAGGACTTCAAGTTTAATGTATACGAGACTCACTCCCTTCCTTCTAAGACTTACTGTCTTCATTCCGTCCTGGGCTTTGAACTTAATGCATGCAGGATCGACTCTCTTCTTTTTAGAGTTTCCATTCCAATATATTTAAGACTCGGTCTCATCATTCTGGATCTACCATTGTAATTTATTTGGGACGCAAGCTGTTTATTTTGGGGTTTAAAATTACATGCAATTTTAGAGTATTTGGAATTCATTTTCTTCGTTCCTTTGGCTGCCATTTCAATGTGTTTGGGACTCACTGTCTTCATTTCAGAGTTTTCATTTCAATGTATTTAGGACTCATTTTGTCGGACATGCATTTCAATGCATTATAGACTCACTTCTTCATTCTGTGCTTTCCAATGTAATATTAAATGGTGTAAGGCACTCTCATCAGAATCCGCCTGGGTTCGAGGTTCAGGCCAACTTGGGCATGTATGTATGTATGTATGTATGTATGTATGTATGTATGTATGTATGTATGTATGTATGTATGTATGTATGTATGTATGTATGTATGTATGTATGTATGTATGTATGTATGTATGTATGTATGTGTGTGTGTGTGTGTGTGTGTGTGCGCGCGCGCGCGCGCGCGCGTGCATGCATGCATGCATGCATGCATGCATGCATGCATGCATGCATGCATGCATGCATGCATGCATGTATGTATGTATGTATGTATGTATGTATGTATGTATGTATGTATGTATGTATGCATGCATGTATGTTTGTGTGTGTGTACATAATGTGTGTTTGTTTGTGACAAAAAAATATTTTGCCTAACGGTGTTTTAGAGTACACATCAATAGCTACCACGTTATGTCGCGATTATTTTAAGGACCAACAATTTAATATTCCGGATAGTGTGTAACGTAATCTACAACTGTTACAATATACTGATTTTCTTGTTCGACGCAGGTTTAATCGGTCCGACTAAATCCAGTACGACTCGTCGAGTTGGTTCATCGATAATGGGTGTAGGGGACGGGTAGATGATCCATTTTCGGTGCTATTCTCTGACACTTGTCGCAGGAGAGACAGAACCGCTTAACATATCCTTAACTAATTCCCATGTGTCCTCCCATAAAACATTCGTGCGTCAGTTTCTCTTCACTTCTCCTTTGGCACGACGACTTGCTTGAGGTGCTTGTGTACTTACCTGGCGAGGCGATACACAATCCCCATCTTGTATACGAACTTCACGGCCCCATTCGGATTTCTTTCTCCGTTTGTTCTGTAGATCATTTATGAATCTGCGTCAGAGTTGCGTTTTCCTGCTGCACCTTCCTCAACTCGCACGGAAGAATGTTATTGACCGGTGTTGTGATCACTTCCATTGGAATGGGTTTCGTCTGTGGACTCATTGACCTGCTTTCCACAGCACTCACCGGTGTCGGTGTGCAAGCTTCTTGGTTCTCTTCCGGAAAGACATAACGACATCCTGGTATGAAGTAAAGGTGATAGCCCCTCAAAGAAGGCAGCTTCAATTTTTACCTTCACGTACGATGAATCAAGGTCAATGACAACCACTGGCAACGAGTCACGCGCACTATTAACATTCTGGAAATCAATTACCTCCAATGTGTAGTCCTCAGGCTTCACATATTTCTTGCTTACAAGGACGCAAACTATGTACCAAGTTTCGTACAAGAGAGTAGCACCTTCTCTGTTTACATTTGCGGACGGCATTCGCCTGGGTCTGCCTGCTCTTGGGACAATCCCTTGCAAAGTGCTACCGGCCGCTTGCAATTGTAGCAAACCATAAGAACACTGGACCAATGACTGGTGCACCAACAATAGCAAACCCTGAACTCAGATTAGGTTCTTATATTTCTGTTATCTCCCTCTTATGGATGAATAACAATAAATGAGAAAATATTGAACACCAATAGCTTGCATAGCTCAATACTAACCATACTAACACTGCATATAAGAAACAACAAGATACATATGAGTATTTTAGTACTTATTGCTAATTAATTGCTTGACACACTGCATTCTCATGCACTTTCATGCATCAGCTCTGTACAACAGTATTTAAATGTTAGAAAAGCAAGTGTAATTCCTAGCTGCTTCCTTTTAGCTTATGTTAACAAGCTTTATGGAGAAATGTGTGTTCTGCTAACACATTTAGCTTACGTTAGCAACACTTTAGATCATAATATATTGCATTTCATAATGTTAGTCATGGTATAATTCACTAACATTTCATGAAGTCACTTAATTTGCTTGGTTCATAATTTGTTGTTATTAAATGATGTTACGTTAATGTGATGCCTCTGCTCATTAACTGTACCTTTAGAATAAGATTGTTCCCTTAGAATATGATAGTATCTTCTCAAGTGAATCTAAAGCTGGTGACAAGACGGGCCCTTTCTAAATCTGTCGCTCATCCACGAGGCGCGACGTGACAAAATCTACATAATTCCGCCTCGCATTTAATAATTATTTACGTAGAATAATGCCCATGGTTTAAATACGCATGTAAAAATGAAACACTAAAATGGTAATTCTGCATACTAAAAGATCCCAGTGATTAGGCATAAATGCTACAATTAATTGCATTATGGTGCCGTAATATTCTGCAAAAAATCAGACAAGTCATTTACCGACCTTTTCGAAGCTCTTTCATCTAACTTTTGCCACTAAATTACGAGTGGTATCTTCTCGGAGTAAACCCTACTGACTCACAAACCTTTCAGGCGGATACTAAATTTCTGCTGACGAGTTCGAAGTAACATTCAGGTCTGAATTACACCTTCAATATCAATTCCGATTGGATATCGCTGTGAACGGATCTAGTCAATGTCCCCCTCGCAGTCTGTCACCGTGGGAACGGATTAGAACACGTGCCGCTAACGCCGCGGGCTTCCCTTTGATCTATGGACAAAGTTTCAACACGTACAGGTGATAAACCAGAAACCTTTATTTAGACGGAGTGATCTATCGCCTATGCAGATTGGTAGTAGTCCTTTCTTATTTCCCCATTAGATATTCCTCCGTGGGTCACTACCTGGTGATATTTTCCCTTGTCTATGCAACTCTTTTCATTCATCCGTGGACAACGAACTAGTGATAATTCATTCCCTTCGCTTTGCGCTAGTTCGGGTGGAGTTAGTTCTTGAGCCAATTACTTGCATTAATTATCAAAATTAGTTTCTCTTATCAGCCTCAAAATTTATCCCTGCCCTATAATTATTTCTCCGTATTTTTCTTGCATATAATGTCTTATTGATTTCAAAGTGTCCACGCTTCCGCTGGAGGGTTTTCCTAATCAAGCATCGTCGGAGTTTTACCATCATCAACACGTTGTTCTTTATCATGAGTCTCTAATTGTTTCTTGAGCACTCTGTGTGCGCGTGCATGTATATGTGTTTGTGTGTGTGGAGAGAGGAACTAGGGGTTATGATGTTTCCATGACGTGGTTGGTTTATTGTACTATTTAAGTTAGCCCACACAATGAAAATACAGTCCTATATATTAGATACAGGGATGGGAAGATTCGCACATTAGTTCCTCTCCATTCTCTAATTTACTATCATCCTTGTGTCTTCAATCCCCCTTTTCCGTCATCAGGAATTTCCGCTATCAATAGTAGATTCCCAATGTGTTTTGTATGTGTTTTCCTGCGTCGGCTTCGTGTATTGTTTGGGTACGTTTGCCATATGATTTATGCTGCATGCAGCCACGGAAGTCCATCAATAAGAATAAACTCAACAAGCAGAGGAACGTATGCAATTTCTTTGCCATTAAACGTGCGATCCAGATGATAGTTTGGATTGAAAAGTAGCCCTTTTAAGTGGCCTCTCATAGTAACAGTCAATGTGCTCTCATATGTTAGCAAGACTTGAGCAAAAACCATACGTATTTCTAGACATTGGTCTTTGGTGTGCATCATTATCAATATTCGCTCAATGGCTTTTTCTATTAAGGGGTTTCATAAGCTGCCATTACCCACCATTCCCATTTGTATAAGCCTTCTGTGGGGAAATGGAGCATCTACCTTGGCATAAAGAATGTATTTTACCCTATTCCTCATTTTTTCAGAGACATTGTATTCTCTACATGGATCATCCACGTATTAATTATTTGATGACTATGCAGGTTATCAGCGCTGCTTAGATGCAACTGCCGGTGACTTGAATTATGGGTCCTCTATAGGCCCTGATGACCTCTGCACGTTTAGAGAGGTGGTTTTGGTCAACATTTAACAAGTTGATTTTTGGGTTTTGAATTCCACTGTTATTGCTAAATTTTGAATTCAACGCTTTGGTTATCATGATGATAATTAAAAGATTATGACAGAATAGTTTAAAGAACAAAATCAAAAGTCAAGTGAAAAAATAAAGGTAAAATACATCCTAGACCACTAGACGGCATGGTACGTCCAATCCAGATTTAACGAGAACACGGTAACAGAAAGTGAAAATCAAAACAATATTCACATAAAAGTATTATACAGATCAGTAGCACATACTTTTCACGGTACACGTATGCTGGATGAGAATGGGTCATTACTTTGTTGGCATTGTGAAAATCAAACTGCATCGTCAGTGTAAAAATGTTGATATAGCTCAAATGTATAATCAAATATTTACACAATTATTAAGATTTAACAGGTTAAAAAAAATAAATACGGAAATGGTACATCTTTACTGTATTACTACTGCTACTACTACTACAACTACTAATTTTCAGGTGTGGATGAGCATGGGGAACCTATTCATGGCAGCATGTATCGCCATCTGTGGACCAATCTCGCCAAGGAATGTTTCGAACTTCCGGATTATACTTTCGACCATCATTTTGGCAAATCCATTCCGTCATTCACGACCAGAGAAGTCACCCTGGACTACTTGAGTGGTAATCCTGCATCTCACACTTTTGTACATATAATACAGATTTCTCTGCCAGACCGTATTTGATTACTCTATCTTTAATTTAACTAAGTCCTGTACATTGACCATTTATTTTATGCAAGTTTTCTTTTCATGGAAGCCTAATGTGATGTTCTTCTATGTAAATCTTATTCATCAATGTTATATCGTACTGTATCTTTAAAACGGAGACAAATATTTTTAACGTTAAAACATATAGGAAAGGAGAAAAAGATTGAGGAAAAACATTTGATTGGTACTTGCAGTATCACTGAGAATGTGCGTAAAATACCGAAATATTCGAATGTTCTATGAGGCTGATATTTTGTTTTATTTTTGATCTATAGTTTGTACGTCGTAATTTTTGGTATGGAGAATATTTGTTTGTGTTGTAAACTCTTTGGTACTCTAACATTAGCTTAACCTGGAAACTCTTCACAATCTATAAATAACTAGCCACCATACAAGGTGAACCCGTTGAAAGTTTCTAAGAAAATTAATGAATTAAAAAAAATATTTTCTCGGTATTGTAATAGTTCTGACCAGATACATGACAATTTAGATATCTGGGACATTTTCAACACTTTTTCAATTATTCAATTGGGGCAATTTCTGTTCGGTGTGTATTATCAATATTTTTCAATTCTTATATTAATATTAATATGCTGACTGTTATTCGCTTTATATTTCCACAGGGCGATGGAAGACTGTCAATGCAACAAAGTTTGTTCGCCTCAATACCATAGTAAAGAATGTGGTGTACAATCCTGATGAAGATAATTTCACTGTCTGGGCTAGAGACCAAGTTGAAGATAAAGACCTACCTTCTGAGCAATTTAGTCACATCGTAGTGGCTACGGGACATTTTTCTGTCCCTAATATGCCCTACTTTAAGGGGGTTGAAACATTTCCTGGAAGGGTCCTTCATAGTCATGACTTCCGAGATGCGCGCGAGTTCAAAGGGAAAGAACTGCTAGTGATAGGATCAAGTTTCTCCGCTGAGGACATTTCACTCCAGTGCGTAAAATTTGGAGCTAAGAGTATTGTATGTTCCTCTAGATCAGGACCTATGGGTTTCAAATGGCCGGAGGAAATTAAAGAGAAACCGCTTCTGGAGAGAATAGAGGGACAAACTGTTTTCTTCAAGGACGGTACATTCACGGAAGTGGATGCTATAATTTACTGTACAGGGTACAAACACACTTTCAGCTTCCTGCCAGACAATCTTCGTCTGCAAACGGAAAATACTTTATATCCGCCAAATCTGTACAAAGGAATTGTTTGGATCAAGACTGGCAACAACAAGTTGATGTATATCGGCATGCAGAACCAGTACTACACCATGACCATGTTTGATGTCCAGAGCTTTTGGGCGTGCCGCGTCATTTTGGGCGAAAAGACCTTGCCTGAGAGAGACATTATGGAGACAGACATGTCTAGATGGATCCAGAAATTAGAACGTGTCACTTCCATTCCTGATGGAATCGACTTCCAGACGGAATATGTGATGGATCTCTGTGGAGATAGTGGATATCAACACAACTTGGACGTGAAAGATATCTTTCAGGACTTGAACCGGAAGAGGAAGGAAAGCATCATCACGTATAAGGACAATGTGTTCAAATCTAAGTTCACAGGCACAGTTTCATGCAAACATCACAAGCCATTCATGTCTGTTTTTGATGACTCTTATGACGCAATTGTGAATTAAATCTTCAACGACATCTCTAAAATGCCCGAGTCAGTGGAAGATAAATGTTTACAACGTTGTGTAGTAGATATGTATCTTTGTAGCCTTGTGGTAGGGTATCCTGGTGTAATATGTATTAGATATTTGCGTCTGCAGCCTATTGATAGACTGTAATGTAATGCTTGTACTATCAGCCTGTCAGCCTTTTGCTAGACAATAGTGTAATGCTATGTATTAGACATGTTCCTGTCAGCCTTGTGCTAGGTTATAGTGCAATTATATGCATTAGTTTTATGTCAGCCTTGCGCTAGATACTGTATTGCTATGTATTACACATGTTCCTGTTAGCCTTTTTGATAGATCTTGTATTGCTATGTATTATAAATATCAATGTCAGCCTTTTGCTAGACAATACTGCAATGATATGTATTAATTTTTGTCGGCCTTGTGCTAGATACTGTATTGCTATGCGCTAGACATGTTCTTGGCAACATTTTGCTAAAGCCAGTATTGCTATGTATATGACATGTTAATGTCAGCCTTTTACTGGACAATAGTATAGATGTAGATGTATTGCTACTGTTGGTCAAGTTGCTAGTAAAGCATTCTCACCAATCAAGGACAGACGGGCACGATAAATACGCAGACCGCCACCAGTAAAATTGGAGCCAGTAAAATTACTCAACACTGAAGTTATCCCTGCAAATATTAGTAGAATAATAAATCAAACTGTAAATGAACGGTTGAAAGAATTAGATGGTGAAAAGGTCTGATAGTACAGAAACGAAACTTGAGGGACGAATACGTCACCAGTTTGCACGCTTAGGTCGCGGAGAAATAACTATCTTCTCTATCGGTATTGCACTCCACACCGCTTGTCCACCACGAAACGGTTTAAACTATCGCTGTCAGTGACATCTCCGACACCTTCCTTACAGTTGCATCATGATAACACTTTCTATGCAGAACTGCATGGACTATCCAACCAATCGATTTGATTACCTGTAAATGAGAGAGATCGAGATAAAAACAAACCACTTTACCTACTGTCTCACACTTCAAATCAACGTACCGGCTGCGTGGGCCAAATATCCTGTACTTTGTCCCAACTTGATGAACTGGACAAAGTCATGATAACGGCGATTATCATGATTTAGTTAAAAGGCTTTGCCCTTGGAATTCTCAGATTGTAGGTATCAGTATTTCTCCTAATGTACTATGATCGAGCATGTATTATTGAAGAAACATAGGTAACTAGGAGGAAGAGGGGTTTCTTGTCTAATATTTAATGAAGAAACTTGTACAGTATTATGCAGGAAACAGAAAAGCAGACATTGACACAACATGATCAGCTCTGTAGTTTCTATTTCTAATTATGCAGAACTGCATGAATATTTGATGATTGTAAATGTCATGAGTGGCAACCTTGTTGGATTTTCCTGAGTACCTACATAGTCACATATCACCACTGTTTAATTTTTTTTACAAAAGTTAAACCCTCTGAGATTCACTTTTCACATCAATTTAAATTTTGATACATTTCATATTTATTCTGCTTTCTATCAGAATTGTTGCTAATTTGTTTGGGTGTTTTACATATTGTTTATAATATTGAGGCGGAAAAGACAAAATTCACATTTCAGCTCTTTGCAATTCATCAGGTCAGAATGACATCTGATATAATAAAATTATTCCATCTCGTTATCCAATCTTGAGTAATTTCAAAAGCACAAAATAAACCACTAAGGGTAATTATCTGGTTAATTCTTGCTGAATGATACATTAATTAAAACACTAAGGGTAATTATCTGGTTAATTCTTGCTGAATGATACATTAATTAAAACACTAAGGGTAATTATCTGGTTAATTCTTGCTGAATGATACATTAATTAAAACACTAAGGATAATTATCTGGTTAATTCTTGCTGAATGATACATTAATTAAAACACATTTTCACAGACTAAAGAAGATTAAATGCCTGTCCAAACAATAAAAATTTTCTCTACTTGTCATTTGATAACTGGTTTCGATAGTCGCCATGTTTTCCAGTTGTATCGTTAATTATGATTTGATTGGCAATCAAACAAAAGGCTATATTTGATCAAAATTTAGTCCAATCAAGTCATAATTAATTCTCTCTAAAACTAACTTCCATAAACTTTAAAGATAATCTCAATGCAATCCAACCTATGTTCAATTATGCACACATTGGCGTGACATCGGCCACCTATTTGTTCCGCCCAGTTCATAATGATTTTAGATGACAGCTATATTAGTGGCCAGCAAGGTTTGAAAAGTTGTCCAGCAAATATCAATGACTGGAGCTAACAGCAAATGTCCTATGAACAGCGCGTGCTCATTAGATAATTGTCGTAGTAGAATCAATGCTAATTAAGACTGATTCATCATTCTCCACACAAAGCCACACAAATGATCATTTGCCACACAACGCACAAGATGGGATTCTCATGAATTTGTAATGCGTCACATTCAAATTCCAAGCATAAACAACAGATGGTATGCGTCTATTGATTACTCTAAATTACAACTTTTGTTTTAAACCGCGTGTGAAGAGAAAGACAAAACCAATTTCATCCAGATTGCCATAGGCATAGAGCATTGTACCTCAAAGTTTATCCTTTGTCAGAATAGCATATGCTCAATAACCGCTTCATAGAATTTGACCAGTTTAGTAGAGAATTAGCCTGACATGAAAACCTTTAGAATCTTCCATCAAGTATGACCCATTCTTCTAAAAAAAAAACTTTAAAAAAAAGCTTGTCTGCAAAAAGGTCATTACATAATATTTTCATACGGGGTAGAAAGTATCTTGGCATGCAGACATTTTAGTTCCTACAAATGCTCATCCACCATTAAGCTTGACCACCATTACTAAAGTAGATGCAACTTTGAAAATGATCTTTATAGCCAACATTCTTTTTGTTTTTGCCACTCCTCATGAACCATTGTAGCATGTAGAAAAACTATATTGGTAAAGTGGTGTAGCCGTGTCTTTCTCCAATTATTGCGACACCCGTAATACTGGATATAACTATCCGCATGTTTGAACAAAGCACAGAAAACTCCAGTCGGAACACCTCGTGGCATTTCTGCAAAGACCCATCTCGGATTGTCTGCCGTTGTAATATTTTTGTGCAGAATATTCACACATTTGTAAAGAAAGAAATCCACAATCGCATTCGGATTACCTTGCCTATTTTTGTCACGTAATCAAAAACACAATCGCAACCTTTCGATCAGTCCTACGGACAAGATCTCTGTTTTTCAAAACCAGTCAAATCTATTTAGACGTTATAGGAACGCAGACTACATGTTAGATTTATTCACCTCCGAAATTGAAGCGCTTAACATTGTGTAGACTATGCACCTTTCCAACTTAAGATTTAATAACGGAATGACTGCAATCAGCATCGACAATTTTACGTTTTGCAAAAACACATGTTAAATTGTTTTACGACGAGTTTAAATTAAAATTATGAGATATACGAGATTCACCTGAGCAAATCATAAAAATGAACAAAGTAATTGGGTCAAATGTTTAGAACTAACCTTTGTCGGCGTAGGGATATATCCAAAATTGGATAGTAAAACACCAGATAAAGGAGGCGCTTACTTAGCGGCGATGGTGCAGAGTGTTCATGTATTCCAATGTATACCGATAGTTCTCACTCCAATGCATTTCTGACCAGACCTCTCCGGTGGCCTAAGTTGCATGAGCATCCGCCAAGGATTCGGGACATCGTGGGTGCGAACCACGGCCGAGTCATACTAAAGGATGATAAAATTGTACAACCAGCTGTCTCGCTTGGCGCTCAGCTTAAATTTTGTCACCCTAAATACACTTGTATGTTTCAAGTAATATATATATGGTTCGTGCTTTATACTAGACCAATACCACTCAACGTTTGAAGAAATCTCTCTCTCTCTCTCTCTCTCTCTCTCTCTCTCTCTCTCTCTCTCTCTCTCTCTCTCTCTCTCTCTCTCTCTCTCTCTCTCTCTCTCTCTCTCTCTCAGTAAAATTGTCAACTACTAAGTTATATACTGCATGTGAGTGATATCAGGACCACTTGGAACTCTTGCTAAAATATTATTAACGCTACTACTTATATCGCTCAAAAAGATAGTTATGAGACTTTAAGGTACACAATTGTTCAGGAGCCAAGTTTAAAAAAAATAAAAATGGTGCACACCTATCATTTGAATGTATCCCAACGCGATTCCTAGCTTTCACTTTAACAGTGATTAGCAGTCACAGTTTTGTCCACAAGTGTTTGTGTGGTGCTCAAAAAGGATTGTGAAGTAATACATTGAACACATTGTATTTTACCTGGTTGGACAGAATGTGATGCCCGTTTAGAATCCCATACATTAGTGCTGTCCAACATGTGGTCCGCCGTGGGCTGATTTTAAATGACCCGGCAAGAGCTCGAGCAATTTGCTGTGCATTTATGTAAAAAGAAAAAAAAAAAGAAAAAAAATGGCCCACTTTCATTTCATGCTGCGTTTCTCGGCTTCAGGAAATATTTTTCGGTGGCCCAAAGTGCCAAAAAGTTTGGACAGTACTGCCATACAGGCTTCGCACATGGGTAAAATGTTCAGGACAATCACAAAAGTCCGTCCGAATCGATACACCGTGACATGGAACTATTTATATACAGAAATGTTCCATGAAAAACGGCAATGAGAGAGAGAGAGAGAGAGAGAGAGAGAGAGAGAGAGAGAGAGAGAGGGGGGGGAGTGGAACAACACAGAAACACACACACACACACACACACACATACACAGAGCGTTTTGAAGCCATGCCAATATTTTCGTTACTGTTCGGTAGCATTTGGGAAAATTAGAAACTCTCGAAAGAACCTGTAAGTGAAGATATCCGTGTACTTTAAAAATGTAACACTGGGACCTCGAAATGGGATAGGTTCACCTAATCTAAATGATTTTACATTCAATACATCTATAGAACTTGTGCCGTGACAGGGTTGTACTTAAACAGGAAAGCAGTCATGAGGAACGTCATAAATCATAGACTTGAAAAGTTCGGCGACAAAATAATAAACTCGTACGAAATTTCACTACATTAGATCCTCTTCATCGTGTCAATTCAAAAACCTGAAATGAAACCATTAAAATTACTTCATATTTTATTCATGCCAAGATGTTTTGCGTTTTAATGAAAAAAGGCCTCTGGAAAATTACTGAAATAGTTTATTTTAGTTGATGTCTATTTGCCGAGAAATATGAATCGATAATATGTAAAGATATGTACATAAAGTTATCACCCTAAACATGTATTTATTATTAGTAGTATTACATACATACATACATACATACATACATACATACATACATACATACATACATACATACATACCTACCTACCTACCTACCTACCTACCTACCTACCTACCTACCTACCTACCTACCTACATACATACATACGTACGTACGTACGTACGTACGTTCATGCATACATACATACCTTCATGCATACATACATACATACATACATACATACATACATACATACATACATACATACATACATACGTACGTACGTACGTTCATGCATACATACATACATACATACATACATACATACATACATACATACAACTTTTATCGTTTGGGTTGTCTTTATCAAGTTTCAGACAGTGATGCTGACCCATACGTTTTACTATGGTTCAGACAGTGATGTTGACCGATACGTTTTACTATGGGGCTTTTACTCAACGTAGCAAAAGCGTTCACATCCATTGCATTGCTTATTTATGTAGAAGTTGGTAGTAAGCAGAAAAAGTCTCAAACAGGCCAAACAATCTAAGAGCAGATAGAAATATCTTCCAAATTCTCAAAATACTATAAGTATCAAGCATGGTCGCAATTTTCAAGGATTTATTTTTTTACGGAGTAGTGAGAAAATTGATTGCAAATAGTAGTTGTAATTGACATCCACTTCGTCGGCTTTGATCGTGATGATTATAATCTTCAATAAATATATGTCTAATATGGTATGTGTTAAAAGGAATTGTCAGTCTTATTACTTAGAATTTTCCTGCATCAAATCAACGTACCGTTTTTACCCTCATATAAGTCATATCTAACTTCTTAGACTCAAATCGGCTGTCGCATGATACGCCTGTTATCACACAAGATGTACGACATCAATACACAGGGTATCGTAAGCTTCAAGTGACAGTATTGTTAAGCAGTCGGTCTGTATTGAAATTTGATACAGTGTTATTGACCTATAAAAAAACTAATTGTAGGTTAAAGTCCTCCAGGTCGAAATTGGTTATACGATTCGAAGTGTCATTCGTGTTGTCACGGCCAATGTAGCATGAACTATTTAGGACCAATTATGCGTATGAAAACATGTGGTGAGCTAGGTACACCCTACACCAAGCCTAGGACCCAGTCGCAGTCTACTTCAGGACAAACACATCTAATCAGAATACCCACTGCTTGGACATGGTGTCAAATTAAGGAGAACAATTTCGGACTTAAAAGCTGGTAATTTATTGGAAGAGTGACCTAAACAGAGAGAAAACGGTAAGATATTTCTTATACAGTAACTGGGAATTTCAGTTAATCAAAACAAGGACGTATTGAATTATAAGTGAGTAATTATGCATCAAAAAATATTGTAACATCACCATGTCACAGGCCACAAAAGACACATCAACATCTTCCTCGTTGGATCTTATTTCGAATCCCACTAAAATTTAATTAAAATTCTATTCATTTAGGCTGGTGACCGAAAGTGTAAAACTATATAGGGTTTTTATTTGCATTTCTGTAAGTTCTTTTAAGACACTCACAGTGAAATAGTTATTTCTTGAATATAACAAAACTTGCTTTTGATTTTGGTTAATTTTTTTAGTTAAAGATGCTGGAGTTGTAATAATAGAATAGGAATGAGAAATAATAAATTTTATGTTTTAACGTCTTTAACAAAAGGTCACAAGTTACAGTTCCACGAAAAGTTGTGCTATAATTGCTACTATAATGAATTATTAGCGTTAACCTCAGTAGCAGAAGGCGATAAAATTCATCACCAGATATTGTAGTTGGAGAATTATCTTTCACCAACTTGGCAGACAAATCTCTACTGTTCCTGCTAAGGTCTTGCTTTCTCTAGCTGATTGTCTCAGGTTGTTCTTGCTTCCTTTTGCTCTTACGATCCGCGTCTATTCGCCAAGTAAGGTAAATTCCTAAAATAAAGAACACATTATGTATTATTCAATGTTTTCCTTTAAGAGCAGGTTCCTGTACATTCAAGTTCAATATGAAAGAAAACGGATTCATAAGCGATCGATTCTGACCAGCAGAATTTAGCTTTGGACTTGTTCTTGAATGTGGAATGAAATGACCTGACAGAATTAAGCTTAAGTTTGATTTAAAAATTTGATACACAAATGTATTCATACTATTAAGATGGGTCGCACAAATTTGGACAGTTAAATACGTGGTAGTACGATACCCTAGTTGCTTTCATCAACCAACACGTGTCTCCGGCTTGTATTAACTACAGTTTTCATCAGGACTATTAATCGCCATATTGTCCTTTCAAAAGACAATTTATGCAGGCGGATGTAACGTAGTAATTAGAGTCCTATTTATATGCATTTCTGTATATCAAAAGCATTGTTGATAGGCGTTTATTAGGGTTTTCAGCCACAAATAAACTTTTTACCCGGTTTTATGAGCTGACTTTGACTACGTTCATATCCAATACTGGTTTCTAATTTGTTTGCTTCTAAAGAATGATGAAACCGGATTTTATAATTGTAGAGGGTGTATAACATAAAAGCAAAATAATGGACTATACTTTCAAAAACTATAACATCATAAACCTATGAACGCAGGGTAAAAAAATAGCAATTTTATGGCACCCATTTTACATATGATTCTCTTATGCTAGGACATACCTTTCGCTCTAGAAATGCAGAGGGACTTTTACTGGGATGTGATATTAGCATGCATAGAAACTGTTCGAATTCTTGGGATCTGTCCGAAGAGTATTATGCGAGTGCGTAACTTTTAGGGGAAAAAAAACATTGGGCAAACTCTAGACTGGTGTTCGTAATATGGAGTTACACGATATGATGGTAGTATATTCAATCGTTCTGATCCAGTTTAACATACCATCCTCTCCTTCGTTTAAGGATACATTGCTGTTTCCAAGGAAATGACGAGGATATGTTTGATTGGGGCGGGTCCCAGCGGCATGTCAATGCTGTACAACCTAGCCAAGATGAAGGAACAGGGGAAGCATATTCCCGATGTGGTCTGCTACGAGAAACAGTCTGACTGTGGAGGACTATGGAATTTTGACTGGAGAACGGGTAAATTGACGTTTTGGAAAAATAGTGTGAGTATAAGTACAAAAAACACAGATACAGTCAATAGACTGGCCACATCTTGTTAACTCTTTATAGCCTTTTATGAAGACAAGTCCCTATTTTAATCAGTAATAATTATTACGCTGATCCAAAGAAACGAAAATGATGAGTTTGGAAATAAAAGAATTTAAATGTCTTAAAACTTTCAAGCATTTTTCTTACGGTTTATTTTTACCCGTTTTAAAATCCTTTTGGCACAACAGAAGGTAGCTTTTGCTTTTTTACTGGTTTTGTATAGCTGACATTCTCTCATCTGGTTTTGCAGTCTCATAATTGTTTTAAAAATGTTTACGTATCTTCCTTTTAAAGATTCCTGGTGACTGATTGGTCTAAAGCGCTGATCTATACAAATCACTCAAATTTCCACTCTATCTGGGTGGGTTCCAGTCTCGGAATAGGCCAAAAGCATGGCAGTAGTTTCCAGTGTGTTAGTTGCTTTTCCCGAGGTTTATTCGGGTTCCTGCTCGAACAAATCTACTGGCCGACATGCATAGCCTATCATGCGTGCTAAACATAGCGATAAACCTATAAAATCCAGTTAGCTAATTATTTGAAATATACGTCAATCCGGAATGATGCATTTTATTCAGATTTAGGCTTATATGTGTGTGTGTGTGTGTGTGTGTGTGTGTGTGTGTGTGTGTGTGTGTTGATATTTTAGAGTTCTTGATTGCGACAATTGTTTCTTTGTTTACACTTCAAATCCTTATCTTTGAGGAAACTAACAAGTCTCGTAATTAACCCCATCCTTCCATATGGTCCGAATATGTAAGACTTTTATATGTGTTAGTAATCCCCCATCCTCTCCAGTATATGTATGTAGTTAGTGTGAATACTTTTAAAATAATAAATTAATTTTACAAAACCATTTTGATTAAGGTGAATTTCTTATTTTGGTTTGATTTATATCCATGTCAAAGGTTTCTATTTACCTTTCTGGAGTCTTTGATGTATTCAATTTAGGTTTACATATGTTTCCTCTCTATAGATCATTTGAATCCTTTTGTCGAATTTCCTAGTCTTTCATTTTTTAAATTTAAGTATGATCTTTTCCAGGCATCTTAACATTTCGCCCCTTTGATCTGTTCTAATTTCCTAATATATTTTTGTATTATTTGAACAGTTGCTTAGGGTTTCCTTATTTAAATGTATTACAAGTTGTTTACCTTAATGTAGAATGAAACAAAGAAGGAATTATAACTTCAATATGTATTACGAGTTTATGCTTTTAAAATAAGTAACAGAAAAAGAGTAAAGACAATAATCTTTGTAAAATTTAGCAAATAATTTTCTTCCCTAGAATACAAAATGTATTACAAGTTGTTTACCTTAATGTAGAATGAAACAAAGAATGAATTATAACTTCAATATGTATTACGAGTTTATGCTCTTAAAATAAGTAACAGAAAAATAGTAAAGACAATAATCTTTGTAAAATTTAGCAAATAATTTTCTTCCCTAGAATACAAAATGAAAATGAAAAACAAAGAACTCAAGGTTTTGCGAATTAAACAAAAATAATCTAAGAATTAAAAACTGGAAGTCCTGGTCATAAAAGGTCCTGAATAAAATTGAGTTCGACTCCCGATGAGATCCGAAATTGAAGGTAATGATGTCTGTAATATCCTACAAAGTTCAGATGTGTCAACAGTCCCTTGATGAATCACATAAATTATTATTCCAGTTTTGAATGCGCACTAGGGTAAGATTTCACGAATCATTGTGTCTAGACCGGGTACTTCCATTTCTTACCTATTCTTTCTGTTAAATTTCCTTCTATGTAGGGTCTTAAACTAGTAAAGACAGCTCTCACAACCGAAAGTCGTGCTTTACATTAACGTGAGAGAGCAAGGTTAGATCTGTTCATTAGTTTATATCATTATGTTTGATTATCATCTATATGTCTCCCGTTTTCTCATGACTGCTTTCTCCGTCATCAGAAATTTCTCGTATTAAGACTTCATTTTCTTGTTTGGGATCTATTTTTGATGCCTCCGTATTATATCTCAGAATTTTACTTTTTAGGTCGTGGATTAGGAGATTAGGACAATCTGTGCCCGCATGTCTTGTATCTGGGACATGACTCATGATATATGTTACCAATGTATCACCTCTGTAAGAAAAGCCAGTTAATTAGCAAGAATGTTAACAATTTGATTGGCATCCATGCATAATGTGGTGAGTTGAGAAATTGCCATAAACGCGAAAAATAAAAACATTTTGTTAGATTTGATGAATATATACTGTGTATTTTGCACAAAGGACACTTCCTTCCACGCAACACTTTTTGTATTAAATGTTTATCAAACAAAAAAATCATTATCAAATAGTTATATAATTATGAACACCGATCACGCTAGTATTTGAAGAAATACATGCGAAAATGCTAAATACTTCATATTGCATATAAGAGAGTGTGACCAGAAAAAAGTTTTCTAAATGTTGTTTTTAAACAGAGAACTACTATCGACGGAAAAGTCATTTAGATCGTCTGATATCAATATAACAACCTGTTCACTGTCCAATATTATAGGACTAAACTGAATTATTAAAGGAAGTGAGCTTTTATATAGGTTTCAGAAGAGAAGATACATTTGTATATAACTCGCTACATTCTCTTGATAAATTTAATAATTGTATGTCTATGATAAAGGAGTTCATTTTTATTCACCGTTAAACTTAGTGTCTGTGATTCCTGTAAAATATAGTGCTATATATGGCAAATTAGACCCAAGTGGGGTCATGTTGAAGTTTGGTCGGACAGGTCAATGAACCAAAGAAGCCATCATATTTGCTGGATCGTGTATTGCAGACTTACAACGGTTTTAGTAGAGATAGTTTCAGTTTAATTTGGAATTAATTAGCTCATTCAGATACATTTTAGAAGTAATTTCCTACGTAACGTAACAATATTGGAAATCCCGATACATCGTAGACGTTGCAAAGGAGAATGTGTGAATAGTTGATATAAGTGTGTTATAGAACTTAAGTTTTGTGCATTTTGGTATGTACATTAGGGTTAAAAAAAGGTCTGCGGTTAATACAATCAGACCCTACGTTCAGTTCTTGAAAACACAAAAAAAAATGTCTTCAGGGAATGCTTTCTCTGATGTCCGCTAGGACCCTTTATAAACTGGGGTCAAACATAGTGCAGTGAAGATGCAACGATTGGTTAATCTTGAAATTGATGTAAACTTTGTACACCAAATTCAAACTTGAAAGAATTAGTAAGGAAAGTTATAAACTACATTTGATTGGCCTATTTGTATACATTATTATCAGTAAGGACCGCCATTCTGATAACTAGGATAAATTTGACAATAAGTACAACCTTGACTTTCAGCGTTCCGATAGACGTTAGTAATTTTCCGTCGAGGGTTCCGTTGAGACCCCTCCTTCCTTCCTCAGCTCGTACTTCCAAAGACGAGTGTGTTGGACGATTCCAACTCGTGAAGTAATAAGGTGCCCGAATATCTTGTAAGAAAGGAATCTGGGTGACATCACAAGGGTTGTATCCAATCACACCAGACGTCTTATAATGCAAGAGGATAGAGTATTATTATAAATGTGTGTCGGTACAATTCCCACTCACTATATTTTACATTAGCTGGGGGCTTCATTGTCCCGAATATACGAATGAATTAAAATGTATACCTTGAATGCAATAACACTTAAGGGAATTTGGCTTGAAGTTTCCCGTACAGCTAATGAAATATCCCATTTTATGTTGATAATTCCTCGCACATGTACAAGAGTGCAAAAGCTACGTTAATCCAATAAAAGTAAGTAGTGCAGTGATATTCGTGTGGAGTAATAGCCAGCGTCCACGTCGCGATAGAATTGTGCACTGCAAAACAAAGCGTATCACCCAATATGGCGCCAAAGCGTAGCACTAATATACCTACGTCGGCAGTACGGCCATTAAGGCCCTATATAAGGCTCTAACTACCGGTTGGAGCATGAGACTTGATCTGGGAAGAAACGAAGGAGGAAGCGGTTCAAAATATCGTCTGACTAGAGATAGCGGTGAGACAATACAAGGAAGATGAATAGGAAACGTAAAGAGAGGAGGAAAGCGGCGCTTCTGAGGCCTACTAACAACTCAACGATGAGGCAGAGGTAATTCCCCAGCTCAACAAGATAGAGATGAAGAGGAGGATGGAGACGAAGGTAAGACAGATAATACAAGTTGAGGAAGATGATAACGATCGGAAATGGATTATGGATCTTGCCTTAGAGAAAGCACTTCATAACTCCAAGAACGATAACCACTTTGTAAGTGCGGTGATGTACTTAGCCTGGAGTCAATTCAAAACCAAGAAGAAATGACCTTAGCAATGGCAATTAGGGGTACCTATTCTTACTCAGTACCAACAATATTTCCTTTCCACCCTTAATGATTAAAGAAGATTACCGCTTCCAAACCTTTGGACTGTCGTCTTAAAAGCGCTTAATATGACTACTAATTATTTGAACTAGTTTGGCTTGGAAATCTGACCTGATCAGACCATAAGGCACTAATTAGATTCTTTGCGCACAATTTTTTTTTTTGAATTAGTTTAATTTTTATCAAAACATTGGCAACAAATCGCTTTGCCTCGTTCAGTTTTGCGGTAATTTTAGGAAGTATGATGTACGCTTAGCACATGAAATTCAAATTTAAATTCAAACGGAGGAACATTTTCAACCATGTGAAGGTGAGTACAAGGGAGACAATAACGAAAACCAATGACATCAACATCAAAACATAAAAATATATCTAAGATGAATGATATCCAAACCAATTTAGGAATAAAAACTAAACACTGCTAACATCCTAAAGATATATTTACATTAGCAACATAGACCCACAACACAGCAACATCAGCATTGTAAGTGTTATGTCTAGGTTGATCAGAGTTCACAGGGAAGAACTAAGAATAATTAGAACTCAAAAGCCAATTATATTATCCTCTGGTGTAACACCAGGCAATAGCTGGATAAACTAATGGAACTTAGACGAATCGGACGAATATATATAACATTAGGCAGACATACGGCTTGTTAACACAGGAAATACAAACATTGAGAAAACCAAATCTAACCGGCCAAGACTAGCTACTGACAAATATGTGGAAAATGCTGAGGCACTCATACAGGAAAATGCAATTAAGATGGACACAAATGCGTCAACTGCTTAGTAACTCACAAACCGAAGTCATGGGCTTGCCGCACCTCCATAAGATAGTTGAAAATAGTCAACGTTAAGACTAAACACCATCTAAATTACAACAGAACCTAGGAAATACCGTACAAGACAAAGTCTTCAAGGAAAAGTACCAGGATCATAAATCCCAATAGAGTGAGAATAATGTCAGCTATCGACGCAGTTCTAACCAGTAGAAATAATCAGGAAACCTAAGAAACAGATGATTCGAAGATAGCTTGAGCAAAGAACAACAATAAGGGTAACAATAACTCTAAAGGTTTTATGATAGTAGCAATAGCAATATTAACACGGAGATCAACATTAACAGCGATAGCAAAAACGGTTACAGTGAAAATAGCAACAATAACAATAACAGGATCAGCAGTAGTAACAGCATAGGGAAAAGCAACTAAAGGTTAAATAGAAATAGGAAATGTTGTTGTTGGGCTTAACGCCATTTTTAGCGCACGATAGGCTATACATGGCGGCCAGTTTTAATGGTGAAGGAAGAAACCGGGAAATCCCCGGTAAGAACCACCGACCCACGAGACGTTACTGACAGGCTTTCTCACATATCTGCATTCGCTGAAACTTAGACTCGAACCCATGCAGACAGAGGTGAGATGGTAGTGATCCGTAATGGAGAGCGCTTTAGATTACTCAGTCACTCAGGGACACAAGACAGGAAATACATAGATCAAAAACAAATGATTAACAACAGAAAGAAACAAAAGGTACAACTAATTTATCAACTTCAGTAAGCACATTCAACAAGGATCAAACACAAAGAAGAAAATATGCTTCGAAAGAAACATCTACAGTCATAAGAGCGAACGCAGGAAACAATAAAGACGTTTTTATCCAAACAGAGAAGACAACTTGCTAGAGTCTGGGGTCGTCTTTCTTCATTAATTAACTTCGTCTCACATATTAGGGACTTATTTGACGGTGTCCTTAAACTCGTCATTAATGACAACATTCCGGTCCAACAGGCTTGCAAACTTGTGAGCCAACTGTTGGACAAATACGTCATTACGTCATGCATACCAAACAGGTGTAGTAACACCTCAACATAACGAATAACTATTAATATCAAGAATTGATATGTAAGGATCAAAAGCAATCACATATTTAGCAGTGGAACTGCTGGGGACTGTTAATAAATTAAGCATAGTCCTAAACAAGGAATAAGACCAACCTGATATTTGCATTCAGGAAACTCATCTGACCGAAAATAGTAAAGTTATTCCCAAAGTCCCTAGTTACTCACATCTTTCTTTAAGCATCGTTCCAAAAGGAAAATGTAGGAGGTCTAGCTATATTATCCAGTGACACATTAGCTTATATAGTTCAAGGGCGAGCACCAACACAGGGCGACCTCTATTATTTACTTCAATTCCAGTCGGCCAAGTTCAAAATAGGAAACACCGAATGAGAAATTTTGAATGTTTATGACTCAGAGCGTGAGGGCGGAAAATCAATCACCATAAACACTTATGTATCCATGTTAAGCACCTCTGGCTGCATACTATTATCAACGCCCATAGCAACCAGTGGGACGGAAACAACATCGACGAAAGAGGTAAAATCATTGTAGATGGGTCAATACGACCAATTTTATAAAAGTGAATACAGGAGAAAAAACCAGAATTAATCTGCAATTACCCTAATATTATCCTCTTCAAGGAGAGCCGAATTAGCAGAATGGGAAGTGGACCACACCAGCACTCTAGGAAGGACCACTTAAAAATTATCATAAGTCTTATTATTCCCAATACCATCAACAATATAACCAAGCCTTTCAAATGGAGATACGATAAAGCCAATTTTACCATGTTTCGCACCATCTAGGAGAGCTTAGCTGTTGAATACCTGTCTGACGAAAACATTGAATCCTTTAACCAAGATAACATTGACACTCTAAAGTCAGCATCCAAACTGAGCATCCCCAGAAGAGAGAGAAAAAAAGCAATACAGTTGGTCCCTGGTGGAATGACTAACGCAAACAATTTATACAAGACAAGTAAAAAGCCGCAAAATAGTTTAAACATTCCAAGCGTAGATCAACATATTGTTTTAACTATGAAGAAAAAGAAACACTAATAAAAGAAGTTCAACTCTCTACAAGCTTAAAACAACTAGAATATCATCTAAAGTTGGCATTCAATTCGAAATGCAAAATGCGACAGACACCATATATCTGTCCTTCTTGATCTAGAAAATGTATACGATCAAATTTGGACTTAGCACTAAGCTCAATCACTATGGAATATCTGACTGCATCCACAAATAGATTTCTAACTTCTTAACCGGTCGCAAAATTAAAACCAGAATTAATAATATCTAATCCAATACCTTCCTACTGGAAAATGAGACCTCCCAAGGAAGTGCGGTGAACCTAACACTATACAATATTTTGATAAATAATATGGACCAGTCAGTTGAACAAGCAAAATAGACCTCTCTCAGTTCGCTTATATTTGTGGGATCTGAAAGTAGGCAGCACCCCTAAACCTTTGTCTTGGAACTTGGAGTTAAATATAACAGTGCGATCGGCTGAGAAATGGAGTTTTAAAAATATCGCCAGGCTAAACATTAGGAGCTTGTTTCTACCCAAAGCCTAAAAAGCAGAGATTCCCCAATATTATACCTTAATAACACCTAAATACGTCTCGCAAAAAAACCCAAACTCCTGGTAATGACCTTTGATGAATATCTGACATGGAGATATTATATAGAAGACTTACTCAAAAGATGCAACAGGGACTTAAATCTCAGTAACCTGAGAGGAACAAACTGGGAAGCAGACCAGAGTATTATACCAACGCTATACGGATCATTAATGAGATGGAAACTGGACCACAGATGTAAAGTCTATGCGTCAGCAAGCCACAACCTCCTTAGAAAACTAGACAGCTTGCAATACAAGGCGCTAATATATGCACAGGGATGCCAAGAAATACTTAAATAGAAGAACAGCAGATTCTAACAGGCTAACCACCACCACAACTTCCAAGAGAGGAATCCAACCGCAGCAACAATTTCCATCCAGGATAAGATGCAACCAATCAGGAAAATCATTGAAAGATGTAAAATACCTTTTAGTCGGAGAGGGGGTAAAGTAATCCAAGAACTAATAAAGATACTTAGCATAGACAACATCCAAGCAGATCTAATCTCATATATTGACCCAGCTATGCAAAACTCCAACAATAAATTTCAACACTACAACATACAGTAACCAAACGGAACAAGCATTACATCTAGAAATGAAAATGTTTTCAGAAATCGACAACAAGTATACAGGCTAGAATAAAATATTCGAAGATGGATCCAAGTAGAAAAGACTCCCATAGAAAAGCTGGTGTCTTATTCATCCATAAAAACAACGTAATTCTAGGAAAAAAGACTCCCATACTACTGTTCTATATACTCCACATAATTATGGGCAATCATCGAAACCCTTAAATTTATACGAGAAAACAAATCAGAGAAAGTCATACTTATCGACTAAATGAGTGTACTAAGATCCCAATAAGCCAATAACTCGAAAAGCAGATAGAATTTCCTATTATAATCTGATATTCAAATGATTAGAACAACACCAACAAGTAGTGGAATTTATGTGGATGCCCTTCCACATAGAGATACCAAGGAACAGAAAAGCAGAAAAAGGGGCTATTAAGTATACAAGAACCAGCATTCAAGTGCATCGAGTACACATTACATAACTAAGCAACAAATTGATATTAAATGCCAAACAAAAATGAATAGCATTAACAGATGATGAACATTGCACTCAATTCAACCAAGAATTAACCAAAATATCATTGGCCCAAGCATGAGGAAGAACTAAGACTTAAGAATCATTATTCAAATACAAACTTCATAAAACAGTTCTGGTGGCAGCTTATATAAAATATTTTCCAATTAACATCGAAAGGAGAACGATCTGCCCACACTTCCTAAAACTACAGGGAATAAATCTTGTATTCACCAAATGACAATAAAACATCACAAAGAGGATAATATTTCAAGGAGACTAGAAAAAGCTACAAGCATCCAAGCTTCATATAAATATCCGTTTTGAAGTCATTTTGGAAAATAAAGAGCTTATCTATCTCAATATTCTGAATTGCTTAACAGAGGTGGGCTAAAATGGAAAAGAATTGCTATCCGCTCCTTCACTGCTATTTCATATAGGTAACCCTATGGGATACACCATTAAAACTAATTCACTATTAACTCTCAGACTTTATGAGAAGGCAGGGAGACATATCAGTTGATGAAGGGCAGGGGACACCGAGTCACTCGCGCTGGTTACGCATGTGAACGTGCTGTGGTTAGACATCGGCTGAAACAAACTCAATACAGTTCGTACGTCTGGCAGCTGAAATAAAATTACAGCAACACAATTTTCTATATCTTGATACTATTTTTAATACTACCATTAATTTTCAGGTGTGGATGAGCATGGAGAACCTATTCACGGCAGCATGTATCACCATCTGTGGTCCAATAATCCCAAGGAATGTTTAGAGCTTCCGGACTATACTTTTGACAGACATTTTGGCAAAGCCATTCCGTCATTTCTTCCTCGTGAAGTCATCCTGGACTACTTGAGCGGTAATTCTCTAACTCATACGTTTGTACATATAATACTGATTCTTTAACAATCGTATGTGATTATTCTATCATGGGCGCCAGTACATAGTGGCAAGTGTCCATCTCACCTCCCCGGATTTCAACTCTGAACATGTTTTGACCTAAATCCGTAAAACGTAATGCCTGACCACTATATGTATGTCCCTTTCCCCAGATTGTTTTTGCCAGTGCTTTTGTATTATATGCTTGATTTAACTAAATACTCTATGAGAACCATTTGTTTTATTCAATATTTATTTTCACGAAAGCCAAAAGTGAAAAGCTTTTATGCAAACCTTCTCCATTAAAGTAAAACTTCCGGTATTGCTTAGATGATAAGGATGGTATGGAATGGGATTTAGGCGTAATATCTGTAGGATGGAATCCATCTATATACATGCTTGGTTTAAACGCGAACTTAATGAAGTAAATAAACTCATATTTGTTGATAGAAAAATGTAGACATAAACCAGTCTCCCGAACTGACAAAACTTTATGCAACCACATCATATTTACGAGGTAAAAATATGATGCGAGTCCGAATCAAACAGAAATTTGTTTGCACCTTCTGTACAATATAATGTTCCAAATCCAATACTGCAAATATTAGCTCACAAATACATTACAGTAAATATGTGTATTTCTATATCCAGTAATTTTCTTTTCACAAAAATATTACAAAAATGTAATGTTTATTTGTGGAATTTAAACGTAAACACTGTCACTGCGATGTGTTGGCCAACTCAAACCAATACTGTGCACCGTATCAAATAATGAGAAATCACATGCATTAGACATTTTGTGTTGACAAAATGTTTTGTCTTTTGTAAAATGTTATGTTTATTTATATTTAGCAAAAATGTATAATCTACTTTTACTATTTCAACTTATGGGGGAAGCTATTTTTGCGCACAAAAGAAGAAAGAAACAGCATCTCTCAGAATCAAAGAGATTGTTCATTCTTTCTATTTAAATAATTTCTACTGAAATAAAAATTGTGATAAAAAGAATCTCAA
Source organism: Potamilus streckersoni (assembly GCA_016746295.1). NCBI lineage: Eukaryota > Metazoa > Mollusca > Bivalvia > Unionida > Unionidae > Potamilus > Potamilus streckersoni. The sequence continues at coordinate 540,049 of JAEAOA010000546.1, forward strand.
ATAGGTAATGATCTAACATTAAATTTATGAAACTAGTTAAATAATTGCAAACTATAGCTAGCCAAAGCTTGTAAAAGCTGATCATTATTCATCTCGGTTCATAAATTCATTATTAAATTGTTATCCATTTGAGACTCTCTATATATTGTTTAACTCCAGCATTTATTTGTAATGCTTAAACACCTAAGAAAGACTAGAAAACCATGGTGGTTAAGCGCTTTGATTGACGCTTGTAAATATTGCTGAAATTTAATTAACAATAACGTCAGTCATGTTACGTTGTTCCATGACATTGAAGGTTTGCTTTCTGTATTGGTCATTCGTTCATACATGTAATTCTTAATTCTTGGTTATGGACAAAAATGGTTTATGTTTTTAACTCTTTCATATTTTCATATTATAATTTTACGAGAGAGAGAGAGAGAGAGAGAGAGAGAGAGAGAGAGAGAGAGACAGACAGACAGAGAGAGAGAGACAGAGAGAGAGACAGAGAGAGAGAGAGAGAGAGAGAGAGAGAGAGAGAGAGAGAGAGAGAGAGAGAGAGAGAACTTAACATTGATTTCAAACCGAAAAGGAATCCTCTAATATTCTCTTGAATACGCAGCACCTTACAAGGTTTTCGCCATTGAAATTTTCTAAGCAAACTTTAATGGGTTAAAACGTATTACTTTTCCAGAAATGGAGTAGTTCTGATCATATTCATGACATTGTTAGATATCTTGTATGTTTTGAACATTTTTTGGATTATACAGTTAAAACCAATGTTTCTATTTGGTGTAAATGTTCCTTCGTTTTTCATTCCCTCTATGATTTGTACAATGTTTACTGTTATCTTCGTTATGTTTCCACAGGGCGATGGAAGACTGTCAATGCAACAAAGTTTGTTCGTCTCAATACTATAGTAAAAAATGTGGTTTACAATTCTGACAAAGATAATTTCACTGTCTGGGCTAGAGACCAAGTTGAAGATAAAGACCTACCCCTGGAGCAGTTTAGTCACATCGTAGTGGCTACTGGACATTTTTCTGTCCCTAATACTCCTTACTTTAAGGGGGTTGAAACCTTTCCTGGAAGGGTCCTTCACAGTCATGACTTCCGAGATGCGCGCGAGTTCAAAGGGAAACAGTTGCTAGTGATAGGATCCAGTTACTCAGCTGAGGACATTTTACTACAGTGTGTAAAATTTGGGGCTAAGAGTATTGTATGTTCCTCTAGATCAGGACCTATGGGTTTCAAATGGCCGGCACAAATTCAAGAACGACCGCTTCTGGAAAAGATAGAGGGACAAACTGTTTTTTTCAAGGATGGGACCTCGACTGAAGTGGATGCTATAATTTACTGTACAGGGTACAAACACACTTTCAGCTTCCTGCCAGACAACCTCCGTCTTCAAACGGAAAACAGATTCTATCCACCAAATCTGTACAAAGGAATTGTTTGGATCAAGACTGGCAACAACAAGTTGATGTATATCGGCATGCAGAACCAGTTCTACTCCATGACCATGTTTGATGTCCAGAGTTTTTGGGCCTGCCGCGTCATTTTGGGCGAAAAGACTTTGCCGGAGAAAGATACGATGGAGGCAGATATAACCAGATGGACTCAGAAATTAGAACGTGTAACATCAATCGCTCAAGCAATGGACTTCCAGACCAAATATGTGATGGATCTCTGCCGAGATAGTGGATATCAATATAACTTGGACGTGAAGGACATCCTCAATGATTGGGATCAGAAGAAGAGGGAAAGCATCATCACATACAGGGACAACGTGTTCAAATCCAAGTTCACAGGCACGGTTTCATGCAAACCTCCCAAGCCATTCATGGCGGCATTTGAGGACTCATTAGATTCATTTTGTAAGCTAAATCTCCATTAATTTGACTTAACTGCCATAATCAGTGGAAACAAAATATCTCCAGAGCTATGTATTATAAAGGTATCTTGCAGCCATGTGCTTGGCAACACAAATGCAGGGGCGAGACTTAATTATCTGAAACATGCCATTAGTCAAACTCTCGTGAATATGATAAATAAATGCCTTAGGATTAACGTGATAGAAACGTTTCGCAAAACGAAATGATACAGCATGATTCCCCAATATTAATGGGATACGTGACCTTAAATTTTATTTGTTGTCTGAAAAAAAATTTAAGCCTCTTTTTATTTTGAAAAAAGCAAACAAATTGTTATCCGTTGTACTAAAAAAAAGTATGAATAATAAGTAAATTTCAAGAGTGTTGTCATGGTAGATAAGAAAGGATATAGTAGACATGTAACAGAAATCAAACTATTAAATATTCCCAATATTGTTATCCTCAGCCTGTACGTGCAATCCATCCCTTTCGCATTACTAAAGCTCAAAATAGTACTCCTTTACATGTTAAGTTTGCGTGTGTTTGTGTGTTTTGTGCAAATATCAATGTATAACTGCTTTGTACATTACAAAGTTTTGGCAAGAGCAAGATTTTGTGAATTCCTTTGAATGTATGTATCCTAAAACTGAACAACGTTAATATGATATGAATTACCGCACCCTTTTCAATATTTCCTCAACATTGCAGAAAAAGCGACTATTGCGCTGTGTCACTTCTTCCACAAAATTCGTATCTTGAAAAATTATTCATTTATTTTCATAGAAATAATTGCCAAATTTATTAGGTTACTTGCTACACATAATAGATGGTTTCCCACATATATTAGATTACATTCTATACAAATTAGATTATTTGCTATACACATTAGATTACTTGCTACACATAGACTATTTGCCACATAGATTACTTTTTATACACATTAGATTACTTGCTACATATAATAAATTGTTTCACGTATATATTAGATTACTTGATATATACTTTAGATTACTTGCTATTCTTTTTAGATTGCTTGCCATATACTTTAGATTACTTGATATACACTTTAGATTACTTGCTATATAATTTAGATTACTTACTATACACTTTAGATTACTTGCTATACACATAATAGATTATTTGCCACATATATTGGATTACTTACTATACATAATAGATTGCATGCTTCACACATTAAAATTGCATTTTTGTCAGTAACTTTATAAGTTCTCTTTCCTACTTTATCCATTGTTTTATCCATTGTTTCCATTGTTTTATGATCGAAAATGATATTTTCTTGGAGATTTATGTTGTGAAGCCTTCAATTTCAAAGCAAATTTCATCTTCGTCGCTAAAATTATCCAGGATCTCACGAAGACCCATTGTAGTATTTGCTTCTCAACATACTGGCAAAATTATGAAGGCGAAATTTTATATCAAGAACGCTTGGCATGTGAAACATTTAATAGAATTTGAAAATGAATAGTCTAATGTAAATTACATACGAGATAAAGACAGAAAGACGGATATATATATATATATATATATATATATATATATATATATATATATATATATATGGAGAGAGAGAGAGAGATAACCGATCTAAGATTCGTCATACGTGGTATAAAAGGTCGTTCTAAACAAAAGTGACATGAAAATAAAACCATTTATGATCGCAGCATGCGTATTCATCTGAAGGTATGAAGTGCCAAAAGCCACTCCGAACCCATAAAATATTCAATATTCCACACCGCACTCATACGCTATTCCACGAATGCTCGTACAATATTCCACCCATACTTTCTTTTATACCGTGTAAATAAACTATTCCACACTGTACCAATATGATAGTTCACGCCGTACCCATGCAATATTCCACCAATAAGATAGTCACACTCCCATCCATGTATTGAGACCTATGTGATATTTTTTCTACTGCACGGAGTAAACTATAACGTCTTCACGTGACAGATGTTGAACAATACAAATTCAAAACACTTTTTACAGTTAGAGAAGTATTTCTTCTTCCATTAGTCTACTGCGCTGAAACGGAAGTTTCTTTTGCGTAAGCAACTCTTTTGTTTCGGAGGTAGAAAATAAATAGGTAAAATCTAATAGGTAACCTCAAAAATATTTACAATGGATGACGACAAAAATAATAAGGACAACAAATGATCCCTTTACCTATTGGTCATACAGAATAAAATATAGGTATATGTTCTGATAAAAGAAGAATGGTGCATGTCTCTGTGTGTAATTTTGAGTGCGCTCGCGTGTGTCTGTGATTGTGTGTTTTATGATTTGCCCTGCCCAGCCATTTTCAAAATTGCCACATTTAGAGCGGATTCAAAGTAAAGCATCAAAACTATCCTTTAAAAACCGCTACGCCTTTAAATAATATACAAATTTTATCCAGTTTGTTTTTGTTTTTACTTTTTTGATAAATCAAGACTTGTATCCTTTAAAGTCTGCCTGTGTCTGTATTTTTTCCAAACTATGCCGTTATCTTTTCTGCCAAAATTCGGGAGGTGAGAGAGAGATATTGTAGAGTGAAGTCAATGAATAAACATGATGAAGTCTGGGGAAAACAAAATCATTGGTGTTACCTTATTTGTAGGTTCTCCAAACACTGTAATAAATTACATTATATACTGTAGGAAGTAGTGTATACCCGTTTCGTTATATTGGGAGATCGTCTCAAGCTTATCTGTCTGTCTGTCTGTCTCTCTCTAAAGACACACACACACACAACTTAGATTCTCTCAGTATAAAAGTTAGTTAATTTAATGAGTTTTATTAGTATGTTATGATGATATAACAAGTAGTTTTAAGATCTTTTGTTTATATCACATCATATTAAAACAATAAATAATCTCGAAAATTGAATCCATATGACAGCTGCAGCAAAGTTTCGTTTTCTTGTGACCATTGGATTTCCTAATACACGTACGTTTAGTGACCTTTCAGATAAAGCCTTGTTTTGCTGGGATAGGAAGTATTATTATTAAAGATGATCCGATCCCAACGTAGTTGTTCAATTTCATAAAATTTGGCTGATGAATCTAAAGTTCAGCAGAACATCCACTGATGTCCATCAGATCTCCTTTATGTCAGAAAGCTTGATTTTAATCAGATTGCCATTGATTAATATAAGCTTTTTAAAAAAATATCCTTTGAAAGATGAGGAGAAAAAACGCCCATGAAATAACTCATAAGCAGTCTTGGTCAGCTTTTAAACATTTATTACCTTAACATTACAGTACTACGCTGGTGTTAAATCGTAACTCTTTGTAACTTCTTAGATTTTTGGATATGCATTTGAGTTTAACTGGTTGGTATGTTAAGCAAATAAAATAATGGTTACCAAAAATGTTTGGTTTTTGTATTTCTTAGAGTCTCACATGAAGTAAATGGCAGGCATCTATACTAATCACAATGTACCTTCCACGCATTTTCGTTAGAGTTTCAATGAAGTACTTTATGAAGAATGATCAAATTTAAACCAAGCTTGTTGTGCTGTTTCTTATTAACAAAATCATTCCTGAGCATTTAAAACCATTTTTAGTACAATAACAGATTTAGCTAACTTGACCAAATGACAAATGAACTTATGGTATGGTCTCCAGTTCCGACTAGCATCTTGGGTTTCCTATATCACAAATAAATTTTATACAAATTTAACGATTTTTTAAAATTTAGATTTTTCTGGTTAAATTTCAATGGCATTTCAATTGAGAGAAAGCGTGCAAAAGTTTGGAATTTTCAAGTTGGTATAATTGATGTGGATCCGCGATCAGATTTAGTTTCTGCTATTAAAGCTGACGACCAATCTTTTTCAATTAACATACATTGCCTCCCCCTACCACAGCAGGTTCAACAACTTAAATCTGCTCCAATCGTCAAGATACTCGTACGGAAAAATACCTTTTTCTTGTCAGATCGACATAGCGAAATAGCTATAACCGTCTAATGATGCTGCCATAAATTGCTTGCTATCAATACAGCGTAATTTTCCGAGCGTCACCGACATATTTTATCCGAAACTGGTACGCTAAATGCGTATTTACTAAAAACATCGAAATATTAAAAAGATATCTATTAGTAAAGTTAAATGGGGCTAGATTTGACATATCATCTAAATATATCGCCCAAATGACATCAGCGGTATTTGCGACAACTTTACGTCGCGGAATTATTTTTTAGGTATGTCTAGCTCTACTGCCAGATCATCATATAAGTCTCTAATGAGGCCAAGTTTAAATTTTGCTCCAATAATAACCCTGACCAGCCTTCGGTTAACACGTTCTCGCATATTTACGGGTTTCATTTTACGAAGTTCGTCTAACATTACTTTGTCGCAACTGTGCTTATTTTGCTCGCTGCCAGGAAGTTCAATATCTATGTAGCAGATATCATGACGCATTGCTATTGCGTCAACTTGATTGTAAGGTTCTTGTGCTAGCAGGGGATTATCATTTTCGTCAAGTTGTTTATCAAGAGAGTTATAAAGTCAAGTATATTTATAACCTGTCAATGTCCAACCGCCTTCTTTTGGTTTCGGCAGTTTGCCAATTAATTTATGTACATCTATACCCGTTCCAATTATTTTCTGTTGTTGCATTTCTGGCAATACGTAACAAATTTATTTTGTTCGACACAAATCACTATCGCAATCGCAGTTGCGTCTACTTATTTTTATAACTGACAAAGTTTTCATAAATCTGAAAAATTAACTTGCATTTTAGTCAAATTCTGACGTTTTTCTACCATTTTGCCTGTTTTTTAGTCAAATTTCTCGTTTTCCTGAGGGTCAAACCCTCTGGGTTTTTCAATATGAAGTTTATCATTTTTTAGTATTTTTCATAAAAAAATAAGCAAGATCAAGCGAGCTCAAGCAGTAAGCAATGCAAAAATCATAATTTTGTATGCAAATTGCTAAACAATGATACAATTTAAAACCTAGTGGATTTGACCCTCAAAAAAAGAAATATTACTGATTTTTTTTTCAAAAACATTCCCCTTTTCCCCAAACCCTCCTTCCTCAATAACTAGCCCGCCCCGGACAAATTTGCTGCTGGCAAAATATACTTTTTCTTTTTCCACATATTGCACAAATGCGTTTTAGCATTATTCTATTATCTTTTGTTTTGAATATTTTTTTCGTCTTTATTTTCTGTTTTAGTTTTACAGTAAACCATATGTTGACATTGTATATCAGTGAATTTAGATAAAAGTAATCGCAAGCTATACTAAAATTAATTGCAACCTCATCATTAGCGTAAGAGGGTTGTTTGTCAAATTGCAAAATGATCTTAAAACGTCTGGATTTTGGTCATCTGTTTAATGAACATTATGCAGTAATATCCACAAGCAGGAGTTAAAACTGGCTGAATCTGATTAGACGAATAATTTATTTTGTTTTACTCATATATCTTTTTACTGTGTCACTAGGTGCAATTCCGAACGAGTCGAAATAGTTGTTATCAATAACAGCTACCCAATGCGTGCCAGATCCGTCAATAAAATCTTGTATATTTATAACACACGAGCACAGAGACGCTAGCGTCATAAGTTCATCTTTGGAATAAACGCCATGAATTCTTTTGCCCTTTTTAGTTTATCAAGTATATCAAAGTTACTTAACGCCGGCGACTTTATCTCCTTGTTCCTAGCAGCATTAGTCATCTTCCTCGTCCTAACAGACCCGTCAATAGACATCCCGTCAATAGACATCCCGTCAATAGACTTCCCGTCAATAGACATCCCGTCAATAGACATCCCGCCAGTCCTGATAGTAATGGGGCTATTGGAAGAAATTCACCTTATCGCTGTCGTTTCCTTTTTTTCGTCTTTGTCTTTCTTCACACCGTTTTTCCTTTAGGCATATTTAATCTCTAGACAAAAAAAATTGTCATCGATCTTTATACGAAAATGTTCTTTAATCCGCCGCCGCGGACAATACCACTATGTTTAACTATTTTTTTTTTCTAATGCGCTATATACTGCTGCTGCTAGCCCTAATGTACCTAACACTGGCAAACCTTTAGGTCGTAATGTTTTGGCTATTACTAGTGCCGGACTGAAGAAACCACCTTGTTTTGTCATCGCAGTTATTTGTGCAGCATTTAAATTTAAAACAACGGGGTTTTTGCCATCGTATTTATTTACTTGTTGTTTTGGTCAACAGCAAATTTTGTTAAAGTACCCGTTTGAGCACTAGGGTTGACTTTCAATGAAACCTGCCTCTGTTTTGCAGCTGCTAATTTTCTAACTTGGCCATCAGTTAAATATATTTCTTTTACAAAATATTTGGTCATTATATATAACAATTATAGATTAAACTTGAAGTATAAATCACTTTAAACAACTTGTACTGACATTTTTCCTCCGACAAAGTCAATTGTCATAAATCTTTCGCCTATCACTAACGCATATGCATAACATGATGCAGCTGAAAGTGCTCCGATTTTCCAAGTAATTTTGATATCAGCTGTGTTGTTTACAGCTTGTTCCCAATGTTTACTAACATCAAACTAAAATATCGGATAAAATGTACGAAATTCCTCTAATGATATCTGAGATCCATCTCCAGCATCTTGATATTTTTAACTATATCGAGCAGGTACATGTAAGGTCTAGTAATGTTTTTATTCTCATCATCTGCAAAATTACATTATATCGCTCGCTCTGGATATTGCTTTGAATTTATACTAGCGTATATTCGTCTAACATCCGCGCTATCAAATATTCCATTAGTTTGTTCCTGTTATTCACGTTGAGCTTGTCTCTGAAATACAACAAATAATTGACGCTATAGTACGTGGTATTCGGAACTGCTGTCTGACATATTTTATGTTGCTGATAATAAATTATATTGGTCTGTTTTTGCAGCAAATCGTTTAATTCTGCCAAGTTTGTTTATAAAATAATGTTCATCAGCCCCACCATGTCGAAATAAACATTTTGTTCTGATTGATCTAACATAAGTGTATGTTTAACTCCACGAAATACTTTATTATAGTCCCCTAAAAATCCAAGTATTGTACTTAGTGGGATCATCATTGTAATTTGACGTGATTCTGCTGCACGTGCTCTTCTTTTAGCAAGCCCTCATTGTAAAGTGCACTTTTAAAATCTACAATATTATCGTTAACTAAATTTAACATTGCAGTGCCATCAACAGTTGCACCAAGATTATCACAAGCTGCAGCAAGTGAGACTGCATTAGCGTCTGCTGCTGGTGCGGCTATGCCAAGAGAACCGGCATAAAGAATAAGAAAAGCTTTCATATTTTCAGCACTTGTATTAGCATTAGCTCCTACTACAACAGCTGTCATTGGAATATATTCCACAGATCCGGTTGTTCAAATTCCAGTATCTTTAAACCACATCATATTGGTTGCACTTGATTTTGAGTAATCATCAGAAAACGAAAAAGCATTTAAGATTGTACTTGCAACTTGTATGTAATTTGAAATATCTTCGACAGTTTGATCGGCCAGCTGATATTGAGCAATTCTAAATAAACACCAACCATTATTTATAAGAAATTCTTCTACGTTAGCTGCAATTGCGGCAGGTGGATAAGATACTGTCATAATCTGACCATGAACTTCTAGCATTTCTTTGTGAGGCAGTATAACTACACCCTCGTCTCTAGTATTAAATGATTTCACACCAGCCTTATTAGGTTCGTTAAAATGTTCAACAAGATATTCGACATATTCAAACTCCGTAACTGTGTCATAAATTTCTGTTAAATCGAGATAATTTTTCACAGACATTTTTTATATATTTGGCTATATAAAATTATTGATGCGCTGTTACTTTAGATATTAATTTTTGTATCATCTGCTCGCATTTTGGTGATAAAAGCTTTTTGTTGTTGTTATTGCGCGTTGTTGCCTTTATCCGAATAAGAACCAGATGCAATCGAACAATTTACCAATATTGTATTTACTTCAGTTATATCTACTGGAAGTTCACCGTCATACGTAACAGGTTCATAAGGATAAACATAATTTTGATATTTAAATCCTATCAATGATGCAATACTCGTTGGTGATATAAAACTAGCTATCAAAACATTTTTTTACTTGTATTCTAGCTCATAACGAATTATAATTTGGTGTCAGCTCAAAATCATCTTCATTCACTTTATTTTTTGTTATAAGTTATTTTATTGTTTTACTTAGATCATTTATGTTGTAGGCGCATTGCAGAATTTTAAATGTCCAAGGGGGAGTATTAGGTGGAAATATAGCAGTAACATCAAAATCATATGTTTACCTTGCTGCTTTTTTAATTTCTTTTTTATCGACATCTTTGATAACTACTTGACCAATAGTGGATCTCTTGCTGAATTTTAGCTTTTTTCCAATTATCAATGCGTCATTTACTCCAGTTTTTACGTTTGCCATGGCGTTACAACATGTGCGGGAAATAAGTCCAATTTCATATTATTATCCACGATCTAATTCTATAGGCAGAATATACTTAACTGAAAAATTTGTGCTACTTTATCAGATTCGCTAGAGTCTAATAACAATATTACTGACATTTATTATTATATTTTTATAAAATTAGGTCACCGCAATTAAGTCGCAGTGTAAAGTTTCGTATTCGTCAGATGCTAATAAATTTCTCGATCTCAAATTATCAAGTATGTCAATAATTTCATTGTCGATTTCAACACCAACGTTCCCAGCTTTTTCGATGTTATCAGTAGCATTAATCTGCGAATCATTTCAGCAATTGATGCGAATATTCTAACTCCTGCTCCTGTTTTGTTCTCCTCTATATCTTTTTACATCTGCTTTATCGACTGTAAAAATTTCTTTTAAAATTGCATCCTGCACCAAACACTTTTGCTCTACAATATTGTGCTGTTTTTCTAATTACTAAAGCAATAACACCACATCTCATTCTATCATAAAGTATAAATATATCTTTTTCTTTCATAACATTCTTCAATTCATTTCTAGCAGAAACTGCGTCATTCATTATTAGAGTTAAAATATCAATCAACTTGTTAAATTCTTCATCATATCGTTTACTTATATTATCAAGATCATTTATATTTTCTTTCCCTAAAATATTTTTTAAATTCATCATCTGTTATCTCATTATTTACTTGTTTAATATACCATAAGTTTTGATCTTCAATTTCATAAAGTTTACACTCAACTCGCCAACTCGTTTTTGCTCATCTTTAATATTTTTTTATTTCTCCTGATAAATTTGTATAATACTTTTAATTTCTTGTATTGTTAATTCTGCTACTCGTCGTTCAGTTGATTATTAATCTGCCGATCTAGCAGAGCTTGTCTATCAACCAGATCAGCTATATTTGCTACAACTGCCTCAGCTAATCTTTTTCTTCTTCATATCTCTCTTGTTGTTCTTTAACTAATCCAACCAAACTTTTTTCCTGCAATTATTTTTAAGTTCTTCCTCTGATGGTGGCTTACATAGAGGTTGCTTTCCATGTAAAGCTTCAGTAACTAGTTTTAAAATTGTGGCTGCTGTTTCTGCTGCAGCAACTTGGCCACGTCGTGCTTGCTGTATTGGGTGTTTTAATTGTGCTTGAGACTGTCCACGTTTTTTTTAGATTTTCTATGTTTTCTGTACTTGCTTGTTGTTCGATTCATTATATAATATTTTCTATAAAAATTAATGTAAATATTTGTCAATACCATATCAAAAAATTTTACTCGTATCATTTGTTAATTTATCAAACAAAAATAATCATATTTATTTGCCGTTGCAAGTATAAAGAGAGAAAGAAAGAAAGAGACAGAGAAAGAAAGAGAGAAAGGTAATGGTTTCTTTTTTGTTTTCATTGTCGCTCTCCTTAAGGACACTCGGCCATAAAGTCAAGATGGCCAAGCAAATTGGTATTGCCCGCGCTACCGACAGCAATTGCTATTTTAAATATTTCTCAAACGACACAAGAACAAGTACTACCAAAGTTCTCTCTGTCCGTCTGTCTCTATCTATCTTTATATTCTCACTCTCTGTATATATATATATATATATATATATATATATATATATATATATATATATATATATATATATATATATATATATATATATATATATATATATATATATATATATATATATATTAGCAGGGAGGGTTGACGCGCCGCCTACATTGCAAACACGGAGTTATACTCACAGTGTAGGTAAAGGGGACGCACAGCAGACGCGTTGCCTAAATAGTAAAAACTGGGTTTTCATTCAAACGTATGCAATGGGGACGCACAGCAGACGCGTTGCCTGCATTGTAAACACGGGGATTTCATTCTAACTTATGCAACGGGGACACAAAGAGGATGTGTTGCGTACATTGTAAACACTGGGTTTTCCTCCCAACGTAGGGAACGAGGACGAACAGAGGATGCGTTGCCTACATTGTGAACATGGCGTTTACCTCCTTATGTAGGCAGGGAAGACGCACAGGGGACGCGTTGCCGACTTTGAAAACACGGGATTTTCCTCCCAAATTAGGCAACGGGGACGCACAGAGGGCGCGATGCCACCATTGTAAACATGGAGTTTTGCTTCCAACAAAGGCAACGGGGACGCACGGCGGATGCGTTGCCTGCATTGTAAACACGGGATTTTCCTCCAAAAATAGGCAATTGGGAAGCACAGAAGATGAGTTCACTACATTGTAAACATTGGGTTCTCCTCCTAACAGGGGTCGCGTTGTCTACATTGTAAACACCGGTTTTCTCTTCCAAACGTAGGCAACGGGGACGCACAGCGGACGTGTTGCCTATATTGTAAACACGGATAAATCCTACCTAAAGTTGGCAACGGAGACACACAACAGACGCAATACAAACATTGATAACACAGGGTTTTCATCACAACGTACGAAACGGGGACGCACAGCGGACGCGTTGCCGACATTGTAAACAATGGGTTTTCCTACCAAAATAGGCAACTGGGACGCACAGGGAACGCGTTGCCTAAATTGTAAGCACGGTGATTTCCTCCCAACGTAGGCAATGGGGACGCACAGCGGACGCTTTGCCTACATTGTAAAGACCGGGTTTCCCTCCCATATTAGGGATTGGAAACGCACAGCTGACGCGTTGCCTACATTGTAAACACGTGGTTTTCCCTTCCAACGTAGGCAACACCAACGCACAGCGTCCAATTTGCCTAAATTTTAAACACGGTTTTATTTTACATCCAACGAAAGCAACGGAGACGTGCAGCGGACGCGTTGGCTACATTGTGAACACGGGGTTCTACTCCCAACGTAGGCAACGCCAACGCACAGCAACCAAGTTGCCTAAATTGTAAACACGGGTTTCTTAACGCTCAACGTAGGCAACGGGGACGCACAGCGAACGCGTTGCTTACATTGTGAACACTGAGTTTTCATCCTACGTAGGTAACAGAGACGCAGAGCGAATTCGTTGCCTAAACACGGGGTTTTACACGCAACGTAGGTAACGGAGACGCACAGCGGACGCTTTGTCTATATTGTAACAACAGGAATTTCCTCCCAACGTAGGCAACGGGGAGGCACAGCGGACGCGTTACCGACATTGTAAACACGGGGTCCAGGAAATTCAACTGGGATGCTCAGCGGACGCGTTGCATACATTGTAAACACGTGGTTTTCATTTTAACGAAGACAACCGAGTCGCACAGCTAACGCGTTGCCGGCATTGAAAACACGGGGTTTTCCTCTCAACATAGGAAACGGGGGCGCTCAGCGGATGCATTGCCTACATCATCAACACTGGGGTTTCCTCCCAACGTAGGAAAATGGAACGCACAGCGGACGCGTTACCTACATTGTACACACAGGGTTTTCCTCCCAACGTAGACAACGGTGACGCACAGTGGACACATTGCGTAAATTGGAAACACTGGATTTTCCTCCCAATGTAGGCAACGAGGACGCACTGCAGACGCGTTGCCTACATTGTAAACACGGGGTTTTCCTCCCAACGTAGACAACGGAAACGCACAGAAGATGACTTGACTACATTGTAAACATTAGGTCCTCCTCCCAACTTCAGCAACGAGACGCACAGCGGACGCGTTGCTCACATTGTAAACACGGGCTTTTTCCTCCCAAGGTAGGCAACGGAGACGCACAACGGACGCGTTGGCTACATTGTAAATATGGGATTTTGCTCTTTACGTAGGCAACTGGGACGCGTTGCCGGCATTGTAAACACTAGGTTTTCCTTCCCAACGTAGGTTTTGGGGACGCACAGCAAACGCGGTGCCTACATTGTAAAGCTGGGTTTTCATCCCAACGTATGCAATGGGGACGCACAGCGAACGCGTTGCCTTCATTGTAAACACGGGGATTTCCTTCTAACGTAGGCAACGGGGACATACAGAGGACACGTTGCGTACATTGTAAACGCTGGGTTTTCCTCCCAACATAGGGAACGAAGACGAACAGAGGACGCGTTGCCTATATTGTCAACACGGCGTTTACCTCCTTATGCAGGCAAAGGAGACGCACAGGAGACGCGTTGCCGACTTTGAAAACACGGGATTTTCCTCCCAACGTAGGCAACGGGGACGCACAGAGGGCGCGTTGCCTACATTGTAAACACGGAGTTTTGCTCCCAACGAAGGCAACGGGGACGCACTGCGGACGCTTTGCCTGCATTGTAAACACGTGATTTTCCTCTTAAAATGGGCACATGGGAAGCACAGAAGATGAGTTCACTACATTGTAAACATGGGGTTCATCTCCTAACGTAGGCAACGGTACGCACGGCGAGCGCGTTTCCTGCATTGTAAACACGGAGTAATCCTGCTAACATAGGGAACGGAGACGCACAGCAAACATTGATAACATACTGTTTTTATCACAACGTAGAAACGGGAACACACAGCGGACGAGTTGCCGAATTGTATTCAATAGTTTTTCCTCCCAACATAGGCATTGGGGACGCACAGCGGACGCGTTGCCTAAATTGTAAACACGGGGTTTTCCTCCCAACGTAGGCAACAGATACGCAAAACTGACGCGTTGCCTACATTTTATACACGTCGTTTCCATTCCAACGTAGGCAACGCCAACGCACAGCGACCAATTTGCCTAAATTGTAAACACGGTTTTTTACATCCAACATAGGCAACGTGGACGCACAGAGGACGCGTTACCTACATTGTAAACACGGGGTTCTCCTCTCAACATAGGCAACAGAGACGCACAGCGAATTCGTTGCCTAAATTTTAAACACGGGGTTTACATTCAACGTAGGTAACGGAGACGCACAGCGGACGCTTTGCCTATATTATAACAACAGAGTTTCCCTCCCAACGTATGCAACGGGGAGGCACAGCGGACACGTTGCCGACATTGTAAATACGGGGTTCTCCTCCCAACAAATTCAACTGGGACTCTCAGCGGACGCGTTGCATACATTGTAAACACGGGGTTTTAATTCTAACGAAGACAACGGAAACGCACAGCTAACGCGTTGCCGGCATTGAAAACACGGGGTTTTCCTCCCAACATAGGAAACGGGGGCGCTCAGCGGATGCATTGCCTACATTGTAAACACGGACGAGGTTTTCCTCCCAACGTAGACAACGTGGACGCACAGCGGAAGCGTTGCCTACATTGTAAACACGGGGCTAGCCTCCCAACAAAGGAAGCGGGAACGCACAGCGGATAAGTTGCCTACATTGTAAACACGGGGTTTTCCTCCCAACAAAGGCATCCGGGACGCACAGAAAATGAGTTGACTACATTGTAAACATTAGGTCCTCCTCCCAACATCGGCAGCTGGACGCACAGCGGACGCGTTGTCTACATTGTAAACACTTTTTTCCCAAGGTAGGCAACGGGGACGCACAACGGACGCGTTGTCTACATTGTAAACATTGGGGTTTTCCTCCCAACATAGTTAATGGAGACGCACAGCGGACGCGTTGCAACCATTGGAATCACGGGGTTTTCCTCCCAACGTAGGCAACGAGGACGCACAGCAGACGCGTTGCCTAAATTGTAAACACACTGTTTTCCCCCAACGTAGGCAACGGGGAAGCACAGCGGACGCGTTGCCGACATTGAAAATACTGGATTTTCATACGAACATAGGCAACCGGGATGCACATCGGACGCGTTGTCTACATTGTACACAAGGATTTTCTTCTCAACGTAGCAATGGGAACGCACAGTTGACGCGTTGCCTACATTTTATACACGGGTTTTTCCTTTCAACGTACGCAACATGGACGGACAGCGGACGCGTTGCCTACATTGTGAACACGGGGTTTTCCTCCTAACTTAGTCAACGCCAACGCACAGCGACTTCGTTGCCTAAATTGTAAACACGGGCTTTTTATACCCAAAGTAGGCAACAGAGACACACAGCTAACGCGTTGAATACAATGGAGAACACGGGGTTTTCCTCCCAACGTAGGGGAAGGAGACGCACTGCGAACTCGTTGCATACATTATAAACAAGAGTTTTACACCCAACGTAGACAAAGGGAACGAACAGCGGACGCGTTGCCTACAATGTAACCACAGGCTTTTCCTCCCAGCGAAGGCAACGGGGAGGCACAGCGGACGCGTTGCCAAAATTGTAAACACTGGGTTTTCTTCACAACGTAGGCAACGGCGACGCACAGCAAACGCGTTGCCTACATTGTAACTACAGGGTTTTCCTCCCAACTAAGGCAACGGGGAAGCACAGCGGACGCGTTGCCTAAATTGTAAAAACGGGATTTTCCTCCCAACAAAGGCAACGTAGACGCACAGCAAACGCATTGCCTACATTGCAACCAGAGGGTTTTCCTCCCAACATATGCAACTGGGACGAACAGCGAAAGCGTTGATTAAATTGTAAACAAGCTGTTTTCCTACCAACATAGGAAAAGATCACCAATCTAATGGAAATCTCCCTTATGATGGAACAATTATTTTGTTGAAATCACTCTTATGTTGGAAATCAAACTAATAATGGAAATTATCCTTATGATGGACCAATTTTTTTTGCTGGAATCACCCTTATAATGGAAATCATCCTTATGATGGAAATAACACTTATGATGGGATAACCCTTATCATATAATCACCTTTATAATGCAATCAACCTTTAGATGGGATAACCCTTATGATAGAATCACCCTTACGATTGGATTATCCTTGTGATGGAATCGTACTTATTATGGGATTTTCCTTATGATGGAATCACCTTTATGATGCAATCAACCTTACGATGGAAATCACCTTATGATGGAAATCACCCTTATGATGGAAATCACCATTATGACGGAAATCAATCTTATAATGGAAATCACCACTATAATCGAAATCACCTATAAGATAGAAATAATCCTTATGATGGAATCACTATTACCATGTTATCACACATATGATGGAAATCACCATTAGGTTAGAAAATCATCCTTATGAACGAAGCAACACTTACGATGGAAAAACCCTTAAGATCGAAAAACTCTTAATATGGAAATGACCCTTAAGATGGAAATGACATTTAGATGGAAATCACAATTTGGATGGAAATAACAAATATCATGGCAATTAGGTTAATGATGGAAATCAACCTTATGATAGAAATAAATCTTATGATGGAAGAATGTTCTGTTCGAGTCACCCTTATCATGCAAATGACTCTTATAATTGAAATGACCATTATAATTGACATTACCCTTATGATTGAAATTACCCTTGATGATGGAAATGACACTTATGTTGGAAATGACCCTAATCATTAAAATGACACTTATGATGGAAATAAACAATTTCATGGAAATGACCCTTATGATGGAAAAGGCCCTTATAATATAAATCTCTATTATGATTTAAATTACCCTGTGAAGGAAATAACACTTACTATAGAAATCACCTTTATGATGGAAATCCCCGTTTGGATGGAAATCTCTCTTATGATGGAAATCACCCATATGATGGAAATGATCTAAAAATTGAGATAACACTTATGATGGAAATGGCCCTAATTATGGAAATAACTCTTAAGATGGGAATGACCCGCGTGATGGAAATGACACTTAAGATGTAAATCACACTTATGATAGAAATCACCCTTTTCATGGAAATGACCATTACGATGGAAATTACCCTATAATCGAAATGACCATTACGATGGAAATTACCCTATGATGGAAATGGCCATATAGATGGAAAAAACCCTTATGATGGAAATGACCCTTATGACGGAAATGACCCTTATCATGGATATGACCCTTAAGATGGAAATCAGCCTTTTGTTGGAAATAACCTTTATAATGGAAATGACCGTTTTGTTGGAAATGACCCTTTTAATGGAAATGACTCTTATGAAGAAAATGGCCCTTATGACGGAAATGAACCTTTTTATTAAAATGACCCTTATGATGGTTAATGACCCTTATCATGGATATGACTCTTATGATGGAGCCAAACCTTATGATGAAAAGAACCCTTTTGTTGGAAATTACATTTATGATTGAAATGACCCTAATGATTGAGATGACCTTTAAGAAGGTCATGAAGAGTATTATAGAAAGAACCTTTTGATGGAAAGTGTCCTTATGATGGTAATGAACCTTATCATATAAATCACCCATTTAATTTAAATGACCCAATGAATAGTAGTAACCCTTACTGTGGAAATTACCCTTGTAATGGAAATCATCCTTATAACGGATATTACCTTATGATAGAACTCTCACTTATGATGAATATGACCCTAATGATGGAAATAATCCTTTTATGGAAATGACCCTTACGATGGAAAAAACCCTTATGACAGAAATGACACTTATGATGGAAATGAACCTTATGATGGAAATTACCATTATAATGGAAATGACCTTTACAATGGAAAATACTCTTATGATGGAAATCACCCTTATCATGGAAATCACACAATGATGGAAATGACCCTATGATGGAAATTGATCTTATGATGGAAATGACCATATGGAAATAACACTTCTGATGGAAATAATCGTTGTGATGCAAAAATTTGTTTTCATAGAATCCCAATCATGATATAAATGACCCTTACGATGGAACCGAACCTTATGATTGAAATGACCCTTACGATTGAAATGACCATTATGATTCAAATGACCATTATGATGGAAATGACACTTTAGATGGAAATGACCCCTATAATAGAAAAGACCCATATGATAGAATTGACCCTTATGCTGGAAATGACCCATATAATGGAAATGATTTTTATGTTGGAAATGACCCTTATGATAGAAATGACGCTTATGATGGAAATGACCCTATGATTGAAATCGCCATTATGATGGAAATCACCTTTATTATGGAAATGACCTTTCTAATAAAAATCACACTTACGATGGAAATCACACTTTCGAGTGATATAACACTCATGATGGAACTTATCCATATGATGGATATCAGCCTTCTGACGGAAATGACCCTTATGATGGAAATAACCTATATCATGAAAATAACACTTAAGATGTAAAAATATTTTTTCTTCGATCCACCGTTATGATATAAATGACCCTCATTTTGAACCAAAACTTATCAGGGAAATGACCCTTATGATGTAAACAAACCTCTAATGGAAATAACCCTTATGATAAAATGATCCCTTCGATTGATATCACCCTTATGATTGAAATGACCATTATGATGGAAATGACACTTTAGATGGAAATCACCATTTTGATGGAAATGACCCTTATGATGGAAATGACCCTTAAGATGAAAATGACATTTAGATGGAAATCACAATTTGAATGGAAATAACCTATATCATAGCAATTACGTTAATGATGGAAATCAACCTTATGACAGAAACAAACCTTATGATGGAAGAATGTTCTGTTCGAGTCTGCCATATCATGCAAATGACTCTTATAAATGAAATGACCCTTATAATTGACATTACCCTTATGATTGAAATTACCCTTGATGAAGGAAATGACACTTATGTTGGAAATGACCCTAATGAATAAAATGACCCTTATGATGGAAATATAATTTCATGGAAATTACCCTTTTTATGGATAATGCCCTTATAATATAAATCACCCATATGATTTAAATTACCCTGTGAAGCAAATTACCCTTGCTATGGAAATCACCTTTATGATGGAAATCTCCGTTTGGATGGAAATCTCTCTTATGATGGAAATCACCCATATGATGGAAATGATCTAATAATTGAGATAACACTTATGATGGAAATGGCCCTAATTATGGAAATAACTCTTAAGATGAGAAAGACCCGTATGATGGAAATGACACTTAAAAGGGAAATCACCCTTATGATAGAAATCACCCTTTTCATGGAAATGACCATTACGATGGAAATTACCCTATGATGGAAATGACCATAAAGATGGAAATAACCCTAATGATGGAAATGACCTTTGTGACGGAAATGACCCTTATGATGGATATGATCCTTATGATGGAAATCACCCATTTCTTGGAAATGACCCTTATAATGGAAAAGACCCTTATGATACAAATCACCCATATGATTTAAATTATCCTGTGAAGCAAATTACCCTTGCTATGGAAATCACCTTTATGATGGAAATCTCCGTTTGGATGGAAATCTCTCTTATGATGGAAATCACCCATATGATGGAAATGATCTAATAATTGAGATAACACTTATGATGGAAATGGCCCTAATTATGGAAATAACTCTTAAGATGAGAAAGACCCGTATGATGAAAATGACACTTAAAAGAAAAATCATCCTTTTTGATAGAAATCGCCTTTTTAAAGAAATGACCATTACGATGGAAATTACCCTATAATGGAAATGACCATAAAGATGGAAATAACCCTTATGATGGAAATGACCCGTATGATGAAAATGACCTTTGTGACGGAAATGTCCCTTATCATGGAGATGACCCTTATGATGGAAATCACCCTTTTCTTGGAAACGACCCTTATAATGGAAATGACCCTTCAAATGGAAAACCCTTATAATAGAAATGACCCTTATGATGAAAATGGCCCTTATGACGGAAATGACCCTTATCATTGAAATGACCCTAATGATGGTTAGTGACCCTTATCATACAGATGACCCTTATGATGGTGTCAAACCTTATGACGAAAAGGGATCTTTTGATGGGAATAACTATTATGATTGAAATGACCCTTATGATTGAAATGACCTTTATGAAGGAAAAGATAGAGTATGATAGAAAATACCCTTTTGATGGAAAGGGTCCTTATGATGGTAATGAACCTTATCATATAAATCACAATTTGATTTAAATGACCCAATGATGGAAGTGACCCTTACCATGGAAATTACCCTTGTGCTGGCTATCACCTTTATAGTGGCTATTACTTTATGACTGAACTCTCACATATGATGAATATGACCCTAATGATGGAAAGACCCTTATCATGGAAATTACCCTTTTATGAAAATGACCCTTAAGATGGAAATAATGCATATGTTGGGAATCAATCTTATGATGTAAATGACCCATATGATGGAAATTTCCATTACAATTGAAATAACCATTACGATGGAAATCACTCATATGATAGAAATGACCCTTATGATGGAAATTAACCTTATGATGGAAATGACCATTTGATGGAAATGACCTTTCTGATGGAAATAATCGTTGTGATGCAACAATTCTTTTCATCAATTCACCATCATGATGGAAATGGCCCTTATGATGGAACCAAACGTTATGATTGAAATGACCCTTATGATTGAAATGACCATTATGATGAAAATAAAGAATATGATGGAGATGACCCTTTTTAATGGATAAGACCTTTACGATGGATATGAACCCATCATATAAATCACCCATTTGATTTAAATGACAGAATGATGTAAGTGACCCTCACTATAGAAATAACCATTGTGCTGGAAATCACACTAATGATGGATATTACCCTTATGATGGATATCTCTTTTATGTCGGAAATGACCCTAATGATAAAAAGACCCTTATGATGGAAATCACTCTTTTTATCGAAATGATTCTCAAGTTGGAAATGACCCTTATGATGGAAATATCCCTTAGGATGGAAATGTCAAATATGATGGAAATGACGCAAACTATCAATATCACCCATATGAAGGAAATGACCCATATGATGCAAGTGACCCTTATGATTAAAATGACCATTGTGATTCAAACGACCATTTTTATGGAAATGACCATATGATAGAAATAACCCTTCTGATGGAAAAGATCGTTGTGATGCATCAATTATTTTCATCAATTCACCATCATGATGGAAATGGCCCTTATGATGGAACCGAACCTTATGATTGAAATGACCATTATGATTGAAATGGCCATTATGATTGGAATGAAGTATATGATGGAGATGACCCTTTTTAAAGGAAAAGACCTTTATGATGGATATGAACCCATCATATAAATCACCCATTTGATTTAAATGACCGAATTATGAAAGTGACCCTCATTATAGAAATAACCCTTGTGCTGGAAATCACACAAATGATGGATATTACCCTTATAATGGATATCTCCCTTATGATGAAAATGACCCTAATGATAGAAAGTCATTTACGATGGAAATCAATCTTTTAATCGAAATGTCTCTCAAGATGGAAATAACCCTTAGGATGGAAATAACCCTTAGGATGGAAATAACCATACGATGGAAATGACTCAAACTATCGATATCACCCATATGAAGGAAATGACCCATAGGATGCAAATGACCCTTATGATTAAAATGACCAATGTCATTCAAATGACCATTATGATGGAAATGACCATTTAGATGGAAATGACCCCTATGATAGAAAAGACGAATATGATAGAATTGACCCTTATGCTGGAAATGACCCATATAATGGAAATGATTTTTATGTTGGAAATGACCCTTATGATAGAAATGACGCTTATGAGGGAAATGACCCTATGATTGAAATCGCCATTATGATGGAAATCACCCTTATTATGGAAATGACCTTTCTAATAAAAATCACACTTACGATGGAAATCACACTTTCGAGTGATATGACACTCATGATGGAACTTATCCATATGATGGATATCAGCCTTCTGACGGAAATGACCCTTATGATGGAAATAACCTATATCATGAAAATAACACTTAAGATGTAAAAATATTTTTTCTTCGATCCACCGTTATGATATAAATGACCCTCATTTTGAACCATCACTTATCAGGGAAATGACCCTTATGATGGAAACAACCCTCTAATGGAAATGACCCTTATGATAAAATGATCCCTTCGATTGATATCACCCTTATGATTGAAATGACCCTTATGATGGAAATGAAACTTTAGATGGAAATCACCATTTTGATGGAAATGACCCTTATGATGGAAATGACCCTTAAGATGAAAATGACATTTAGATGAAAATCACAATTTCGATGGAAATAACCAATATCATAGCAATTACGTTTATGATGGAAATCAACCTTATGATAGAAATAAACCTTATGATGGAAGAATGTTCTATTCGAGTCACCCATATCATGCAAATGACTCTTATAATTGAAATGACCCTTATAATTAACATCACCATTATGATTGAAATTACCCTTGATGATGGAAATGACACTTATCACTTATGTTGGAAATGACCCTAATGATTAAAATGACCCTTTTGATGAAAATGAACAATTTCATGGAAATGACCCTTATGATGGAAAATGCCCTTATAATATAAATCACCCATAAGATTTAAATTACCCTGTGAAGCAAATTACCCTTACTATGGAAATCACCTTCATGATGGAAATCTCCGTTTAGATGGAAATCTCCCTTATGATGGAAATCACCCTTATGATAGAAATGACCTTTTCATCAAAATAACCCTTATGATGGAAATGGCCCTAATTATGGAAATAACTCTTAAGATGAGAATGACCCGTATGATGGAAATGACACTTAAAAGGGAAATCACCCCTATGATAGAAATCACCCTTTTCATGGAAATGACCATTACGATGGAAATTACCCTATGATGGAAATGACCATAAAGATGGAAATAACCCTAATGATGGAAATGACCCGTATGACGGAAATGACCCTTATGATGGATATGATCCTTATGATGGAAATCACCCTTTTCTTGGAAATGACCCTTATAATGGAAATGACCCTTCAGATGGAAAAATCCTTTATAATGGAAATGACCCTTATGTTGAAAATGGCTCTTATGACGGAAATGACCTTGATCATTGAAATGACCCTAACGATGGTTAGTGACCCTTATCATGCATATGACCCTTATGATGGTGACAAACCTTATGACGAAAAGGGCTCTTTTGATAGGAATTACAATTATGATTGAAATGACCCTTATGATTGAAATGACCTTCATTAAAGAAAATATAGAGTATGATGGAAAAGATCCTTTTGATGGAAAGGGTCCTTATGATGGTAATGAACGTTATCATATAAATCACCCATTTGATTTAAAACCCAATGATGGAAGTGACCCTTACTATGGAAATTACCCTTGTGCTTGGTATCACACTTATAATGGCTATTACCTTATGATTGAACTCTCACTTATGATGAATATGACCTTAATGATGGAAA
Organism: Potamilus streckersoni; assembly: GCA_016746295.1. Lineage (NCBI taxonomy): Eukaryota > Metazoa > Mollusca > Bivalvia > Unionida > Unionidae > Potamilus > Potamilus streckersoni. Next base: position 564,482 of record JAEAOA010000546.1, read on the forward strand.
GACCCTTATGATGGAAATGACCCTTTTATTGAAATGACCCTTAATATGGAAATAACCCATATGGTGGAAATCAACCTTATGATAGAAATATCCCTTATGATGGAAATTACCATTATAATCGAAATTACCCTTACGATGGCAATTACTCTTATGATGGAAATCACCCTGATCATGGAAATCACACATATGATGGAAATGACCCTTATGATGGAAATTAACCTTAATATTGAAATGACCATATGATGGAAATAACCCTTCTAATGGAAATAATCGTTGTGATGCAACAATTCTTTTCATCAATTCGTCATCATGATGGAAATTACCCTATAGATGGAACTGAACCTTATGATTGAAATGACCCTTATGATTTAAATGACCATTATGATGGAAATGAAGAATATGATGGAGATGACCCCTTTTAATGGACAAGAACTTTATAATGGATATGAACCTATCATATCAATCACCCATTCGATTTAAATAACCGAATGATATAAGTGAACCTCACCATTAAAAAAACCGTGTGCTGGAAATCACACTAATGATGGATATTACCCTTATTATGGAAATCGCCCTTATGATAGAAATGACCCTAACTATAGAAAGACCCTTATGATGGAAATCACCCTTTCAATTGAAATGACTATCAAGATGGAAATGACTCTTATGATGGAAATAACACTTAGCATGGAAATAACCATACGAAGGAAATGACCCTAACTATGGATATCACCCATATGAAGGAATTGACCCATATGATGCAAATAACCCTTACGATTAAAATGACCGCTGTGATTCAAATGACCATTATGATGGAAATGACCCTTTTGATGGAAATGAACCCTATGAAAGAAAAGACGAATATCATAGAATTGACCCTTATGCTGGAAATGACCCATATAATGGAAATGATTCTTATGTTGGAAATGACTCTTATGATAGAAATGACGCTTATAGTGAAAATGACCTTTATGCTTAAAATCGCCATTATGATGGAAATCACCCTTAGTATGGAAATTACCTTACTAATGAAAATCACACTTACAATGGAAATCACACTTTTGATTGATATGACACTCATGATGGAACTTATCCATATGATGGATATCAGCCTTCTGATCGAAATGATCCATATGACGGAAATGACCCTTATGATGGAAAAAATCACCCATATGATTTAAATTACCCTGTGAAGGAAATGACCTTTGCTATGAAAATCACATTTATGATGGAAATCCCCGTTTGGATGGAAATCTCCCTGATGATGGAAATCACCTAATAATCGAAAAAACTATTCTGATGGAAATAGCCCTAATCATGGAAATAACTCTTAAGATGGGAATGATCCGTTTGATGGAAGTGACACTTATGATGGAAACCATCTTAATGATAGAAATCATCTTTTTCATGGAAATGACCATTACGATGGAAATTACCCTATGATGGAAATGACACTTATAATGGAAATGAACCTTAAGACGGAAATGACCCTTTTCATGGATATGACCCTTAAGATGGAAATCACTCTTTTGTTGGAAATTACCATTATAATGGAAATGACAGTTTTACTGGAAACGACCCTTATAATGGAAATGACCCTTGTGATGAAATGGCCTTTCTGACGGAAATGACCCTTATGATTGAAATGACCCTTGTGATATTTAATGACCCTTATGATGGAAAAGACCCTTATGATTGAAATCGCTATTATGATGGAAATCACCCTTATTATGGAAATGACACTTTTGATGGAAAAGACCCTTATGATACAAATCACCCATATGATTTAAATTATCCTGTGAAGGAAATTACCCTTACTATGGAAATCACCTTTATGATGGAAATCTCCGTTTGGATGGAAATCTCCCTTATGATGGAAATCACCTTTATGATGGAAATGATCTAATAATTGAGATAACACTTATGATGGAAATGGCCCTAATCATGGAAATAACTCTTAAGATGGGAATGATCCGTATGATGGAAATGACACTTAAGATGGAAATCCCCCTTATGATAGAAATCACCCTTTTCATGGAAATGATCATTACGATGTAAATTACCCTATAATCGAAATGACCATAAAGATGGAAATAACCCTTATGATGGAAATGACCCTTATGACGGAAATAACCCTTAACATGGATATGACCATTGTGGTGGAAATCACCCTTTTGTTGGAAATGACCCTTATAATGGAAATGACCGTTTTGTTGGAAATGACCCTTATAATGGAAATGATCCTTATGATGAAAATGACCCTTATGATGGTTAATGACCCTTATCCTGGATATGACCCTTATGATGGAGCAAATCCTTTTGATGAAATGGACCCTTTTGATGGGAATTACATTTATGATTGAAATGACCCTTATAAATGAAATGACCTTTAAGAAGTTAATGAAGAGTATGATGGAAAATTCCCTTATGATGGAATGGGTCCTTATGATGGTAATGAACCTTATCATATAAATCAATCATTTAATTTAAATGACCCAATGATCGAGGTGCTTTACGGTAATAAATTTGTGCCACATTTTGTACACTTGTCTGTGAGAGCGCGTCTCTTATTTTTGTTGCTATCGTTGTCAATCCAATTGTGCGTGTTATTGCTCTACATTAAGCACAATACAAATTCATATTGTTATTATATAGATATAATTGACTTTTCTGTGACTCGAAAACAAGAGCCAGTAAGGCACCATCCCGCGATACCAAATTCTATCAGAATGATTATAATAGGCCCGTCCGGAAGTGAGAAGACACAATTATTGCTTAATCTGATAATGCGATGGCTCAAGTGGAATAGATTGTATTTAGTAACGCCATTTGTAGATGATCAACGATGTTACGAAGTACTTAAAGATTTTAATCAAAATGCGAAATTACTGGACAAAAATGATATCATTGATTTTATTACCGATATTGATGAAGCTCCATCCGTAGATGACTTAGATGGATTCATTAATAACCTCGTCGTGTACGATGATGTAATGCTGGACAAACAATCCAATCCAGCTCGAATATTCTCTCACGGAAGACAAAAATACTGACGTGATTTATGTTACTCGGAGATACACTTGGATACCTAAGGTGACTAGAGATAACTGTAATACTTTGGCTGTGTTTAATGGCGTAGATAATTTTATTTTGCAAAATATTTATTGTACTTGGTGTTCATGTGACTTGGATATGATTAAATTAAAAAATTTCTTTTCTAAAGCACAAGCTGTTCCGTTTGGATTTATAACGATAAACTTACATGATCCAAGATCAAGGTATCGTGTAGGTTTAAATAAAATCTTTGGTCCTTGATTTTTAATTTATAGCAGCAGAGAGGATGAAGGACATACGCGTAGTGACCAGATCGTGAATAAATCGAACAATAATCTGGTCAATTATAGAAGTTTTCATTGTTATGGCAAAAATTTCTTTTTTCAGCCATCGTAGGAACACTTAGATTTCAAAAATAAGGTCTCTAGAAGGTTGTAGGGTTTAGGCTCTCTACTTCAGCATCTTCTAGTCAAATTTCATAATGCTGGTTTGCTAATGTTTACATAGATGCAACAATCTTTCTTAATCGCAAATATTTTAGCTCTAAGAAATAAACAAACACACGTACACACACACACAGAAGACCATAAACAACTGGGAATAATAATATTAGTTTTTCTATACAGTCAATATAAAACTTTTAGAATAATATTATACGTTAAATAAGCAATGTACAAATGTTGCGGTTAATACCAACCACTATTTTTTTTCCTTTTAACTTACCATTTTAAATATTCTTCAATAATACAGATGTCCGTTTTAAAAAATTTAATTTCTTGTTTTAGATGACACTTATTTTATCTAAAGACCACAGTTTCAATGAAAAAGTTTCAAGTATTTATTTTATCTAAGGACCACTGAGTCTCAATGAAAGAGTTTTTCGCATTTATTTTAGCAAAGGAACACAGTCTCCATGAAAGAGTTTAAAGTATTTATTTTATCTAAGGACCACAGAGTCTCAAGGAAAGAGTTTCTCGCATATAATTATTTTACCAAAGGAACACAGTCTCCATGAAAGAGGTTCACGTGTTTATTTTAACTAAGGAACACAGTCTCAATGAAAGTGTTTTTATTATTATCATGACGATGTCTTATAATTCCATCTTCTTAAAGATACAGCTATGTGATTATGATGATAATAAGGTTGCTGATGACTATCATAATCGGGGCCCCGAGTAGCCGAGTGGTCTAAAGCGCTCTCCGTTACGGATCACTGCCATCTCACTTCTGTCTGCGTTGAAACATGTGCACAACTTGAGAAGCAATATGACATGCAACCTGAGACGCAACAGTTTACACAACCTGAGGCGCAACATGGAATACAACCTGAGATTGAACATGAGATACAACACGAGATGTATCATGTGAAACTACCTAAAATGCAACATGAGATACAAACTGTGATTTAAATTGTGATACAACCTGAGATACAACATGAGATACAACCCGACATGTAACATGAGATACAGCCTGACATGGACCAGAAGATACAACCAGAAATGCAACATGAGATACAACTTTAGACGCAATATGTAACACAATATGAGATGCAACTTGAGTTAAAACCTGCAATTCACCCTGCTTTTCTCTGTTTTATAAATCTGCATATTTTGTAACATGTCTTCAATTTTCTTGGAATTTTCAAACAATGTAATTTATTTTGCTATAACTCATGTTTGCATAGTTTTGATACATACATTGTTTGCCGGCTGTATATTACAATACTTTTAACTTTGGGAAAATGTATACCAGTGTTTCTCCTTATTATACATTATTGAGTTAAGTAACTGTACATGGAACACATACCACGTTAAAGGAGTTGATAACGCAGCACATTCTCAAATTCTTCTGTTTGCTTCGCAGCACATATTTACATGTTGATGTTTGCAAATTAGAAAATTGATATCAGAAGGTCGAAAGCTCTCAGTTACGCTGCAAAATTCCTCGTGTAAAGTCCCTGCAAATGAATGTATATGAAGCAACCTTATAATTCCGTAAGCTCTGAAAACGAACTTCGCTTAACTCCTATGAGCAGGGGTGGGTCTGTTGCTTGAACTGATCCCTTTTAATTTATGAAATATAATGCGTACTTAACTGTATAAACTTTATTAAAAGTCTCTCTCTGTATTTGTAATTGCAGAATTGACCATTATAAAAACGATGTGCAGCAATTTGATTCTCAGTAATAATAAAAGTAGAAATTAAATACCTTCAAAGTTTCAAAACCTGATAGTTCAAAATTTAAGATCAAATATTTAATGGTTTACTCTCAAGTATCTTGGCCATCTGTAATTCATTGCACATGTATTATTGTTTATTACATCCTAAAAGACATATTTCAGAATTACATAAATTTGGTAAGCTTTGAATGAATATAGTAATTATAAAATTTCATTTTGATATTTAACATGTATAACTTCATATGTATAACATTTATATCAGGTTTTGAGTGATTTCAATAAAACGACAGCTGTTCGACTTAATACTGAGTTACGTCTTCACATGACATTTCCAAACCAGTACCTTTCCTCGCCCCAACTACATAAAATAACGCCATCCTCGCCAGGAGTGACAGATCAGTAAAGGAAGCTCAAACTCGGTCATCTTTCTATCGATGTGAGAGTGCCTGCCAATAAACTAAGCATGATAAAGAGTACCTTATTATACATGGTCATTACCTAAAATGTGGTAAAACTACCGGGCAAAAACTGGTCATAAAATTACCATGAGATACTGTTATTCACTGATGAGGATAGGATGGCAGTACATATTGCTCAATATAACAATTTTAAAACTGTTCATTTAAAAAAGACACGATATTGAAGTATCTCTGCATGTATTTATATATATATATATATATATATATATATATATATATATATATATATATATATATATTAGTTACTAGTTTCGCATTGTTCGTCATCAATTTATTGCATATATATATATATATATATATATATATATATATATGTGTGTGTGTGTGTGTGTGTGTGTGTGTTTTAAACTTTATTTATTAGAAGTAAATTAAAAACAGTATAAAAGGATAATGAAAATAATAGAGAATTATACAATAGAATACGTAAGAAACTGAATGCAATACCATATTTCATAGAAATGCTTTCACACATTAGTTTATTTTACCCGATTTAGTTATGACATAATCATTAATTAGAAGTATATTTTATGTGCATAACTTTTGTATGTTCCGTTATAGCCTGCTAAGTTTCGCACATAATAGTTCTATCTAGAAGATGTATGCTTTCAAAAATGATGTTCCTTCCATTAGACCGTCTAAAATGTTTTAAAATGTTTTCAACTTCCAGACATTTCTTTCATAATATTTGTAATGGTTTTTCTCCTAATGTATTCCATTTCTAATTTTCAATTACATTCATAATTCATAGTTAACCTGCTGGACATCAACTTATTCCATTGGCGTGATTAGACATTAGCCTCGGATGCAGGAGGTCGCATGTTCGAACTCCCGCTGTGTCATATCACAGACTTATCAAAATGGCACTATCAGCTGCATCGCTTGGCGCTCAGCATTAAGATGTTAGTGTTATGACTTGTGTCAGGATAATGTGGTTGGGTGGGACATCATTCTACATGTCTGCTGCATGATGCCCTAGTGCCAGACATCAGGCAATTCTTTGAGAACTCTCCATGAAACGTCACACTAAGACCCTGAACAATATATCACGATGCTAATTCTTTACTCCCTGAATTAGATCAGGTTTAATACATTTAGGGAACGGAGATTATTCATTTCTTTCTCATTAGTTTCTTTTGTCAATCATGAACGTGATGATGTATCAAAACCTGCAATTGTATTGATGTGCTATCAATCTTCGTGTATCACATTGACGAGATCCAAACTGTCTGTAAACAAATTCAATATAATCCAGAAGTAATGATTTTGTCTGAAAGTATTAATAAGAACTTTGTGTATTGAATCAATACCTTGCAGAAATCCTTTCAAATTAGAACTGAAAGACTGACTGCTCTTCATATTTTAACATAGGAAAAAATAAGACTAGGACCAGGAAGAAGGTCAAAAGTTCGTTTCCATGACATTCTCACTTTTAAATAAGGTCAGGTCTATTACTAACACTTTGGTAAATATCATGGCATATTTCAGGTAGACCAAGAATTCTCGATGTAAAAACCAATGTCCTAAACTCAAATCCAAGTAAACATGTTTACGTACAGACAATAATCTTCAAATATACTGTACAATTACAGACAAAAACAAATCCATATGTAATATGTTGTTTAATAATTGACATTTATTATGTAGGCCCAAACTTTTATCCTCAATTACGGGCGAATGTCAACCACAAAGTTAAAATTTAATATACATATCAATATATAATACTTCTATGTAAATTATAGAAAAATCATGTTCCTAAACTATAAATCATGTTGTTTACCTATTTTGTTATAGTCTGTTAAAATCGCTTTTCGCAATTAAAAGCACATCGGATTTGACCACTTGGCACGCTAGTCTTCAAGTTTATCCGCGGCTTGACTATGTCCGTCCCGCCCGCAGAATGGACCATTAAAGTTACACTGAGCGTTGCGCATGCCAGTGCTTGTTCCATCATGCACGGAAGTTTTAGCGCAAATCGCTTTCAGTAGTATTACACAATCCTTGACTGACCTTGGTACCTTATTAAACAACGTTAACCTCACGGCTACCTCGATCCCTTCTGGATCCAAATTTGTCAGCACATAATGTCTACATCAAAGCCTCAGTCTCAGGTAAACTTAAAAAGCATGTGCACATTTATGGGATATACTTTTTCCTGACCATATTCTATAAAACTACATGTCAACATGCAAGGTACGTCACCACAGCTTATATGGGTCTCATCAGGCCGATCGACTAGACCGCTGATATTAGGCAATGAGGTTATATCCATTGTAGACAACAGCTTGTGCAAGGTTTCAAATAATGTACTTTATCCCAACAAAAGCCTGAACTCATCAATTTAAGAAACAAAATCTCAGCCATTTCAGAAACGATAAAAATGTTATTTCAGTTGGCGGAATTGGTTATATGCAGCCGAATATACATATCTGCTGCCGGAAACACTTGGCTATGGCGGACTTATAGTTCAAAGTTGTACATTTTGTGGTTTGGGATTTTGCTAAAGACTGCAAACGTTAAAAAATGGTGTATGAATTATAAATAGAAAGCAATCAAAGATGAAGATAATTTTCTCCAAACTTGTTCTTACAGGGCAGCGTAAACCGCCTTGCAAGTTGGAGCCGGTATGAGCTAACTATAAAGTAACGGTTCAAGCGCTTCAAAAGATTCATTCATACCGATGTACACTAACCAGTAGCGCGGAATTGAATTACGTGATCCAGGAACTCGATGGAGGTTTTTAATTTCAAAATTTATGATAAGCCAGCTGCACACATACTTGCATAAGTTGTGTTAAATCCCACGTCTGTACTGACAACATATATGTGTTGCCCCTGCTTTTCCAAACGCAGGCAGTTAGATCGAATAGCAGTAGGCATGAAATTTTAAAAGCTTCTTTTCTTGCGTCAAGACAAGCACGCATTAAAGCTGAAAACTAATGCAACTAATATATAGCTTCTCCGTTTCCAAGATGTTAATCCGATCGACAAATTAGTTGTTCATTCTGTTTCCTCGGCCCACCCCCACCCCAGTCGAATATTATGCCCTTCGCTGTATTTACTTAGTCTTCTGTATGCATATATATATCTCTCTCTCTCTCTCTCTCTCTCTCTCTCTCTCTCTCTCTCTATATATATATATATATATATATATATATATATATATATATATATATGCTTTAAACTGACCCTATATCAGCAGATCCATATCATTCCATACTTCAGTAGATGTCAGAATTATCAATTAATTGGTCGCGAGTTTAAAATTTGTAGAGGTCAACCTCTAAGAGAATTTTTGTTATGTATTAACTGATTAAATTGATTTTTATTTATTTGTAAATGGGGCTCCTAGTTGTGTACTTTCTTTCAATAGCTTGCTCGGCTATCTGTTAATGTTCCATCTATCTGTCCACAATGGCAGGTCATTCCCTAGTTAACGATCGCTAAATCAATTAAGGAGGCTTTAATATTTTAACACCCACACTACCACCACCACCCCCGTTACAGGAGTGGCACATCATACTTGTCATCATAAAGGAACTTTTAGCCCCGCTATTTCCATGACTAGTATCTCTTTTTTTAAAAAAAAAACTATTCTTGTTCAACGAATAGCCATCTGCCATGGTGCATTTCTTTATTTTTGTTTGCGATTTTCATTCCTAAGCTCCTATTCGTAAAGACTCTGTGTCCGATGATACAACAAGAGATCCAACCAGATAAATTACCTGAATTCCAATATGTGACACAATCTGAGAGCCAACATGAGATACAATCTAAGTTGTAAAATATGACAATCTGAGGCGTAAAATGGGAAACAACCTAAAGATGCAATTGTGACGATGCATATGTAGCACAACCTTAGATGAAAATGAGATCTAGTCGGAGATGCAACATGAGATACAACCTGAAATGCAACATGAGATACAACCTGAAATGCAACAAATAACACTTCCGCAGATGCAACGTGAGATACATGTGACACGGCACAAGATGCAATAAGAAAAACAGATGCAATATGAAAAACAGTCTGATATCCAATATGAGAAAACACCTGAGATGCAACATGTGCACAACTTGAGAAGTAATATGACATGCAACCTGAGACACAACAGTTGACACAATCTGAGCTATAACATGGAATACATCCTGAGATAGAACATGAGATACAACACGAGATGTATCATGTTAAACTACCTAAAATGCAACATGAGATACAAACTGTGATTCAAAATGTGACATAAGCTGAGATGCAACGTGAGATACAACCCGACATGTAACATGAGATACAGCCTGCAATGCAGCACAAGACACAACATGAGATGCAACTTTAGACATAATATGTAACACAATATGAGATGCAGCTTGAGTTACAACCTGCAATTCACCTTGCTTTTCTCTGTTTTATAAATCTGCTTTTTTGTAACATGTCTTCAATTTTCTTGGAATTTCCAAAAATGTAATTTTGTGTTGCTATAACTCATGTTTGCATAATTTTGATAAATACATTCTTTGCCGGTTGTATATTACAATACATTTAACCTTGGGAAAATATATACCAGTGTTTAGCCTTATTATACATTTTTGAATTAAGTAAATTTACATGGAACACATCCCACGTTAAAGGAGTTGCTAACGCAGCACATTCTCAAATTCTTCTGTTTGCTTCGCAGCACATATTTTTATGTTGATGTTTCCAAATTAGAAAATTGATGTCAGAAGGTCGAAAGCTCTCAGTTACGCTGCATAATTCCTCGCTTAAAGTCCCTGAGAAATGAATGTATATGAAGCAACTTCGGATAATTCCGTAAGCTCCGAAAAAGATTTTCGCTTAACTCGTACGAGCAGGGATGGGTTTGTTGCTTGAACTGATCCCTTTTAATTTATGGCATATAATGTGTACTGAACAGTATAAACTTTACTAAAAGTCTCTCTGTATTTGTAATTGCAGAATTGACCATTATAAAAACGATGTCCACGAATTTGATACTCAGTAATATTTAAAGTAAACATTAACAACCTTCAAAAGTTTCAAAACCTGATAGTTCAAAATTTAAGGTCAAAAATTTAATGGTTTGCTCTCAAGTATCTTGGCCATTGTAATTCATTCCACATGTATTATTGTTTATTACATCCTAAAAGACAGATATTCCAGAATTGCATAAAGTTGGTAAGCTTTGAATGAATATTTTAATCATAAAATTTCATTTTGATATTTAACATGTATAACTTCATATATATATATATATATATATATATATATATATATATATATATATATATATATATATATATATATATAACTTTTTATATCAAGTTTTGTGTGATTTCAATAAAACGACAGCTGCTCGACTTAATACTGAGTTACGTCTTCACATGACATTTCCAAACCAGTACCTTTTCTCACCCCAACTATATCAAATAAAGCTATCCTCGCCAGGAGTGACAGATCAGTAAAGGAAACTCAAACTCTGTCAACTTTCTATCGATGTGAGAGTGCCCGCCAATAAACTAAGCATAATTAAGAGTACCTTATCATACATGGTCATTACCTAAATTGTGGTAAAACTACCGGATAAAAACTGGTCATAAAAATACCATGAGATACTGTTATTCACTGATGAGGATAACTGCACATAATGCTCAATATAACAATTTTAAAACTGTTCATTTAAAAAAGACACGATATTGAAGTATATCTGCATGTAATTGGATATATATATATATATATATATATATATATATATATATATATATATATATATATATATATATATATATGTGTGTGTGTGTGTGTTTAAACTTTATTTCTTAGAGGTAAATTAAAACAGTATAATAGGATAATGAAAATAATAGAGAATTATACAATAGAATACGTAAGAAACTGAATGCAATACCATATTTCATAGAAATGCTTTCACACATTAGTTTATCTTACCCGATTTAGTTATGACATAATCATGAATTAGAAGTATATTTTATGTGCATGTCTTTTGTATGTTCCGTTATAGCCTGTTCTAGTTTCGCACATAATAGTTCCAACAAGACGATTTATGCTTTCAAAAGTGATGTTCCTTCCATTAGATCGTCTAAAACGACTTAAAATGTTTTCAACTTCCAGACCTTTCTTCCAAAATGTTTGCAATAGTTTTTCTCTTTCGGTATTTAGTTTCTAATTTTCATTTATCTTTATAATTCAGAATTAACCTGCTGGACGTACACCTTATTCATTTGACTTGAATAGATGTTAGCCTCCGAAGCAGGAGGTCACCAACGACATGAAAATGGTACTAACAGTTGCTTCACTCGGCGCTCAGCATTAAGATGTTAGTGTTATGACTTGTGTCAGGATAATGTGACTGAGTAACTTGTTTTTTGGGGGAGAAAAACAGTATCATTTAGGAGCAAACATTCCATTTTCGAACCCCGGGTCCTGAGGTTTCTAATGCGCTCGACTTAACCGACCAGAGCCATCTGACATCTGTCATAAAAATTTCGCTCTCATTCAACAGATTTCCACATATTTTGTCCCTCATGCATGATTGACAGCGATGTTTAAAATACTTATTTTCTAGGCAAACCTTTCAGAATTCTCCATGCGACGTCACAATAAGACCTGAACAATATATATAAAGGGAAACGAAGCATGCTTCGTTTCCTTTTAATGATAAATTTATTCGAAGAATGGTATATCATTGAATTAGTGTTCTTTTTTTTAATTTATATCACATACAAATAAATATGTTTGCCAATTGAACGGAGTTCAGATTTACTACAGGTAAAAGTGTATTTACCGAGTGAATGAACTCACATTCCCGAGTGTGTCCACTAAAAAATGTTTTATGCCTTTTGAAGCTATTCACAATCACCTTTGCATTTTGATAAGTTAATTTTCTTTTTTTAGTTTCTATGTTATTCACATCGAATAAATCAATATAATACATACTTATGATATAAACATGAAAAATGGTTTTAATGATAAAAATAGAGCACTACAAAATCACATATTTAGCTACGCCATTCACATTAACGCTGTCATTCTCGTACTGGCGCATGAAGATTAATGTGGAATCTAAAATAAGCGAAATGTCGAACCAACAAGAGTTAATTAAAATATTTTAATATAGTTACAGTTGATCAAAATCATTATTCTGCTCAAGTAACAGTACCACAACCAATAAAATCTCTCTCTCTCTCTCTCTCTCTCTCTCTCTCTCTCTCTCTCTCTCTCTCTCTCTCTCTCTCTCTCTCTCTCTCTCTCTCTCTCACACACACACACACACACACACACATCCTTTGGTCGGTTTAATGTAACTTTTACCATCATTCATGTCTAGATATATCGTAAATTAACACAAGCGAAAATCCTCTACGTTCGTCATTTCATAGATTTTAGCCCATATTTATACAATGGTCCAAAGAGAGAGAGAGAGAGAGAGAGAGAGAGAGAGAGAGAGAGAGAGAGAGAGAGAGAGAGAGAGAGAGAGAGAGAGAGAGAGAGAGAGAGAGAGAGAGAGAGAGATGTTTAAGAAACAACAGCAAACCATAACATTAAATGCATCACAGTGTGTGTACCACGTAACCATGAAATTTACTGTATAATGGCGACCTGGTTTGCAACTTTGTATTATTGATAAATACTGTAGATAAAACCCTAGGAAAATGCACACGTATCGTTACCATAAACTATATTCTTGCAGGTTACTTGGTGTAATTAATATTTCAAGGTTCCAATCCAGCCCATATTCCTTAACTCTCTCACTTCACATTTCAGCATAGCTCACGAGAGTGGAGGGGAGGAGGGATCAGAAAGACTCAGAAGGAAATTCAATTCTGCATTTGCATGGTTTTTAAACTTTCTCTATTTGTATAGACCTTTTGAGCACCATCAGTTCCTAGGTAAAGAATTTATTTGTATTCCCTTGTGAATCAATTTTAGTTCAATGAAAATCCAAATTGAATGTTGTTAAACGTTTCCGAGGGTCATAACTCCGTATTCAGCGTTCCCGTTATTCCACAGGAACATCTTGCATTTGGGATAGCATAGGACCTTTGTAAAATGGTTTCGTGAAAAGTTATTTAATTTAATGATTGAACCACCAGCACGCATGATATGAGTTGTATTAACTCTTTTGTGACAAATCGGATGTGTTATTTTTTGTAAAGTTGAAGTGTTCCTTATAATGTAAATTTGGGTTATATGTCTTTATAAGTTTTGGTAATATATTTATTTATTTGACTCATTGCTACCCAATAAATTCCTCAGTCCAACTTAACGAGACAATCCTTCTTCATAGTTTTAAAGCCATTGTCTTGGACATTAATTAATAGGGGTTGGTCCTTTTATGAATGGTATATCAAAGATATAGTATACATATTATTCATATATTTTATTTATATCACATTCAAATTCACAAACTTGTATTTCCAACTAAGATAAGTTTGACTACAAAAACTGCAACGACGGAGAGATTTCTTCAGATTCCTGCACAGTGTGTCATATACAAAATGTAATTATTGAACCTATCTCACCTCTTCTTAATCCTCTTTGTATATTGCTGATTTGTTTTTCTTTTTCAGGCTTCTATTTTTATTCATATTGGTTAGTAAAATAAAAGACATACTTATGACTTGAATATGAAAGTGAAGACATCGAGCTATGTAAAATTTAACAAATAATTTATTCCTTAGAAAACCAAAAGGAAAATGAGGAAAATAGAAGTTACGGTTTTGAGAATCAAATCCCTAAAAATTCAAAGAAATAAAAAAAATAGAAGTCTTTTTATTAAATCGTTCTGAACGAATCTGAGTTCGAAACTCTATAATGTCTAAAAACGAAGGCAATGATGTTTGTTGTGGCCAATGTTGTACTGATGTGTCAACAGTTTCTTTTTGAATCACAAAAATATTATTCCAATTTTGAAATCCGTATGAATTTCAATAAATGTCTTTGTCTAAGAATGTTGGTAGGAGCACTTACGTTTTTTTTTCTCCTTTTAGTAGCATGTGTCATACTTGATTCGAAATATCCTCATGCAAGGTTACTTTCTATTAAACTGGTCAAATTCTATGAAGTGGTTTTTGGGCATATAATGTTCTTTTTATGCAAGCTGACCACGGATAAACTTCAAGGTACAATGCTCTCTGCCAAATGCAACCTGACTGAAATTTGGTCTATTTTATCTTCAAACGAGGTTTAAAATAAAGCTATTAATGTAGAGTTCTCAATAGACGCATGCCATTTGGTGTTTATGCCTGGAATATGAATGTGACCCATTACAAATGCATGAGAATCCCATCTTGTGCCTTGTGAGGCGAATGATCATTTGTGTGGCTTTGTGTGGCGAATAATGAATCAATCTTAATTACCCATGATTATGCTATGACAGTTATCTAATGAGCAAGCACTGTTGCTGGACAACTTATCATACCTTGCCGGTCACTACTATAGCTGTCATGTAAAATTATTATGAACTGGAAGGAAATAACAGGTGATCGATGTCATGCCAATGTGGGCTTAATTGAATCCAGGTTGGATTGCATTGAGATTATCTTTGAAGTTTGTGGACGTTCGTGGTAAAGGAAATCCATTATGACTTGATTGGACTAACGTTTGATCAGACATAGGCTTTTGTTTGATTGCCTATCAAATCACAATCAATTAGACAACTGATAACTATGGCGGTTATTGAAACCAGTTGTCAAAGAAAAATGGACAATGGTTTTACTGGCGATTAATATTCATAAGTCTGTGAATTGTTTAAAAGATGGTCAATTTGTTTTAATTAATGTACTATTCAGTAAGAACTAACCAAATAATTACCGTTAGTGTTTTTTTTCGAGCTTTTGGAATTACTCCAGATTGAATAACGAGGTGGAATAATTTTATTACAGTATATCAGATGCCTTTGTGAACTGACCAATTGGAAAAACCTATTTCAGTATTATTAACGATATGCCAATGTAATAACAAATTAGCAATAATTTAATAGGAGAAGAAAGAAAGAAAAACAATAGAAAACTAATAGACATGTTATTCCTCCAAACGAAGAGAATAGCTTTATGGTTGAAAACGTCCAGAATACTTGTATGTGGATTGTGAAGACTCTGTTGAAAGCATGCTACTAGGCAGGAATGGATGTAGTAACTGAAGTATTCACCGGATGTGACGCCAATCCCTATGATTGTGTAACACGTATGTAAAGATATCGTAACCATCAACAATCCTCACAATCAGCTAAAGACTGTCAAATAATAAACGACTGAAAATTCCGTTCCGACACCTGACATTTTCATTCTAATGTTTTAGTTTATGTGGTTTAAATGCCAAGTGAGACAAAAGATTTTAAATTTTATGGGAAAATCTGATGATTGGATTAAGGAAAATTGTTGTTCATCAGCGTTAGTAGCAGGAACTGCATTTGATCGCGGATCAACATCACTTGTACCAACTTGAAAATCCACACTTTTTGTACGCTTCTTGTCAATGCAATTGCATTGGAATGTATCCAATAAAAATTAAATTTTAAAAAATCATTAAATTTGTCTACAAATTGTGATTATGGATGTCAATATAGGAAACCCAATATGCTAGTCTGAACTGGGGACCATACCATAAGCTCATTTGTCATTTGGTCAAGTTAGCTAAAACTATTATTGTGCAGGAAAGTGGAATGCATGTGAATATGTAGGATCACATATCCGCCAAAAATAGTATTACATGCCCACAAATGATTTTGTTAATAAGAAATAGCACAACAACCTTGGTTTAAATTCGATCATTCCTCATAAAGTACTGCAGTGAAACCCTATTGAAAATGCGTGGAAGGTACATTGTTATTAGTATAGATGCCTGCCAATTACTTCATGTGAGACTCTAAGAAATACAAAATCCAAACATTTTTGGTAACCATTATTTTATTTGCTTAACATACAAACTAATTAAGCCCAAATGCATATCCCATAATCAAAGAAGTTACAAAGAGTTACGATTTAATACCAATTTAGTACTTTAATGTTAAGGTAATACTCAAACGAAAATTAATTCTGTGGAAGAAAGAAAACAGTTCACCATCCTCTCTTTTGGCGATGTCGAGGGACTATTGAGAAGAATGTGTTATTTCATATGATATTAATATCGTTCAGTTTCAAGTTTCAAGCCAAGTAAATTCAATAAATTCACAAAAAGCTGTCCTTGCCAAGACTTTGTAATTTACATAGCATTTATTGCAGTATGTTTACACACACACACACACACACACACACACACATACACACACACAGATATGCGAGCGCGTGTAGCGTGTGTTAAATATGCATATTTTACGCGTAAATAATGTGAGAGGGGTGGGTTACATACACAGGTTGAGGATAACAAGACTGTGCCCTTTCTATAAAAAAACTGCATTTTCTGTTACACATTTTCTATTCTTTTTTCTCTATAAAGATACACTTTTGAAACTAATCTATAATATGTAACCATTATTATCAATACAACCGAAAACAATTTTCTTTCCTCTTCCCAAAATAATAGAGAATAATAAAACTCAGCATTTGTATCCCATGATTCATGTGGTGACATGTATCATTTCGTTGTGGAAGACGCTTGTGTCAGTGCACCATTACATTATTAAACCATTTATTTCTCAAAATTCACACGAGTTTTCTTTTTCCAGCAACAAGATGCTTGAGATAGTTAGGTTTCATCCCTTGAACTGCACAGTCTAGTATAAGTCATCATATGAGTTATCTAAAGCATCCATAAACGGCTTGTCATGTTTGCATGAAATCGTGCCGGTGAACTTGGATTTGAACACGTTGTCCCGATACGTCATGATGCTTTCCATTTTCATCTCTTCCCAGTAATCGAAGATATCCTTCACGTCCAAGTTGTGTTCATATCCACTCTCTCGGCCGAGATCCATCACATATTCTGTCTGGAAGTCGATTGCTTGAGAAGTGGATGTCACACGTTCTAATTTGTGGATCCACCTAGCTATATCAACTTCCATCACCTCTTTCTCCGGCAAAGTTGTCTCTCCCAAAATGACGCGGCACGCCCAAAAGCTCTGGACATCAAACATGGTCATGGTGTAGTACTGGTTCTGCATGCCGATATACATCAATTTGTTGTTGCCAGTCTTGATCCAAACAATTCCTTTGTACAGATTTGGTAGATAGAAAGTGTTTTCCGTTTTCAGACGAAGATTGTCTGGCAGGAAGCTGAAAGTGTGTTTGTATCCTGTACAGAAAATTATAGCATCCACTTCTGTCGAGGTCCCATCCTGGAAGTAAACAGTTTGTCCCTCTATCCTCTCCAGAAGCGGTCGTTCTTGAATTTGTGCAGGCCATTTGAAGCCCATTGGTCCCGATCTAGAGGAACACACGATATTATTTGCCCCAAATTTTACGCACTGGAGTGAAATGTCTTCAGCTGAGTAACTGGAGCCTATAACTAGAAGATTTTTCCCTTTGAACTCGTGCGCATCTCGGAAGTCATGACTATGAAGGATCCGTCCAGGAAATGTTTCAACCCCCTTAAAGTAGGGAATATTAGGGACTGAAAAATGTCCAGTGGCCACCACAATATGACTAAACTGCTCCGGAGGTAGGTCTTTATCGTCAACTTGGTCCCTAGCCCAGACAGTGAAATCATCGTTGTCAGGGTTGTAGATCACGTTCTTTACTTTAGTGTTGCCGCGAACAAACTTTCTTGCATTGACTGTGTTCCATCTCCCTTTGTAAATAGACGGGAAGAGTGGTTAACATTGTACTAATAAATAAGGAATTGTAAAACATTGAAAATATTATCCGAATAAAAAAATAATCTTTAGTTGAATAAGAACTGTTCTTAATATATCAGATGTCTAAAATGTCATTACTTTATCCATTTCCTGACCAAAAAAATATTTCTTTCAAATACATTAAGATTTGTTCAGACACTTTTAACAAGATAAGATTGTTAGATAGCTAGTTAGAGATTATGAGATGTTTAAAGTTTAAGTTTATAAATTAATGTACTCTCTCTCTCTCTCTCTCTCTCTCTCTCTCTCTCTCTCTCTCTCTCTCTCTCGTGAAATTATAATATTAGTTTATAACATAAAACAAAGATTTCTCCGTACCAAAATATATAAGTAATGACTATTCATAGAGATAAAAACAATATTTACAGTTTCACGAAATACAGTAATATTACGGCATTTTCTCGCACATCCTCAGTAATATATTTTCAAGTACGAATCAAACGTTGAATCACCGGGTCTGTTTTTTCTTTCTGACATGTTTCCGTCTTAAAAATGAATGTCAGTTTTATGAAAAAGGTACGAATATCATGGATGAAGAATATTTGCATAAAAGAAGATTACATTTAGCGTCCATGAAAATAAAACTAAAGGCCAACCTACAGGACTTAATTTAATCCAACCTAGAATAATCAAATACTGTCTTGCAGAGGAATCAGTATTTTATAGAAAAATTACCATTCAAGTAGTCTAGGATTACTGCTCGGTTCGGGAATGACGGAATGGCTTTGCCAAAATGTTTGTCGAAAGTATAGTCCGGAAATTCCAAACATTCCTTCGGGCCATTGGTCCACAGATGGCGGTACATGCTGCCATGTATAGGCTCTCCATGCTCATCCACACCTAAAAATTAGGATTAACAGTATTAGCAACAATTGCATCATAATAATGAGAAAGATTTGTAGCTGATTCTTTCCCCTGGAATCTTTTAAAAACAAAAGCTAAGAAAATATGCTGGACATAAAATATGCGTCTATGCAGTTACCGAAATATGACGAAAATTTATCTTTCGTCGGCTGACCGTCAAGTGTCGTGCAGGTAAGGTAGGGGTCAGTGAGCAAGTTGTTATATTGATGTCAAACGATCAACCACTGACAATAATGTGGACGTTATGACATGATATGTATCATATTCGACATGATATGTATTATCAGGTCAACGTTATAGAGATTCGACATGATATGTATTATCAGGTCAACCGGAAGATAAATCCCACTGCGACAAGGTGATATTAAACGAATTACTGAATTTAAAACTTGAACATTTTCCCGAGAGTCAACCTTGGTTTAGTACTGAGATTATAAGCACCAAACACAAATTGGGAGTAAGTGTAAACCTGATACGCTTTCTAAAGATTGCGTTGTGGGTGTAGATGATGTTTGATCAGCGGATTTGGTGGACTTGAGAGTTTATAGTGCTTATAACGATAAGCAAATATTTGCTAACCATCATCAATGTTTCAACAAATTTAATTGTGGTGTGCCTATACAAAATTAAAAGGACCTTCTATTCTCGACGCGTTCAAGAGAAAACAAAAACAGGACAATTATCGGTGGATCATGGCAGTGAACTTTAGTACAATTTAATTTTGCTATACCAACGAGCGCTGTTTACACTTATAACACTGACTTGAATTCGCTCTACAAAAAAAATAACCAAAGAGATCGATAAATTTCAAGGTAACGGATCTGGATGGGTACTGGTAGGTGTTACAGGACTGGTCATCAACACAACTAAATATAACCCGCTCAGAGCGAGTTCCTGGTTACCACTGCCTAATCCGATAGCGGCGAGTAAAAGTTGCATCAACATCAAAAATAGGGACATCCAGTGCTTTACGTGGGCGGTGTTATCTTCACTTTATCTAGCGGCGAGATCAGGACGACACATATCATTGCAAAGCCTACGAAAAATAAACATTAAATTGTACCGAGATGCAGTATACAATCCTAATAGAGGATTTCCCCAAACTTGAAAGAAAAAAAAAGTCACAACGGCATTCGGATACAACAACAGTGCATCCATGCAAATTCACCTGGTGATGAAATGTAAGGCATTTGCACTGATCTCTTGTGCATTCAAAAGGATAACAAGAACGGTCATTATTGCCAGATAAAAGTTTTCTTGAAGGTAGTAAACTAACAAGCCAAAAAGAGAAAACATTAAATTTATTATATTCTATACAAATCCGTAACCGGATGTCGGAAAGAAAATAATACTAAAAATCACCGAACGAATAATGTTAACATGATTGTAATGAAAACAACTAAGGATAAATATGGAAGGAAAAAACTTTAAATATTTTCATTGTCACGTGATGATTCCTTTTGTCATATATGCCGATTTCGAAGTGTTGATTACGTTAATAAATCATCAGTAAAATGAAACCGTTCAAAAACCATATACGATCGCATCTCAACAGCATGCAACATGAAGTTTTCTTTATAAAATCGTGTTCTGTTAACGAACATTATAATTCCGAGGTTAAACTGTATCCTGTGCAGGAAAACTCGAAATATTCGTTCTGGATTTATTGACAGAAGTAGATAAAATAAAATCTATTTTACCAGCTCAAATGAATTTAACCGAGTAGGACCGGATTAACTTCGACAACACTGTAAATTACTTTAATGATGAAAACTATTAGACAGTGACCATGGTCATCTAGATCGAGTTCGATATCAATGTCATTACCGCCAAATATAGAGGAACTTCTCAAAACAACAGCAATTTACATTTAAAAAAAATATTATATCCTGGTGGTCATGCACAATCTGTGCGGATACTATTCACATCTGATCGTAAAATATTTTGGTAAATGTCTGCAAAAATATCAAATGTACATCTAACAACTTGGCAAAATACATAGCGTTCTCGCTATGCAAATTAAGAATATTGGTTGTTTTCATTTTACGGCTGCTTCGTTAGATGATCTCTTCAAAAACACGAAAAAATTTCGGCACAATAAATAAATAAGACACTCATATTGTTGTCGTGTCGTGCAAGGGGTTTTATCATTACGAATTTATGAACGATTGAACAAAATTTAAGGAAGCATCGTTATCAACTTAAGAAGAGTTTTATAGTTCTCTGTCAGATTCAAATATCATGGAGACGGATTGCGCCCATGCGTTAAAAGTATGGTACGTATTTAGAATCACCACCATGGGAGATTATCACGATTTGTATTTGATCACAGATAGTTGTGGCTCGCTGACGTCTTCGAAAATTTCAGGGATGTGAGATTAGATTATCACGGTAGTATTAATCACCAAGATTATCATAAAATGCTACATTAAACATCAGATGGTCACGTTAGATTTATTTACCGACATGTTCAATTTAACTGAGAAAGAAATTCGAGGAGGCATCAGCGTCATTACTCACACACTTTGCGTAGCTTATAACATTTGCCCGACTACAATCCTAACGAGGACTCTAAATATATCATTTATGCGACGCTGATAACCTTTATGGTTAGGCAAGATGTTTTCGAACAACGGATGTCTGTAGGAAATTTCGTTAATGAACCAGGTAAAATTGACACGCTCTCCAGCGATAATGATACTGGTTATCGTCTCGAGGTTGATTGGTTTTAACTTTAAAATTTACACGAGCAACTTGATGATTAACTGCTAGCGCCGGAAACGTTACTGGTGACATGATGAGCCCTCGTACACCCTTCCTAAAACAAAACATATTAGATTGTTGAGGAAAAACACTTTAATTAGTACCCAGTTTAATGAGGAAAATATCATTACGTCATTTACTATAAAAATCTTAGAAGGTGCATCCTATGTGGAGACAAGTTGTTGAGGATTCATCATGTGTTCCAATTTGATCAACGGAAATGGTTAGAAACATAATTTTTTGACACGTTAAAACGGAAGTTAGCGACGAGCGATTCCGACAAAGATGTTTTTAGATTGATGAACAACTCGGCAAAACCATAGAAACATTTACAAACAGTTGTTCAACGATGTCATACGCAGAAATAAGCTGGTGGCATATCCAACTTTTGTTAGCATGAAAGTTTTTGACAAAAAAATGTAGTAGCGATTCACCGAGGAAAAAAGGCGAGTTGGTTATGAATAAACCAGTTTTTTGTGGTCTTACTGTATTAGATTTACCGAAAATGCTCGGTTACATTAAATGTCATTACGGAAATATGACTAAATTGTTATTTACTTACACGGACAGTCTTTTTTTTACGAAATTAAAACTGAAGATGTATACGAAAACATATAATCAGACAAATATTTATTTTATTTTTCGAATTATCCTAAATTACACAATGACAATAACAAAGAAACAAAAACAAAAAAGATCGGAAAATTTAAATCTAAAACCAACTCTGTGCCCATATCCAAATTTGCTGGATTAAGAAGCAAAATGTGTTCGGTTAAATTTGCAGAAAAATGTCAAAAAAAAACGTGCAAAGAGAAAATCTAATGTCCTCAAATTGTCGCTGACACACGATCATTGTTTGACAGAGTTAAGTGGGATTAAGATGTTTTCTCGCTTGAACAAAATCATATCGAATGGTCATAACATACTTACATACTCGCTTAACAAAGTGGGTTTGTCCTGTTACGATGCCAAACGATATGTTCTTGACGATGGTGTCAGCACTTTAGCGAATGACCATAAGGATATTAGATATTAGAGTAGATTATGAAAACACTTTACTGGTTGATATCTAATTGATGTAAACACCTACAGGTGACCACAACGGTGATCTGTATTTCAGAGATAGTCGAGTGGAACACAAGATCATATTTTACAACATAAAAACAACATTAAACATATAGATAAATCAATGTGTTAGCAGCAAATATATTTTGTACTCCAACCGGCATTTTTACATAACCAAAACACATGATAAGGGACCAAGCCTTTGTCAAAATAGACTTGTTTATTATATGGCATCATGTTTTGTATTCGGACCTGCTTTTATATAACCTGAGCGTCTATAAAAAGAATGTGTAAAATGTTGAAAGTCGCTTGATAAAATCTGTATATTTTTTTTAAAGAAAAACCACTTCTTACTTCAGAAACATTCAAATTACCCGTTCTCCAGTCAAAATTCCACAGCCCACCACAGTCGGGCTGTTTCTCGTAGCAAACAACATCGGGAATGCGCTTCCCCTGTCCTTCCATCTTAGCTAAGTGGTACAGCATTGACATGCCGCTAGGACCAGCACCAATCACACATATCCTCGTCATCTCCTTAGAATGAGCCATGTATCCTTAAAATAAGACGCGTATGGCTTTCAAAACAACACATTAAGATCTTTGAATGTTTTGCTCTAAAATTATACACTGAAAACAGTATTGGCGGATACCTCCTTATTATGGACACCAATCATAATATTTACTAGCTTATTTCAAAAAGTTATGTATGCGCTTAATACTCCTAGGATAGCCCCAAGAATCTGTATCATTTCTATCTATGGAAATACGACAACCCAGTTGAATGGCTATCTGCATGTTTCCAGCATCAGAGAATCATATGTAAAAAGTATAGTATATAACAAGGGTGGTGATTTTCTAATTTCATATGTCTACTAAATTTACGGTTCTAAAAGTAAGACAATTAGTTTGCTCCTAAAATCCACAACAGTATATTGTGCTTTGCTGAGTAACTCCAAACAAAGGTTTGGTATAACTACATTAATGGCTAGATTACAACTAACTCAGAGTAAATACATGCATACTAATATTTCAAGCTGCTAACATAAGAAACATAGATGAAATTGTATACCATTCTTAATTCATTTGAGAAACGAAGATTACCAATATTTATTCTCGTTTTTTCTGATGTCAATAATAATAAAGTGAAAATTCGTTGCTGATTTAGAAAGTATAGATGGAATAACCAACTGCGATAACAATTTTATATGGAGGTATTCATGCGCATGGGCGGTTCACAATTTGATATACCAAAAGGAATGTATATCCTATATATATATATATATATATATATATATATATATATATATATATATATATATATATATATATATATATATATATATATATATATGCATGCAGACTTATAAAATTTCAAATCGTTGACATTTGACTAGTCACCATCGAAACATATATGTCCAATGAGTTGACAACAAAAACTGGTAACATTGCCAACGAAGACGACAAGAATAGTCATATGATAGTGAAGATTACCCAAGGTAAACCAGTTAATTAGAGAAATATCTTCCGTAAATAATATATAACCAAGCCAATGGCATTCACACGTGTGGAAAAACTAATTGATAAGACACCACTGAAAAAGAGCAATAAAGGTTATAGATTCGTTTTCGTTAGCAGATATTCAAGTGCGAAGACACTTACGATAGAGTCTATATACAAACGCTGCAACACATTCAAAATCATTCGATTCCAATGCACAGTGAGTGGTCATTTACGAGTTGGCGTGATAGTTAATAGTGGTAAGTATGAAGTGATATGGCTAAAGACATACTTGAAGTAAATGTTATCCGAGCAAGGCACGCTATTCGTTGCTAATCGGCAGTTTCTGCAGCATAGATTCAATAATTGCTTAGGAGACAATTACTGTCATGGGTGCATGGTATTTTACGCTTAATGGTTGTATTTAATTATGTAAACAACAAATGCATAAATAATATTTCCCTAGGTTACTTTTTAAGATTATTATCTTAGTCTGAGACAAGGACGTTATCTTTATCATGTTATTGAGTATAATTTAGTAGCATTCCTTCTAACGATAAGTACTAGGACTCTTCTAATACATTGATCGTTTGGCCCTCATCCGGGTTTTCATTTTTACGTCTTAGGTTTTTTTATATAAATCTTGTTTATCAGATAATTAGTCATTCGTGCGATAACGTCTAGAAGAATCAGTTTATATTAGATTTGTTAGATTAATTGTGCTTGATTTCATCTGGGTAAAATTATTTAATTCCAAATTATTCTTCTTTGGAAATACAAAGTACGCCATTATAAATTTCTTGAACAGAGACTTGGAGTTATAGTGATAGGGATAATATTATTGTGATAAAGTCAAAGGCACATCGTCATGACACGGGCTATCACGGGTACATCAACACTTTCAGCATTAGATTTTATTTTGGAATACTACTAAAGTTATTCAGAACAGGGTTCATTAGGACTTGTTGGAATTCTATGATTATTTGGAATTTAATTCTCAATACCGTAAGTTATTTTTACATTATAACTTTGTATTCTAGGGAAATAAAAAAATTTGTTTAATTTTACAAAATGGGTTGGTTCTCATTCTCTTTTACTACTAATTTTAGCACCATAAGAATCATAATATAAGTAAGAGGTAATGCAAATGCAAAAACGGGAGGAAACATTTCCATTCATCACAGCCGTTGTAGGGTCGTTTGCACCTGCAGACCGTTGTCAGGTGCTATGCCACTTCTCAAAGATTATTGAGAGTCATGTGGGAAATCATCATGAGTTGGTAATTAGAGTTTTCTCTGATTATTCTCATCCTCATTTTAGATATTTGGATATTTTCATACACCCCAACATACATGTCAAACATATCACAAATCGGGTGCAAAGGGTCAGAGGAAACTCGGAACAATGAGACGGCTTTATCTCATCCCTTGATGTTCCTTATGTCAAAATTATATTTTTGAAACATTAGACTCTGCCTCAACAATCTTGTTTTCTTTTTTCATTTGTTAATGAGAGTTAGGGGGTTGTGATCTTAAATTCAGGACACCTAAAAACTTAATATGACGCTGTACAGAACGGTCAGAGGTGTGTAGTTTGTAATGCAATTCATGCAATCTAAACTCATTGGTCTTTGTAATGATTCTAGTTTGAGTAAGCATTCACTGTGACAATGAAGTCTTTCTTATATACCTCAAATAAATCGGTCGAAACGTTCTTCCATAGTCCTTGCTGGGAAAGGGTATGACATCACTGGATCAGTCACTTGATTTTTTACATCGTTTGTAAGTTTCACAAATTTTCGACATATTGTTAATATTGTGATTCAAACCGGGCCAAATTTCAACGTCTCTAGCTCTCTTTCTTTGCATTTTTCATTCCCATCTGGTCTACGTGGATTTGAACGAGGATATTTTGTCTAAATTTGTAAGACATGACTGTTCTAGTTCCTTTTAAAATCATGCCATTAATCATGGACTGTTCATCTCTGAAGTTCCAACATGGCTGAATTTCTCAAGGACACTCAGATTTTTAAATTGGCCATCAGTTCTTGAAAGTATCCATCAGAGTTTCATGTCTGTGGCAATCTCATGCTTAATTCCTCTTGCTTTCTGTCTGATACCTGAATAGTAGACATCACACCATCTACAAATACCTCAACTTCCTTCTCCATATCTCCTAATTCCGTGCTTTTGAAGACGCTCATGAGAATGCATCTGCTGTAAATATTTCTTTTCCAGTCCTATAATTAAGACAAAGATAGTACTTCTGAACTCGAAGTCGTAATCTTTGAATTCTTCGCGGACACTTATTTAATCCCTTGGAGATTATTGCCAGTAATGGTTTAAGAACAGAAAAATGTTAGCGCAAGTGCTTTCCTTTCAGGCTGGGCATAACTATCACAAATGCAAAAGGGACATTTCTGCATGCTTCAACGATTGGTTCTGCATTCTCTTTAAGCTTGATATTATCTTTGTTTGTTAAACATGAAAGACAGTTCGAATATTCCTCAAAAATATCTATCTTAGGTTTATTTTCTCGTGCGTCCTCCATTGTATGTACAAGTTTGACTAATTTCATTGTATAACAAAGTCAAAAAATTGGTCTGACATTACTGTCTCATATGATGAATACAGGTGGTGTTTATGTCTTAGCTCTAGCATACATCGGCCTTTTACTGTAATGTCTTTACCCATGATATGCTTTTTGTTTAATGTTGCTTCATTGTAACCATGGTCTGTGCTTTAATCTAAGATAGTCTGATAATCCAAGTATACTGACATCAGTTTTTTCTGTCTACATTTCATCATTATAACTGTGCCATTGACATTGATTTGGACGATCCAAGGACTATATGGATCGTGTGGTGCGAATTAATCTCTCTGAGCATCGATGGTGTGTATTTGATATTTACCACCTCTATGTCCCGAGTTTAACATTGTGTTGCCTTACTGTACCAAATTTTCTAAAACTGGTTTCTTCCTCCACATTTTCTGTATATTTTGCTTCTTTCTGGGCATTGTCTTCCCCTGTGATCTAACCCCCAATTGTTACTGTAATGAATCTCTTATTCTTACTGCTTTTTCTGCAAAGCACTTTGAGGTTTAGCGCTTTGCTGTCTTCCATTCTTTTTCACTGCATCAACAGACTTATTTGGTTGTTCAGTTTGTTGCTCTGCATATTTCGATGTATTTTTCAATTGATAAATCTTTCTCTCGTAACAGTCTCGCACTTGTATGATCATCATTTATCACTACAATAATTCTATCACGCATTAAGCCATCTATGAGGTTACTAAATCCATAATCTTTTGCTAAATTACATTCATCAGAAGCTAATCAAACCTTTTTCCAGTCCACTGTTGAAAACGCCTTATGTCTTAAGTTTTTCTTGGGAAGCAATATCCATGAACTTCTGTATAAGATTCTCAATGTTGTCTTTTCTCCTCCTCTTTAAAACAAATTGCATTGAATAGATTCCGCTGCAACTCTCCATCTAATACTAGAAATGTAGCACATTGCAGTTTTTCACTTTTCTGGTTTTTTTCAGTAGCACAGATACAATTTATATTGTTTTAACTAGCGTCACCAGTTTTCAGCAATATTTTATTCTAATAGCAAAGCCTTTCGGTGCTGGCATCGGATCCATGTGTTAGTATTCACTATATTGTTATTCTTTTAAAACGTTTTACACCATGTAATATCAGACCCCTATTAGTAGTATCTCATGAATATTAATACATAACTCAAAACGAGGCTAAATTAGCATAGCTGCTACAGCGTCTATAGTGATATAATGACTACTTCCTACAGGGACAAGAATTTAAATTTAATGTCATCACTTACCTTTTCATTTGTTGAAGCTAATATTAAGGTATAAAGGAAGTCATCTTGTGAAAAATCCATGAACACGGTAGTCAAGATTTTTTTAGTGAAGGATACGTCCAAGATCTAATATATAAGTTTTGTTTTCCTTCCATCCACACGGTGTTGGAAATAACTGTTTTACCGACAGATTTGCTTTACACTCATTCTCTTTCCCTCTGTTAAAGTTATTAGTACCCTCTCCTAAAGAAAATTTGATTAGATGAGAGATTTCCTACATCAGTTTATATCCCGACCAATTGTCCAAGATTATATCTTTCCCTAGGGTATCAATTTCTCCCAAAGATAATTGGCAGTTTAAGATAATCTAAGAAACTTGCTGAGATTCAGATCGACCGATCCGGTGGCCGGGTGGTTAGATCATCCGGCTCGGAAGCGGTAGGTCGTGGGTTCCATCACCGACCGAGTCATACCAAAAGCTTACAAAAATGTTCTAACAGCTGACTTGATTGGCGCTCAGCATTAAGAGGTTATTGTTAGAACTTATCGGACTGGTGTCATTATAATGTTACTGGGTGGGACATATTGCTACATGTCCGCGGCATGATGTCCCAGTACTAGACATCACTATAAACTGCCACACTTCAGACATCGCAGCGATAGGACTGTAAAATTGTTCAAGCTACGTACAAAAAAATCCAAATCACAACAACAACAATAACAAGTTTTATATCTCCAAGCAAGATTAAGGTTTGAATATGTATGGATTTGATGACTTTAACATGTTAACTGCTCTTAGTTTTGTGATACCCATTTTACCAGAATAAGCCGTAAAATAGCTAAAATAAAATAGTTCTCAGCAAAATGAGTGCAGAGTAGCTATTATTATTATTATTATTATTATTATTATTATTATTATTATTATTATTATTATTATTATTATTATTATCATTACAGTGAGACCTGTTAATAACGGATCTGAGATATGGGTAGGTGTTGTACATCTCAGAGGAAATATGATACAAAACAACAGATTAAAGTAATTTATTTTAATTTGTATGCATGAAGGCCGTCTGATGACGCATGTAGTTTCAAGTATACAACTTACAAGATTATTTTTAACAAATGCAACTATGCGCCAAGGGTTGGCCACAGAACCTGAAGCAGCAAATGCATATACAACACACAAAGAAAACCATCTTAACCTCTATCTTTGCGGTTGCGGAGTGATTGCAAATTTCTGGTGTTTTTGGTTGCTGAAAGTTAAGACAAAAATGTATACAATACCAAAAGTATCTCGTCATTTCGTTTACTAATAATTAACTGTTCTCAAGTAGGTACTGTCCTAGAGGTCAAATATCTGACTCAAGAACACAAAGAAGTTCTGAAACTAAAAATCTGGTTTCAAAATGATCGGCATTTAGAAACCATGTTTCAAACAAGCTGTCTGGCAGCAAACAAAAGACAGCGCAGATGACTTTTATTTCAATTACTATCAGAAACAAGGATCTTGAAGATCCAACATTTGACCACGATTTGACAATTGGACCAATATGCATGCAAACAGGCAACAGACCAAAGTCTATTCGCCTATTCATACGTTCAACTTGGATTCTAAGTTTCGCAATTTGCTCTTTTTTGTTAATTTCGCCGACAATGAACTGCCCTTTACTGCTATGAAAATCAAGTATATTCAGTATAATACCCTTGCAGACAAACATTTACGAAGAGTGAAACCTTTGTCTGCCACGACATCATCCCTAACTCTAGAAGATCGAGTAAACCAGATAATCTTGCAATTTCCACAACAGACATGCAACCAGCATAAAGTGAAGATATGAAAGTTCTTACTCTATGAGGTGCAATACCCAAAAGACATTTAAATATGTTGGTATTTTTGTATCTTGGTTTCTTGGTATCGTATTTATCAATTGCTTTTTCAATGTAGGATTCTTCGAAAATTAAATGAAAAGGAATTTTTGGATCATATCGTGAATCTGGCGTACAATGAGGCACAGAACAATGCTTATTTATGCTAGCATTACTAGACATCCAAAACTTTAGCAGCTTCTGCTACAGCTTGCTCAGTTAGCCTCGTTATGGAAATGTAATCTCAGGCATGCACTTAATTAAACGATTATATTAGCTGTTTATATGATGAAACTGGCTAATAAGATACTTGTTAAACTGTGTATGTGTCAGTACTATGATAGCTGTGGGAGTTCCAGTCTTAGCTGTAAATAATTTAACCTTAAAAAGACAAGAAAAGCAAAAGTAAATTATGCTTACCAATAAAGACTTAACCATGGTCAAAAAAATTCTATTTTCTTTAAACTTTAGCTTATAAAGCCACGATTTCCTATGACAACGTTTAGGGAAAAAGTCTAAGTGTTTTATTTGTTTAATTTAAAACTTGCACAAAAGATCAACATTGGGAAATGGTGCTTAGAGACAAAATATATTACTTGCTCCTGAACCAAAATATGGCGTTAATAATACGTAAATTGAACAAATACAAAATCCTTAAACGTATATATTTCTTACCTTTATCTCTGTTTTGGTGGCTATTTGAATAATTACCGGCTTTAAAGTCAGAAATTTTTCTCCTTAATTAGATAGGTCTCCAATTAATACATATACTGATCAGATAGGCACTTGCGCTCAAGTGGACAAAGAATGCGACCTACGTTTGTTGCAGGACGTCCATGGTCAATAACTAGGTTATTTGTCATAAATACTTCATGCCACGTACGCGATTTCGTAAGACACATCGCATCTGAGAAGCAGTTCCGCATTGAATGACTTTATCCCACAGATAGATTATTCTGCCAGTAATGCTGTGCCGCTGAACAATATTATTGCTTGAAACTTAACTGGGGCACCATAGGGAGAACGGAACTTGCCGTTAAAAACAGCGTATCGTCACTATAGGAACAAAGAGAATTTAACATTGGGAATATTGGGCCTATATAGGAACAAAAAGATATTGGGCTTGTCTAGGGACGATATGAATTGAACAGGGGTGACGTCAAGGTACTGGACACTGGCAACAATATTGCAAGTGGCTGACCTAAACTGGGCGAAATAATATGGCAAGGAGCTGATCTGAATACGCACTTCTCTAGGTAGAGACAAATACAACATAGAGATATACATAGACATAGAGACAGAGATATAGACATAGATAAACAAATTCACATAGATTGATGAACAACAATCTATCACATCGACTAAAAAATTTTTTAGGCAAATGAGTAAATCTTTTTGAGGTAATGGAGTGGCCGTGAATAGGGCCTTTGGGGATTTTTTGTTTGTTTGTTTGTTTGTTTGTTTGTTTGTTTGTTTGCTATCACCATTAACATAAAGGGCATCGCATGGATCTTTTTATCCTCCAACTTCGTCTGACCTCTGGACCGTTGTAAATGTAAACCTGCATTCATAAACCAATATTATTAGATGAATTAGTCTAAAACTAAATTATCATACGGGTTGGCGGGTATAAGGAACAAATACATGAATTATCTTGTTACATTGTTCTTATAAATTTATTTGCCCATCCCATTGTTTTTCTTTCTCATGAATAAAACATGAATAAAAACAGAAATATGGTAGACTATCAGTTCATTACCTAATGCTAAGTCAAGCAACCAATACTTGTTAACCATAATGTATGCGTCAAGATCTCCAGACTATTTCTTTAAAGAATATTATAGCAAACACTTCTAAACGCTTAGGCAATGTTTTTTTAACACTTGTTTGCGCCCCCCCCCCCAATTTGTCAAGCAATTTAATGTTTGATTATTTCCAAGACTTTATGCATGAATTAGATATCCATCAGTTTAATTTTTCTGCCAATCACCCTGAAAGTCATTGGGCCAGCACACAACACTGTCGCCTACCCAGTATACATGTATACAATTATAACGAATCAAGCCTTAAAAAAGACAGTGATCGGTAAAATCCAGCATTGTTTAATTATCGAGTAAGATCAGGAGAGTTTCTTCCCCCATGTGTGTAATTATCATCAAATGAAAGATCCCCTGCCTACCATAAAACATCAAAAGACTTCCAAAACATCCTCAACTCAACTACGCAGGATTGTTGTAGGCTACAAAATAATCAAACCAAATACAAAGACAGTGATTAGTAAAATGTATAGTTATCGAGTAAGATCAGTAGAGTTCTCTTTCTTGTTGATACTTGCTGATACTAGGACTGTACCCATTGACCCTGGATACATGTATACAATTACAAAACTTTAAAAATAAATATGCAGTCTCTCTCTCTCTCTCTCTCTCTCTCTCTCTCTCTCTCTCTCTCTCTCTCTCTCTCTCTCTCTCTCACACACACACACACACACACACACACATACACATCAAATATAATTCACTAAACTACTTTTATAATGCAAAGAACAGCACACTTATTAAGTCAGAATCATGCATCACTACATTTACATTTCAAAATTCTTTTCAATTTTTTTTATTTTAATCTTTAATGTGACAAAGATCAGCTAAATAGTTAGAACCAAAGGGTAGTGGCATCATTGGGGGCGGGGTGCCTGAATGCAGACCGCAATGGGTGACACCATAAGAGGGGGTGACACCAAATTGACTGTCTATAAAAATATTTAAATTTTGTGAAGGAAGGAGGTCCTATTCTTAAAGTCAACATACACAACATATTAAAATTTCATGTGACTATCATTATTAGTTTTAAAACGAATTTAAACTTGTAGGTATAAACTATTAATAGGAATCAGATCACATTTTTACTATATATTCTCTACATTTGTATGTAAGTACTGAACTTGATGTTTTGTCCAAATGATAATAAATCACATCTTATTCTAAAGTACCTTGAAAGATGAACACGCGATGAATTTCTTGTCAGGAGTTATCCAGCATTTACTTGATGTGATGTGATTATGATTTTTAACGTAGCTTTAACAATTTTTCGGTCATGTCGCTACGATGTCTGCAGTGTGGCAGTTTATAGTGATGTCTAGCACTAAGGCATCATGCCGCAGACATGTAGCATGATGCCCCACCCAGTCACATTATCCTGACACCAGAACGACCAGTCTTAACACTAACCTCTTAATGTTGAGCGCCAAGTGAGGCAGCTGTTAGTACCATTTTTTTAGGTCTTTGGTTTAACTCGACCGAGGATAGGACCCACGATCTCCCGAATCCGAGGCGGACGCTCTAACAACTAGGCCACCGGAGCGGTTGCATTTACTTGAGAGGCTGGACTATAAACAAAGAATCGTAGAATGGGTCACAGATTTCACCTCCGGGTCATTATCAATGCATCATTACTCATTGTGCGCTGTTGCCGAAATACATGCAGACAACCACAAATAGTGCTCAAATTCTAAAGATTAAACAATAACCTTTAAATCAACACCAAGAATGCCTAGATCTAACTCTTGTATCGACACCAAAAGGAGAGAGGAAAAACGGTTCTAAAAATAGAATGGGACTACATTTATGGGTACTGATCCAAAAGTAATAATTGTGACCCAATTCCGAATAGCTAATATCAGTCGAAAAATCAAGCATGGCTTAAACTTGATCACTCCTCAAAGCAATGCAGTTAAAACCTAATGAAAACGATTGGAACAATGTGATTAGCTTATAGTGTCTGCAATATTCTTTATGTGTGAATCTAAGAATTATAAAAAACAAAATTTTGGTAATTATTCTTTTATTTATTTCACATAAAAACCAGTTAAACACATGTTCATATCCCAAAATAAAAAAAACTAACAAACATTTCTAATGATTTTACATCAGCATATTCACTTTCATGCTTAGGTAATAATTACCCTAAATTCATATCACAAAATCATAGAACAAACATTTCTAATGACTTTACACCAGCATATTTTACTTTCTTGTTTACCTAAAGATACCCAAAACTACTTTGAGTTATTTAATGTTTTATTTTTTTAAAAATATTTCTGAAGGATCTTTTTGCAAACACTATTATTCTACATATGGACAATCTAATTAAAATCAAGCTCTCAAATATAATGGAGATCTGATGGACACCAATACATGTTCTGCTGACCTTTTGATTCACCCAATCAGATTGTTCAAGGATACTGATCTATATCCTATAATATAATGCTACATCTGAAAGGTTACTAAATATAAGTGTCACCAGAACAGGAACCTCTCTACTGGTGCTTGTCTGATCTATTTATTAATTAGATCTATTCATTAATAAATCTATTTTAAGCAGAACATGATTTTAATATTATTGATCATACAAAATTAATTTCATATTTCATGTGAAATAAAAACTCAAGAACAGAAAAAAAATTACCAAATGACCAAAAATTTTCAATAAAATAATTATTTTTGTTTTATATCAGAGCATGAATATGTATTGGTTTTCCAAAGCAAAAAACTTTACCATAAAATTAAAAAAAGAAAACAGAACTGGTTATTGTAACTTATTGTATGTGAAAATGTCATGACTGGTGTACAAAAGACAAATACATGTACAACATAAACAAATAAGTTATATTTATTATATACTGATTGCACAAATAGAAACAAAAGAGAAATATTGTTGCAAAAATGTCCCTCATTATCTTACAAAAAACCATAAAAATGATTATTCATGAAAAATGCATAACAGTTATAAAGATGTAGTCAAAGGAGGGGGAAGAAAGCTCAAAGAAATTTGGTATTTCTGAAGATAAACTTGTGTTTCTAACTTTAGTATTTAGTTTAAGCCTTCCTTAGTGGTTCCAGGATATTGTCAATGGAATAGAAAATGTATAAAAGTATCAATCTTGTATCAAATGTGAGAAATCATACAGTTACAAATGAAATACATTGCATACCTCAAGGTGAAAAATGTACATTACTAATCTACTAGCATTCAGTTTTAATTCCTGGTAAACAGAATGTTAATCATACACTGTAGCAAAGTTACAATTTGTGTTTGGGATCAAATTAAATTTTTTGTTAAATTATTTTTTTTT